>CM033394.1:46744293-46782515 GCA_019426215.1 Buddleja alternifolia
GGGAGCAGCGGATATCCTTTGAATGAATTGATCACTGACCATTCCAAGATCTGAGATTGCATGAAGATTTTATCAAAGAGATACGGGATATAGAATCTTACCATCAGATTGAAGTTTTCTTCACAGTGGCTTGGAGCAAGATTTAAGCACCGTTCACCAACTGTACCACTGGACAGACGCTTGAGCATTAACCGCATGAGAGGGTGATGGATAATCTTGAGTTCTTGACGTAGACATTGGTTCTATTTGATGTCTAATAATTGGGAGCTTGAGAACAGGTCCGAGTCTTTGTTGACGCTTCAGGAGGCAATACTTGGCGAATTGACGCTTCTTGTCATGCATGCCTATGCCGAAAGATGGGGAGCTTGGACTAACTCTGGAAAGGTGTATTTATGTCCCATGTACGCTTCAACCCATTTACTTCATTTATACAGAAGTCTGTGCCAGCATTCACCCATAGCACGAATACCTTCCAGATGATATCCTTATGCTTCAAAGCGGGGCTTAGCAGGCGGATAGTTGCATTCTCCAGCTATCAGTTGCATTCATACGCGTCAAAGTAAGCATCACTTCAGTCTGGAGCAGATCGTCAACGATTCAAGGGCGCTCACCAGCATGAATCTCTTTATTTTTTCCATAGACAGAGAGGACGACCGATGCAAGATTTTCAGGGCTGTGAGCCGTCTGAGGGAAATGTGTGTAACCTTCTCTGTTCAAGACTGACTCTGAGGGATTGAGAAAGCTAGGACGAGAGGATCATACACACAACAGTGTAATCCCTTAGCGCGAACCCAGTTGGTCTGCTGTGGCCATTGTCAAGATAGTAAGCCACATCCACGGCACATCTAGGAGGTCTGTCTCCTGGTCTGTCTAGAACGGTTGCTTTGATTGCGCTGTCAAAGTCAATCAGTCTTGCAGCGTCAGCTTCTGCAGCAATAATCTTTCTATAATTATATCCTGCAGGAATGAAATCTTCGTCGAGCGCTGGGGGCATATAGTTATTGAATGATCAATTGTCTTCAGCGGATCGAGTTGAAAGAAGTGACGAGGAGCTCTAACGTCTTCAGCAGCGTTCTGATCTTCTGAACGTGCCTCTGTTAAAGTAGCAGGTTCCTCAGGTTCAATTGCAGCTACTTAGCGGCAACATCTTGAGCGATAGCTACAACTCCAGTCAGGCCACATCCAACAGAACATCTGTGGACACTTCAGCGCAGCAGCTGAAACTATAGCTGAAAACAAGAGCCATCCTCTATAGAGCAGGATCTTCTACAGATGTAGGAATAGAAATGCTGTGGGAAGAAATAACTTACCCTGAGAACTAAGCTCAACATAGTTTCTGGAGCGCTTGGCTCAACAGCAGCATCTTGAGCGCTGGTCAACTACAACTTGAGCGCTTGGCTCAACTGTAGATTGATCGCTTGGCTCAACGCTTGCAACGCGAACTTGAGCGCTTGGCTCAACTTGGCGCTTGTCTCAACAGCAACTTGAGCGCTTGCTCATGAGCAGTAGCTTGACGCTTGCTAGTCCTGGAACGCTTAAAGATTTTCTTAATGTTGACTCCTTCAACTAGTTTAGCCGGAGGAGCGGGAGGATCACAGCTGTTCTTCAAAGTCTATTTGCTTAATGATCCCTTCAGCTTTCGTCTTTTGAGAGGCAACTTGTCCTCGGCATCTTCATCAGTTTCCTCATCAATCTTTTGAGAGGGACGGCAATTTTAACTTTGGGTTTTCTGGGGGCTCTCTTCTTCGTTGCTGCTGGACGCTTCACAGCTTCCTCTGGCACTGGTCTCTCAGCCTTTTGAGCAAGCAGTTGGCGTTCTTCCAGTCGCTCAGATAGGGGTCTAGCCGCACCACTAACTTTGGAGGATTGAACATATTGGTCAGAATCCTTTTTCCCACAACTTGGACTTATTCAACGGAAGTCCAGACGAGTACACACAATTGATTTAAACAGATGTCACTCAGGATGAGTCCATAAGGCTTATTTGAAGCGCTTAGACTGTCCCAAAACCGTCCGAAGATGTACTCACTCCAGTTGATTTTGATGTTGAAGAGTATAGCAACCATCATCTGAAATTGGACAGGATTTACCTTATCAAAGGTTCCCACGCGGCATTCTATGATCTTGCTGCAGAAATCAGCCAATAACCGGTATTTGGACACCAGATCTTTCTTCTCGAAGTATTGAGTGTAAGGAACGTCGTCGTACGCACTCATGATTGCCCATGCTTCCTTAATTTGTTTTAAACGTAACAGAATCCAGTGCCTCACCCTCATTAGGCAAATTGAAGTTCTTGGCAATGGTGGAAGCAGATAGGATGAATTCCTTTGGAGACTCCTTCTTGGAGAAGGGAATTTTACAAGAGATGGACTTCTTGTCCTCTGAAAGGGTAGCAGTCTTCCAGAAAGTTTCAACTTCAGTAGGAAACATATAAGAGTATTGGGTTAAGAAGGGTTTGAGCCCAGCTTGGACGACCATGTCCATTACGTCCGTCAGGTTGATCTGAGTTTGTTCATATAGGAATTTCCAGTCGACAACAAGACCTTCAGTTACCTTGATGGTAATTTCAGCAGAAGTAGATGATGATTTCTTTGGTGCCATTTTTTTGTTTAAAACGAAGAAGATGAACTGAGATTTTCTGTTGTATTGAGAGAGATAAAGAGAGATTTGCAGATATGCGTGAATAGAAAGTAAGTTACTTTTTCTGCAGAGTTTGTGTTTTAAATGACATAGTAAAGAGTTTTTGAAACTTGTGTTATGTAGTCTTAGTAGGATTTAAACACGTGTAATAACTGTTGAATCTTAGCCATAAATTTATTAACTGCGGACGCGAGTTTTGTGTAAAAGAGAGAAGTTACATTTGGTAATTCTCATATATAAAGATTTGACATCCGAGTTAAAGAAAAATTAACGTTTGGTATTTTCAGAGTGTAACACACGCGCATGTTTGTACACTGACACGTACACAAACACGTGCTATCTCTGAACCGTCATTTTTAAAAAAAATTTGAGTACCCGCCAGTTTGATGTGATAGAGGCGTGTGAGTAGATTACAAAATAGACCTTTGAGTCTACCCACGACCTTGAAAGAAGTTTGAAAAATTTTATGCATGGCTTGTAACGAAAATATTTTATAAATTTTTGATAGACTATTCAGCGCTTAGCTGATAAGATGGACGCTTGAAGTCAAAAGACTTTTCAATATTTTGAGCATTCAATATTTTATGCAAACATAGAGCTGAGCGTTGATGATTATGCATCTGAATTTTTTTTTTTTTTTTTATCATTGACGCTTACAGTTATGATCAAGTAAAAAATTTGTTTAAGAATATTGTGAGATATAACTTAAGTGGATTCCCCCTAAATTATATGCCTAATAAAATATGATGCTTCATGATCAAGCGTTTAAATCAATCATACCTAGTTCACTTCTCAAAGTGAGAAAACGTTGTTCATTGAGTGCTTTGGTGAAATATCTGCCAGTTGTTTGTCAGTTCCAATGAAGTGCATGGAGATATCTTTCTTTTGAACGTGGTCACGAAGGAAATGGTATCTAATGTCAATGTGTTTGGTTCTTGAATGAAGAACAGGGTTTTGAGTCATGGCTAAAGCGCTTTGGTTATCACAATGAATGGGAGTTGGTCCTAAGATTGTTCCGTAATCTCTAAGTTGTTGCCTCATCCATAGAACTTGTGCACAACAACTTCCTGCAGCTACATACTCAGCTTCGGCTGTGGAGGTAGCTATGGATTGTTGTTTCTTGCTATGCCATGAAACTAACCTATCACCTAAGAATTGACAAGTACCACTAGTGCTTTTACGATCTATTTTGCAACCTGCAAAATCTGCATCTGAGTAACCGATTAGTTCAAAAGGAGAATCCCTGGGATACCATAAGCCCACATGTTGTGTGCCTTTTAGGTATTTAAGGATTTTCTTGGCAGCAGTCAAGTGTGACTCTTTAGGATCAGCTTGGAATCGTGCACACATACATACCGAAAACATAATATCAGGTCTACTGGCAGTGAGATAAAGAAGTGATCCTATGATACCTCTATAATTAGTGATATCAACTTTCTTTCCACTTTCATCTTTATCTAACTTAAGCGTTTGGCTCATTGGAATTTTTGAATATGATGCATTTTCCATACCAAATTTCTTAATCATATCTCGTGTATATTTAGCTTGGTTGATAAATATGCCATTAGGGAGTTGTTTAACTTGTAGTCCTAAGAAGAAGGTTAATTCACCCATCATGCTCATTTCAAATTGTATTGCATCATTTTCGAAAATTTCTCACACAGACGCTTATTAGTAGAACCAAATATAATGTCATCAACGTAAATTTGAACTAAGAGAATATCTTCATCATTGGTAATTTTAAATAACGTTGTGTCAACGCTGCCTTTTGAAAAACCTTTACCAATAAGAAAGATAGAGAGAGTGTCATACCATGCTCGAGGTGCTTGCTTAAGCCCATAAAGTGCTTTTTCTAGCTTGTAAACCATACCCTTACCATGATTGTTGATGAATCCTGGAGGTTGCTCCACATACACTTCTTCTTGGAGTTTACCATTCAGGAAGGCACTCTTTACGTCCATTTGAAATACTGTAAACTTGTTAAACGCTGCGTACGCTAGAAACATGCGGATTGCTTCAAGACGAGCAACAGGAGCGTAAGTCTCATCAAAGTCAATGCCCTCCTCTTGGCAGTATCCTTGAGCTACGAGTCTGGCCTTGTTTCTTACAACAATGCCGTCCTCATCCATCTTGTTTCTATATACCCATCTAGTTCCAATAACTCCTTGATGAGTTGGTCTTGGTACTAGCATCCAAACTTTATTTCGCTCAAACTGATTGAGCTCTTCTTGCATAGCTTCAATCCAACTTGGATCACTTAACGCTTCATCCACTTTCTTAGGTTCCATTTGAGATAGAAAGCTTGCGAACATAGCCTCATTAAATGTAGCGGCTCTAGTTCTAACTGGTGCTTCAATATCTCCAATGATTTGCTCAGGTGGATGGTCACGTAACCATAGTCTATCTGTTTGGAAGGGGTTTTGAGAATGAACAGGCGCTTGAGAATCATTCGCTTGACCATTCTCCTGCGTTGGCGCTTCAAGTTCATGATTCCTTCTTTGCACTTGATGATCATTCTTTTCATGATCATCCGTGTTTCTTACATGATAATTTAGATTGATTTCACGAGTATTCTTAGGAGGAGGCACTGAGATCTCATCATCATCGTCAGTATCTTCATCAATAGTAATTTTGGACGCTTGATGACATAGATCTTCAACTCCTACATCATTTATACTTACCTTACTCGGCTCTTGGTTAGCATCATCAAACACAACATGAATAGATTCCTCAACCTTCGATTTGATCTTATTGAGAATGCGAAAATTCTTTCCATTTTTGGCGTAGCCTAGAAAGATTCCTTCATCCGCTTTAGGATCAAAAGTCTTTAGGCTTTGGGATCCATTATTATGAATAAAACATTTAGAACCAAAGACGTGAAAGTATGAAATATTTGGCTTACGTCCCTTCCACAGTTCATATGGAGTTTTTCCATGCTGTTTGTTGATCATGCATCGATTTTGAGTGTAACAAGCAGTGTTGATCGCTTCGGCCCAAAATCTAGGAGCAAGCTTAGATTCAGCTAACATAGTCCTAGCGGCTTCCTTAAGCGTTCGGTTCCGGCGCTCAGCAACACCATTTTGTTGGGGAGTTCTGGGAGCTGAATACTCATGATGTATTCCATTTTCTGCACAAAACTTCTCAACAACCTTGTTAGTAAACTCAGTACCGTGATCGCTTCTTATTCTTGCAACCTTAAGATTTTTCAATGTTTGAAGTTGCCGAATAAGCGCTGTTAACTTGTCACATGTTTCATCTTTGGATGAAAGAAATTCCACCCAAGTAAATCTAGAGAAATCGTCTACTACCACTAAAGTATACTTTTTACCGCTTACACTGATTGTTTGAACAGGTCCAAACAAATCCATGTGAAGTAGTTCAAGTATTCTAGAAGTAGATAGATGAGGTTTTCTCTTGAAAGATGATTTAACTTGTTTACCCATTTGACAAGCGTCACAGAGGCGATCCTTATGAAATGGTCCATTTGGCAATCCCTCTACAAGATTTTGACTTATAAGCTGAGAGATTGTCTTAAAGTTGAGGTGATTCATTTTTCTATGCCATAACCAACCCATTTTAGATTCATTTTTAGCAACAAAGCATGTTGGGTTGTTATCAAGTGTTGAACCCCAATCTACCAAATATACATTGTTATTCCTTTTTCCTTTTAGTTTAGTAGATTTAGTCTTAGCGTCGTTTATATAGCAATAGTCACTTGAGAATATGACTTCAAAGCCTTTATCGCAGAATTGACTTATGCTTAATAAATTGTGCTTTAGACCCTCAACAAAATAAACATCACTTATCATGATGTTCCCCTATGCACAGTACCTATACCTTTGGTTTTACCTTTGGAGTTATCACCAAATACAACCTGAGGACCATTGGCAGCTTGATAGTTGATCAAAAGATCTTTGGAACCTGTCATGTGCCTTGACGATCCACTATCAAAATACCAAACAGATGTATTGACTTTAGCTCTAGGTACCTGCAATCAAAAGGGAAGTTCTATTTCTGTTTAGGTACCCATTGTTGCTTGGGTCCTTCAACATTAGTATCCTTGTTAGTGTTAATTAGAACTTTAGGAACCCAAATTTGCCTTGTCTTCATAGTAGGAATATTGGCCTTTTTGGGTTTCACCTTGTGCTGTGTGTAATTTTTGGATGTATAATAATATCCACGATTATAATAATAGTCATAATCATAATTATCATAGTATCGATAATATGATCTTGACTGTTTTGGATATCGACGCTGGTATTTCCTTGGCTCTGGCTTGAGTTGCACGTTTGGTGCTAGACGCTTAGCGCTTGATTCACAGTGACTAGATTTATCCTTAGCTTTTTGAGCGTTTGGATGAGTCTGTCTTTGTGAATCATTTGCTTTAGCCTTACCCTTGTCTGAGTTAGTTTTGACTTTCTCATTTGGCCTCTTACCATTGTCCCTTGGTTCATTTTGAGTTTGACCTTGTGAACTTTTCTTAACAAGGAAAACACCCTTTCCTTTGTTGTTTGCCGTAACATTAGGTTTGTTTGGTTGTTTACCGAATTCATTGCATCCTAAACCGGTCTTTTCTCCAAACAACCTTGTTATTTCAGTCACATTGTCGATCTTTCTGGATGCTTTGGACAACGATGAGATGAGCTGTTCTGACTTGGCAAGTCTAGCCATCAGATCAGCTTCTCTCTTGACTATTATATCAATATCACCTCTCAATTGAATAACTTCACTCTCAAGCGATTGGTTTTTCTCAATGCACTGTTGCTGAATTTGCAACTCTGCTCTGAGCGTTACTTTATCGTTTTTGAGTGATGAAATAATAGCGAGATCATTTTGATATATTTTGGCAGCTTCTTGACATTCATTGTAATATTCTTTGACTTTGTCAAGTAATTCATCATAAGAAAGAGGAATTGATAATTCATTGATTACCTCAGGGGACGCTTCATCATCTCTGGCCATGAGACATATGAGCGCTGAGTCATCTATCGGCTCATCATCATCACTACTTTCGTCTGATGATTCTAAATCTTCAGGTGCTGATGCTGGTTCTGATTCCGCAAGCAAACCTTGTTGTCGAAGGTTGCTCCTGAATTGGTTTCTATCCAAGTAATCCTGCCTTGAGGGCTTGGATACATTTGGATAGGGACAATTTACCTGGTAGTGCCCCGGTTTCCTGCAATTATAACAAAGATTGGTTTTCATTTTTTGTTCACTTGTTAGCCTTGCAGTGTGTGGTTTAGAAACCACTGGAGCTGGAAGATTTTGAGTAGACGCTTGATATTGAGTAGGCGCTTGAGGTAAAGGAACAGAATATTGAGGCGCTTGAAACTGTTGTTGTATGGGAGAAGGCGCTTGATATGAACTTTGTCCTTGATTATTAGGACCTTTTCCTTTCTTTTCATATCTCAAGAACTTCCTGAATCTATTCAGCAAAGCCAACTCTTCTTCCTCATTAATGTCCGAATTCTTTCCTTTGTTACCCGATTTGCCTTTGATTGATGCAATGAGAGCTCCAGATTCAATCACTGGATTACTCACAATGTCACTAGCAGAGTTCAACTCGAACTCAAAAGCTTTTATCTCTGAAAAGGCGTCTTCTGGAGTTAGGAGATCCAGCATGTTTGATTCTCTCATAGCTGTTGTCTTCATCAAGAATTTACTTGGTAGACTTCTAAAGATCTTAACCACCATTTCTCGATTCTGTAAGTCCATTCCCAATGACGTAAGTTCTGTAACAAGAGCTGTGAATCTTATATCCAATTGCTCTAGTGTTTCATTGGGTAGCATCTTAAATCCGTTAAACTTTTCCTTAGCAATGGAAAGTTTGTTTTCTTTGATTTGAGCTGAACCACCACAGATTGTAGCCAGCTTATCCCATATTTCTTTAGTCGTTTTGCAAGATTTGATTTTATTGAATAAGTTATCATTATCACCAATAGCCGTATACAGAGCGTTGCGACCAACATTGTCCAAGTTAGCTCTTCGACGCTCATCTGGAGACCATTCTTGTTTTGGTTTTTCAACGTAACCATCAGGGGTTTCTTCTGTGGCTCCAGGCGCTCTTGTGATAACTTTGTATATTTTGATTGGCCCATCTGAAATAATATCGCACATGTCATCATCGCATGAACATAAATACGTAAATGCTTTGACTTTCCATGTGTCAAAATTTGATTCTGTCAATTTGGGAACTTTAGCAAATGCCATATCTAAGCTTTAAAAAAAAAAAAAAAAGCAACTAGATTTTGAAAGAAAAAGATCTAAACAAGCAGTTATGCTTGGAAATTTTAAAAATTTCAAAATTAACCGCTCTGATACCACTTGTTGGTCCCAAGTGGCATACGAAAGGGTCTAGAAGGGGGGGTTGAATAGACCCTTTAAGTCTTTTTCGACTTAAAAAAGGATTTCGTATTAAACGTATTTGGACGCTTGAAATGATAGGCGCTTGAAGAGTGTGACGCTTCACCTTAGCGTTCACATAAGATATTTGAGACTTTGTGAAGCGTCTAATGAAGACTGTTTTATAAAGTTAACTTAGACTTCAGGAATTGAATACTTTGACCTTGTAGGTTAAGCGTTCAGTTCTTTTAATCAGGGTTAGCACAGCGGAATGATTTTGGAGTCTTCTCTTTGAAAGTTTTAGCGTCACAAGATGTTTCTTAGGTGCTTAGCTTTTGATTGTGTTTTACTTATGCAGTGATATGATAGATGAATGAAATGACTGAAAAGTAAATAACACAATATTTGTAAGGTTCGTTGGGTGGTGTAATCCCAACTACGTCCTTCTTCTCCTTTGCACTTGGAGGCAATCCACTAAAATGATTCTCAAAGAATCACACAGAATCTTCTACAAATTAGGGAGAGATGGATGTCGATGACTTGAGCTCCTTGATCACACAGATTTCTGCTTCAAATCACTTCAACCCTCTTGCTTCTTTCACCCAGAAATGATGCAAGTATCCAACTTCGACTTCACACAGATCGCGAGGCTTGGATGGGATTTTCTAAAAGGTTTGTTTGATTTTGATGAAGTTCAAACAACTTGGTAATATCTCAGTAGGAATCTGGTTTCTGCAAAAAGAATGTTTGAGATATTTGTTGACTGTCTCAGGAATATAAGAAAAGCAATTTGGATGTTTCTTGAAGTTTCTGGCTTTTCTGAGAGTTTAAGGGATGAGATTTTAATGCAACAGCAATTTGGCTTTGATAAAATTGTTGCTTATCTTTTTGTTTGTTGTTGAAGTCCTATTTATAGGTATTCTTGGAGAAAGTGTCCGTTTGACACATGCACTGGCGCGTGTCTCTCACTTTCGCGAGTGAACAGCTTTTGTCCTTTTTCCTGAAAATCTGCTGCACGAAAGTTGGTGCTGCAGTCTGAGATAGTTGACAGTCAAATAGGGTGGCTTCTCCGTACGTCTGACATTGCTTATCATATTAAATGCTCTTATCAACATTTAATGCATTTGAAATTAATACCCGTTGGTATTTAATGCTTTGAGAATATTTGCATTAAACTCCTTCTGGACTTAGAAGTAAATTCCGGTGAAATCACTTCTGTCCCATAAGGTAACGCTTGATATAGCTGTCCAAAGTGGACGCTTGGAGACTGTATCTATCTTCTGAGATCAGGCGCTTGAGTCTTCGAACTTTACCACTGATAAACTCACTCAGAAATCATCAGACGCTCAGCCTAAGACTATTTTGCCTAACACTCTAAAGTAAGATAACAAGGCCTAATAAATCTATTACAAGTCTAACGCTTCAAAGCCTATACAAGTTTTCTACAAAAAATAAACTTACAATTTTTTTTGGGGTCTAACAAAAACTTAATTGTCATCATCAAAACTTCTAACATGAAATTCCTAACAGGCACAATCACGAGTTGGCGACCGACGAGGGAAAACAGTTTCTGAAAGTTAATCGGAACATTGATCCATCCCAGATTATGTTTTGATTAAACGCATCAAAGGTGAATGTTGGCGCCGTCAAATCACATTCATTCCTGAAGGAGATTGCAGGTGGGTTTAATAATGTTGGGTCAACTTCTACAGACTTCAAAAACGCAAAAAGGGATGTGAAGCAATACGTCGGTGAGAACGATGGGGAGATGATTGTTAGGAAATTTATGAATTTGAAAAAAGCGTGTGAAGGATTTTTTTTTTTGATTATGCCACAGATGATGACGGTTGTATGAGTAAGTTGTTTTGGGCTGATCCGATTGCAGTAAGGAATTTTGAACTATTTGGTGATGTTTGCTCGGTCGATGCAACATTTCGATCCAATAAGTAAGCACTCTTGTTTGAATGCATAATACATATTTTTTTTAATATGTAATGAACATATGCTGTATAACACACTATCAGTTAATGTATATTATTCATTCAATAAATGTATAATGAATCATTAGTTAATGTATATTTGATTACCCTGTTAATAAATGTATAATGATTCATTAATTGTCGGTGTAATTCCTTTTCAGGTATCAAATGAAATTTGTTCCTTTTTCTGGATTAGATAACCACAAGAGAATAGTCACATTTGGTGCTTCTCTAATCGCAAAAGAAGACATTGAGTCGTACACATGGGTTTTTGAAGCTTTTACACGTGCAATGGGACGGGAACTAATCTATATTGTATCTGATCAATGTCCTGCTATGAACCAGGCCATTCCTAGTGTTTTTAAAAATGCTAGGCATCGTCTTTGCGCGTGGCATATCATGAAGAAGTTCCCAACTAAGGTTTGTGTCTTTACTGCTTTTTTGAATCCATATTATATTAATGTGTTACAATAGCATTTGACATACTGTAGTATGATATGGTATTTAGTGTACAGTGCATTTTAATAAGATTTAATTTTATAATGTATAATGTGTTCGATATAGATTGTATAATGATACCTTTATGTAGTGTATAGTACAATATATTATGTTGTATAATATGTTTTGCATTTGATTATTTTTTCTCCAGATTTCACCACAACAGGTAAATATGCTGAAGTAGTGAGAAAGGTGAATAATTTTGTGTATAATGACGAAATCACGCCACGTGAGTTTGAAGATGGTTGGAATGCTCTTATTTCAAAGTATGGGCTAAGCCATATTGAATGGCTTTCTGAAATTTACGACAACAGACATTCGTAGGTATCCGCATTTTATCGAGATGTTTCGATGAGTGGGTTACTGAGGACTACATCGATTTCAGAGTCGATTAATTCATTCTTTAATCAATTCTATGTAAAGGGTGACACAATCATTGAGTTCTATAGTAGATTTGAAAGTGCTATGGACAGGCAAAGGAATACGAATGCAAGATTAAATCACGAGTCTTTGGTCTCTAAACCATCATTAGAAACCCCTCTGCCGATAGAGGAGGATGCTTCAGAGGTATATACACGCGCTGTTTTCTATGACGTACAAGCGGAGATCAAAAAGTCTGCGTATCAAGTGATACTTCAAAGTCTAAATGTTGTTGATGGTGTGAAATCATTTAACGTATTTGACTCCGACAACGAATCAGAGTTATATGAGATATATCATTTTTTTATAGTGTATGTTATTATTATATATGTTGTATATTATTAAACAGTTAATGTATGTTACAGTTTGTTCATTGTATTTATGTTATAGGTGAAACATTTTGCATCGAACGATCAGGTTGATTGTTCTTGCTGACTGTTTTTGAGGCGGGGTATTTTGTATAGACACATTTTCTTTGCATTCAACCAAAGCCGAATACTCAAATTGCCCGCCGAGTATGTTCTGAATAGATGGAGAAAAAATGCAGAAATTATGGCTTCTGATATAATTAATAACCAAGTCGGACATTATCGCGCGATGATTGAGAAGAACACAAATGATGTGAGTCAGATTTGGATTGACTTTCAATCATGTTTAAATCTTGCAGGTTTTAACAAAGAAAAACTCGACTACATAAAAAATCAATTGGTGGATATGAAGTCTCATTTGAGTGTCGGTGCGGACGATAACAATAAGAATAATAAGAATGCTGTTATCGAGACACTAGTGGGACCCCAAATTGAGAACGAGCTCGGGATCAGAAATCCTCAAATGAGCCGATCTAAAGGGTGCGGTAAAAGAATTAAGAGCAGTGCCGAGATATCAAAGCATGTTCCTAAGAGGAGAAAATGCACTGTATGCGGAAAAGTTGATGGGCATAATGCAAGAACATGTCCATCAAAAGAAAAATAGAAGTGTTTTCTTTTTTTACAATTAGTACTGTACAATTAAGTAGCATTCAATGTATAACATATCATTTTATAGTGTATAATGATATGTTAATCAATGTATAATGATTCAAAGGATCTCTGTGTATACTGAAACATTTATTGAAAGTGAATGAAGTGTATGTTAAAAAATGTCATAATGTATGTTGTATATTTTTTAGTGTTTTTTTAATTATACTGTTTAATTATATACTTTAATTGAGTTTTTTTATTATGTACAGTGAATATATTGGGGCTGTTAGAATGTATACTTATGTGCTTTATATAACATTAACAATTAAACTCAATGACCAGAACAATATAAACAGGTTATGAGCAATGAACAAATTTTTTATATATTTAAACTGTTCAACTAAAACTAATAACGTGATGTACAAAAACTAATAAATTGTACAAAAACTAATAACATGTACATCTAACAAAAAATGTTGTAAACGTATCACGTTGTTTAAATCTAGCGTTTCTTCCCCTTTTTCAGTTGGGCTTGTTCATGTTCCCAATCCCTTGATCGTTTGATAATGTCGTCCTTGAGTGTGTTCAAATCACAAGTGAGGATTTTCTCCAGATAAAGTGCTCTCAATCTAGTGAGTTTTGCAACTTGTCCTTTCTGCATTATATAAATATTAAAGTTAGATAGACAGGAAAATAAAGATTTTCAGAAACTTTCATTTCGTAGAATAAAAAAGTGTAAATCATTACGCTTTCTGCACCCAATTCTGCATCCCAAGTCTTTAATCCCCCACCGAAGTAAGTTTCCATGTGACGCATTACAAAAACACCACAGTCCGAGCTGTTTCTGTGCGTACGCCATGGCATTGGAAGCCGTTCCATTTCTACAGTTGACAATGCTTGTGCAGCTGGATGGTTCATATCATTCAGGAATTTGGTAAACATGGCCCTCTGTTTTGAAACAATCAAACAAAAAAGCTATGAGGCACAATGTATAAATATATTAATATCATTATACAGTACATTATCGACTTAATATACAGTGTATAATTAATAATTATACAATGTATACACAATCATTATACAGCAGTATAATATTATTAACAGTGTATTATCTTATCATTATTAAGTGGGTTAATTGTGTGATAATGAAGATTTAACACATATATATTGACATAAAAAAAATAAACATTAGTGTTTAAAGGATTGTTACCAAAGTGAATGGCACATGTTGGTATTTGTTTTCGAACGACACATCCGTTTTGCTATTGTCAAGGATCTCACGTAGTAGTGTCCAGCGTGAAGAATAGGAAAGACAACCTATATATCGATGGGATGAAAGTGGTGTTAATGAATCTCCATAAAATTCGATAATTTTCACAATGTAACGGTGTTAGCTTACCAACGTTACATCGGTTATGTTCACTCTTGGAAACATGTTCAAACGATTTGTGATGTTTTCCACGAATTTTTGATGCAGTGCATCATCATGTTTGGCGCCTTTGTTTGACGTGAAGAAAACCTGTTATCAAATTTTTTAAAAAAATTAGTTAGCGAGCAGAATATTATATCGTATGCATTAACAAGAAGTAAAGAAGTATATTCTACCGTGTCGGACACGTGGAAAAAAAATCTAAGCGGTGATGTGGGTGCTCTTGTTGACTCGCCATTGTTCAACAGGTATGACCAGAGGTCTATGACTCCAGATAAAAGCTTGGTCCGTTGAGACAATGTCTTTACATCCCAAATATAGCCAAGTACATCACCACTTGTGAAAACAACAGTTCTGTAAAATCATATATATAGTGTAATAAGTTATTGTTCATTATACAGAATGTATAATGATGTAATATCATGTTAATCAATATTACCATTATACATAGTACATTCGGTTATTACATAGTGTGTATTTAAAATTCAAAGGAATACAAATAGAACAATTGTATTATAAATGTACTCACATGTCGTCTTCGGCAACTTGATTCACCCAATCCCATAGCCTTTTTTCATTTGCGCCCTGTTTTGAGATTATATTCACAACCCGTTGAACATATGGAGAACACAAGTCTGGAGCTGGTTTGAATTGTCTCTTTGTTTCTCCAATGATCTCAACAGCCGGGGCAATGGTAACGTCTGGATGAGGGAATCGTTCTGTGACAATGGATTTTTCGTCCCTTGTTGTCACATCTGGAGATGCTTGCTCAGAGATGTGGGAGGTGTCACCGGTGTATTGTCTAGCAATTGACAACACAGCCCCCTCTGGATCATCCTGACGCGGTTTCTCCGGTGTTTGTGTCAACAAGTTGAAGGTTGGCTGTGAATGTACTCGTGGACGTACTCTCTTAACCGGTGTAGTTTGTTCGGGTTGGAGAGGCGGATCAGCTGGGGCGGCTGCATGTTGTTCAGGTGAGGAAGAGGCACCTGATTGATATGTTCTTGCCTCTGGTTCCTCCACTGGATCCTCCTGACGCGGTTTTGCCGGTGTTTGTGTCAACAAATTGAAGGTGGGCTGTGAATAAACCGGTGGACTTATTCTCTTAACCGGTGTAGTTTGTTCGGGTTGGAGATGCGGATCAGATTGGGCGGCTGCATGTTGTTCAGGTGAGGAAGGGGCCTCTGGTTGATAAGAACTTGTCTCTGGTTTTGTTCTATACAGTTTTTCAACATGATCTAACACCCTTTTTTCAATCACCTTCAACCGTGGATTTGATGGAAGAATGGAGTCACATGATTGGATGTATCCATTGTACTTAATAAGCTTATCCACCAGGTCCAATGCAGCCCTTTCCAAATTGAAAATCATCCCCTGCGTATACAGTAGTGTTCAAACCATTATACACTATATTTAAGTACAATTATACATCATGTGATTGAAAAGTATACAGTTATAATAATTTGACTAATTACATAAAGATGCATACCTCTTCAAATGTATTCCAGTCCTTGATGGATGCATCTGATACTGTGGGAGCTTCTAAAGAGGTAGTGGGTTGTTTGGGAGCTTCAATATGTTGTGCAACATGCTTCCCTTTGTCAGCCTTCATTTCCCACTGCCCCTTTGATATGATCCCCTGGCCAAAAACTCCCTGTTTAATCTCTATGTTACTCTTTTCCCGTAGTGCAGAGTCTGTCCAAGTGAGCCAAGTTGGGATTGATCTTAGTACTGTCCTATGCCCCTTGTAGTTGACTCTGTCAGCATACAATATCTGAATTTGGAGGAAAAGAAAAAAGTTGAGATCATAGAAGTATACAGTAACATGTAAACCATTATTCAGTATATGATAAACCATTATACACTAGATAATATACTAGTATACAGTGCTATTCATATAACACATTATAACACATTACAGGGTATGAGTTATACACTGTAAATTATACACATTATAACACATTATACACATGATAATGTGTTCATATAACACATTATAACACATTACAGGGTATGAGTTATACACTGTAAAATATAGTGTTAAGTTCATTTAACACATTAGACACATTATACACTAAATCAACAAAAATACATTATACACATTACACACATTATAACACATTATAGTGTATGAGTTATACACTGTAAAATATAGTGTTAAGTTCATATAGCACATTATAACACATTATAGTGTATGAGTTATACACTGTAAAATATAGTGTTAAGTTCATATAGCAAATTATAACACATTATAGTGTATGAGTTATACACTGTAAAATACAGTGTTAAGTTCATTTAACACATTATACACATTATACACTAAATCAACAAAAACACATTATTGGAACACAATCAACATCAGAAGAGGCACTGTAAACTTACAATCATAAATAGAAGAGGTCCAGTGTACATGCGTTTCGCCGGATCCTCTTCCCAAACGTGTTTTGTGTCTCCCAAACTATTCAGGACTAGTCCGGGCCAATTGTATCTTGACAACTCATCAAGAGACCCCGTGAAATTGAGTATCTTCTTGTTGACGAATGGTGTACCAGGGGTCTCTATCAAGCAATTATACATAATCATCATAAAATTCAGCTTGAATTGAGTTGTGAGTTGTTTATCAGATTGAATTGCCTTCACGACCATTGACGCTGAAACTTTAAACTTTTTGGACTTATCAAGGCCAAATTGGTCAGTGAATGTGTCTAATCTCTTTTGATTTTTTACAGTGAGGTCTATAGGCCGCTTCCCGTGTGGAAATCCCAAAACCTCGGCCACATCATACTCTGTAATATTTATTTTTCCTCCGGGCAGAGTAAGCCTGAAATTTGATGGATTTAAAGATTTTAGAACTTTATATCCAAGCCGGTGAGGCAGCTCTGTAATGTTGAAATCCAAAAAGGATCCGAACTCGGAATGTCTCACCCATTCCCGTTGTGGTTCGGTCAGTTTTGAAAGAGTATCCACCAAGACCTTCATCGATACTCTTATTCGTGTATATTCAACCACTTTCCTTTTCCCCCTTGGTGGCAGTTTGGATACGGTCTGGGTTTTCTGTTTTTAAGATTTTGTTTTTACAGGAGGGCGGTGTGTCGCGCGTCTTTTCCGAGCAGCAGGTTGTTGGTCTGATTTGGTATCTTCGTCTTGATCAGACGATTCTTCTGCTGATTGTACGTATTCCTCATCAGTACTAGGTTGTTCAACACTAAGAGGCTCAACAACATCGGCAGGCACAAGTTGCAACCTCTCAATTGAATTGGTAAAGGATGAATCTGCTTCAGCATCTGCATTACAGAGTAGACAAAGACATCATACACTAAAAAATTAAGTATAATGTATAATGTAAATCACAAATCCAGATTATACATACACAAATATTATACACAGTGTTATTCATGTTTTATACACTTCAATGCAAACCATTATACACCCAAATATGCAGTATGTGCATACACAGTACAATTAATATGATGTATAATATTATACACAGTGTTATTCATTATTATACATTACAATGCAAACCATTATACATCTACGTTTTATAAATTATACATTTAGAATGAAGAAAATGACGTAATTATATACAGCATATGTTACTCAAATATGCATATAACCTAACCATAATATTACACCCATAGGTACATAAGCCATCAAAACAAATAAAACCAGCGTATAGATACATTGCGCGTTCCCAATATAGTTGTAATACACAGAGTATACGTATAGAAGCCATCAAAATCCACAAAATACGTAATATTGTCACCCATAGGTCGAAGAAGAAATGAAAAGTGTGTATAATCGATACCTGTTATTCTGGATGGATTTTTCGTCCTCATTTTTTTGATGAAAATGAAATCGGTTTGCGAGAGTATCAGAACTAGGGTTCCCAGCCATAGAAAATTAGAGTTTAATTTTGGCAGGTTTTAAAAATGGGAGAGATTTCGACGAAATCTGTATGCTTATTAGGTTTAAAATTGGGAGAGATTTCAGGGGAGACGGGGGAGAGAATGTAGGAGAGAATCGAGGTATAATGGGTGTAAATTACCAAAATACCCCGCAGACAGCTTAATATTTGGGTTTCCCGCGTGTACAGTGAATAATTTGGACCGTTGGATTTAATTGATCCAATGGTGTATATTGGGTCTTATATTTTATCTAAGAGAGGGTATGTATTAGATCTTGACCCTATATATATATATATATATATATATATATATATATATATACACACACCACATCACATTTGAATGGATATTATGATTTTTCACCTACTAATTCAACACCCTTGCACTATATATATATAATTTGTTGTCTGTTGATAAAATATTTTATTTTGAAGCCCATCTATGTCATATTATTTAGAGATTCTTACACTATTTTTAGATGGAAACTAACATTAAAATTATTCCAAAGTTTTTTCCATTCAAAATTCTACACGTATTCCAAGGTAAATTTTGTAGATCATTTGTTAGAGCAAACACAAAAATGAAAGCAAAAGATTAAACGACATAACAATTTACGTGGTTAGACAATTACCTACGTCAACAGGAAAGGAGGAGAAAAAATCACTATTAAAGAAAGAAATACATTATTCAAAAAATGTCAAAAGTACTAACTGAAATCTAGCTCCGAACTTTATCCTGGGCTTTGCCCTCTACAAAACATACATTTTCATCTTGGAATTTCTGTTTAATTCTGGGCCTAGAACTTTAAAAAAATATCACATCATCATTTTATGCTATTCGTGACGTGATATATGAAATATACTTAAAGACAAAAATAAGAGATCATATTAATCCACAATTGCTTTTGAATTCCCCTCTAATATATTTCATCTATATTACAATTATATAGAAGAATGTTCTATTCCAATTTCCAAGTAGAATTAGTAAAAGATTCCACTTTACAACCACACCACATTTGAATAAAAACAGCCAACCTAGCTTGTTTTTCAAGGACTGCAACTGCAATACCATTTTAAGGAATTTGTCACATGTCATGTTTTTTTCTTTTGGTAAGTGATGAGACACGATTTGCATGTTATTCTTGTGCGTATATATTTACCACTAGAATTTTCTTACATCATAGGAATTTTAGATTGGATCGAGTTCATTTGTACTGAATTAAATCATGAGAAAAATGACCTAATAAAAATGACGTACTAATAAATTGGACAACCTTTTATATGTGTAAACTCTCTCCCACACGCCTCTTGCTATAATAGCGGTGCATTTTTCACATTTAACGAAGGATTTGTGGTTTTACACATTAGAGACTTTGTGACGTTTTCATGATTTATGAAATTGAAGTCTTAATAGATTACTAATTCTTGTTCTTTTTAATTTTTATATATTGTATTTGATGAAGTACGAGAAGATAAGAGTCAACCGAATTTGCTTTCTTTCTGATGTTTATTCTTTTTACCAATGTTATATATAAGTTTGTGCGAGTCTTATTGCTTATTACATCAATTGACAATCAAATTTCATCTAGTACTAATAATTTATAATCAATGAAAATACACAAAAATCATCGACACTCTAGTGGAATTGAAAACCGAGTTCTTATTTAGGCCTCAATATCATTGTTTAGGTAGAATTCAGTGACAATTACGTCTCTTTTCTAACAATCAAATATCATGTGAACTCATTAAAAGAAAAATGGTCGTTGTAATTTTGCTAAAATTGAATGAAATTTTAGATTTATATTTTAGAAATTATTTTTTCTAATATAGTACTAGATCTTGTAATTATATAAAGAATAACTAGAGAGAATATAGATATGTGGTCACTTTTCATCCAAGTTTTTCAAGTCTACCTAAAGCCATAGGAATATTGGAATACATGTTTACATTTCAATAAATTTTTCTAAGGTAAGTAGGCACTACCCTTTACAATGGTTATGGATGTCTAACCAAATTAGGTAAGTTGTAGGAGAAGTTAGGCAGAGCGCAGCTTCTAGGACCTTTCATCTCATCATATTTTCATCATTCACAAATCTACTTTGGTATCAAGCAAAAGCTATGATGCACGGACACGCGTAAAAATCACCCCGTGCAGTGTCTGACACACGTCGGACACGGACACGGCCTGGACACGGCACCGGGACGTGTCCAGAATTAAAAATAATTAAATAAAACTAGGATACGGCACAGACACGGCCAGGACACTTCGGGCAGATTTTTTGTATTTTTTTTTATATTTTTAATATAAATGTATTTATATATATATATATATGTAATTATATATAGATGAAGTTTTATAGTTTACAGAAGCATTGTCATTAATAAGTTGTTATTTTGTGTAAAAATAGGTTGCTCATATACAAATAGTGAATATATATATATATAGGTTGTTATTAATAAGTTGTTGAATTGTTGATTATTGTCTAATAGGTGTTCAATTACTCATAAGTTTATAACATATTATATATATATATATATATAAAAATATGTGCAGGCGTGTCCGAGCCGTGTCCGTGTCCTAATTTTTTAAGAATTGACGTGTCCCGTGTCCGTGTCGTGCAGTGTCCGTGTCTACGTGTCCGTGTCTGTGCAACATAGAGCAAAAGTTTAGGACATATGGAAGCTTACAATGTGAAAATTGTGTTACTTTACCATTAAATTGCCCCGAATCCTCTGTTCTAATTTGATGTTTTATCTGGTATTTTACTTTTTATAATCACGACATGTGTATAACCTTTTTTATTAAATATAACAATGACGTAAATTTTATACATATGGGATGGATATAAAGAGGAAGACAAAACTATTAAAATAAAGCAAAAAATCAAGAATTTGAAACAAATACAGAGATTTGTGCGATCCACCCAAATCGGGCTATGTCCATGGGTCCATAGGCGAAGAGGAACGAATCTTGTCATACTTGAAAGAGGTAGAAGGAGGTTTTAGAATTGTCTCTACAAAAAATGACCTCTTAGTTTTGAGCCTAAAATTTTAAGACATACCACGATAAATAAAAGATCTGTTAAATACAAGATCCAAAGTGATCAAGGCTCGTTTAGGCCCATAGTTGAAAAGCTAATATTTGTATTTGAATTGCAAACACGATTTTTATGCCTATTTGACCACCTTTTGTATAATTTTGTCCGGAAATCACATTTTGGCTAACTTGAAAATTAAAATTCTTACCATACTCAACTATACTAGAATCAATTATCTCGCAATGAATTACAACAATTGGGCCAAATTTATGGGGTTACAAATTCTGCAATGAAATTGTAATCACTAGAAAAATCACAATTTAAATGTGAAAGAATAAAAGTGATTCAAAATCCAAAGTGGTTGGACCAAGTGGTAAGCGGTTTGTGACCCGCAAAGGTGACAAAGACTCGAATCCTATTGGAGACACCACCCTGGGAAGAGCTTCTCTTTGCGTTACCCTGCCTGAGGGATTAGACTTCCTTGTCTAACCTCCCATTTTATGTGAGAAGTTTGAATTCAGACTGCCACAAGTTGTGACTATCCCCTCCTTTATAGAATCAAATAAAATCTTTATGACTTAAAATTATAACTATTAACCCAAGTTTATCGAGTTAAATATATATAATATCACATTCCTCTTGAATTAAAAAACAAAATTAAAATATTAAACATGAAGGACCAAAAATAACATTATTCCTTCAATTTCTTAGGGTGTAGGGTGGAATGCGTGCATTTAATGTTTTTGTCTTTTGAAATTAATAAAGTAGCTAGAGAAGTGAACAGGAGAATCTTGGATTTGGTTCAAATTTGTGGAATTTGTACTAAATAGTAAATACTCCAATAAAAGGAATTTAACTATAAAAAATATTTTTTTCTAAAAGTTTCGTTACGACATAGCACAACTCAATCCTTCATTCACATTAAACACACTAGAATATTAAGTTAAAGTATTTATTAGATCAAATATTATAAGCTCATAATCGTCAAGACGTCAAATAATAATATGATTATAATACAATCACGTAAAGTTACAGACTCTGCATCTCTGATTTGATTCAAACTTGTAGAAAAATATTACATACCACCGGTTATTCCTTTATTTTTATTTTTTTTATTACGAACACTTAGATGTGGCAAGATATTATTATATTATGGTAAGTATTAATCATGAAAAGTCAACCAAAAAATTTATTTATATGTATGTCTTATTAAAATTAAAGAAGTAATAAAACAGTGATGAGATATATATATATATATATATATATATATATATATATATACATATATATATTTGGGTCTAAGCCACATGTATTCATTAACCACATTGGACTAGAACAATTCTGTTCGCATCGAATCGGCCCACAAAGGAGTAAAGTGCTCTCAACAAGAAGAACTCTATCTACAAGGAATCTCGATCATTGTTTAAGGAGTGAGAGTGCGGAACCACTCACATCAACCACTTATTGGAGATATATTTATAACATCAGTGTTTATTGTAATTGTATAGGAAGGAGGGAAAAAGAAAAGGGGAGAGGATACCAATGTAATTGTTCATTTATTTTTATTTTTTTTGTTTCCTAAGGTAGTCCTACAGTCGATCGTTATGAGACTAATCTCTCACCCCACTGTTAACGCACTAAACGATAAGAGGCTGACCAATGAATTTTTTCCATTCACATGAGTTGATACACACACGTATATAAAGTAATGCTTTGTTTGTTTGTTTGATTTTTTTTGGGTGTTTGAGTTGCTTTGTTAAATTGTTATTAGGTAACAATGAAACAATAATATAATAATATAAAAGAGTGGGGGGCAATAAATAATGGCGCAGTCACTGTCAATCCAGATTTTATATTATCCACAAAAAGCTAATTTCCTAACCCTAAAATATCATTATCAGTAACCTTTCCACTAATAGACACATAGTTGCAATCTCAATGATCATTAATCGAGCTCACTTCCTATATTCTACCAACTATTAGTATTTCTATAAAAGTTAATTATCTAAGATCAATAAACTTTTCTTTTTAAAGATGTTAATGTACGAATCGAGCCGAAGAACATACTGAAGCTATTTTTACCATAGAGTATGACATGATTATAACTTATTGAACTGAGCTTGAATTAGTCTCAATCGAGTCAGTATATGTTATACAAGCAACTTAGTTCTTTCCCACATTTTTGACTAATTAATCAAGCTCATGTCAGGTAAGGATAATGAGGTTTCGAATTTCAGTATCATTCACAAGTATCATTTCCTCACATGGATGGTTTATAACTCAAAATCCCGATAATTTCAAAAAATAATCGATTTTGATCGACTAAAATTAGGGGCGTACATAAACCCATAAAACCGAACCACTCAAACCGAGTCGTTCTCCTCAAAAATCGACTGTTTAGAATTTTAAATAATAGTAGCAATTTAAAAATATTTGCAATCTACAACTTTCGGGTCTGATTATTAATTTAATAATTGTAACCCGCCTAACCCGCTAGCCGACCGTTGATTATAGATGTCATACAAATATGTATATATAGTTAAAGATTAACACCAAATTTTGAAAATAATAAACACATATATGCTCTCCACCAAGAGTGATCTGATATTTTGTCAACCCGTATATGTCAAGTCGAATTGCATATTTTTTACAAAACCACCTTAACCAGAACGCGTACACCCCAGACTAAAAATTTTCTTATGTCCATGATGATGTAACTTCTTCTTATTATTCTTTTATTATTTCTTTAATATATCAAGCGTCGGTGATAAAACGGTGAAGGATTAATCAGTGACGTACAATAATTTTCCTATTGTATAATAAATGAAGAGGTTGGATTGGGTGTAGGTGAGCCAGTTGTAGAAGAGAGTAATATGGCGGCTTTAAAGACCTGAAAAGTTGACTCTCACTCACTCAAAGTCACTTCATTTTCAACTCCCGAGGAGTGAAGAACGCAGCAGCGCTCACAATAGTATCGTACGCCACTGGGGGGTACACTACGCACCCAACAACCTCCAGTCCACTCTTGAAGGAAAAGAAGGTCCATTCCTCGGTCCCCCCCTCCCCCCCCACCCCAACCTTCGCCTATACATACACCATTCCTGTATCTAACACACAACTGACCCTATCGTTCATTCGCAGCTGTTGCGTCGGGTCGGAAATGGATCCGCAAGGTGCGGCGATGATGAATGACGGCGGCGGAGCTTACAACTTGGCGGAGATCTGGCCGGCGTTTCAATTGAGCGCCAATGCGACGTCGTCGTACGGTTTGGGCTTGGATCCGATGGAGATGGACCAGAGATTGAACCGTAGTCCTCCCAATCGTAATTCGAGGAAGCGGCGAGATGATGATGATGAGCAGTGTGGTAAGGAAGGAGCTTCAACTAGCAACAGCAATGGCGGCCGCAACAACAACGATAATCATATTTTGGTAGTTTTTCAACTCGGAAAATTCAATTTAATTGTTTTTTTTATATATTTGCCTGTATTGAATTTTTAAGTGATTATTATTATTATTTGTCTGTTTGATTAATTGCTTTTGTTCTGCTATATGACTGTGGACTTGGCTGTAGATTCTTTGATAATTAATTTGGAGTAGCTAGGGCTGTAAGCGAGTGAGTCGAGCTGAACAAGTTCTTATCAAGTTTGTTTGAGTTATTATTGAGCTTCAAAATTCGTGTTTGAGCTTGGTTTGATTGTCAATCGAGACAAGTTCAAACGAGCTTTAACCGAGCCAAACATGAATCGAGCTCGAGTAGTTTGATCTTTTTTTACAAGTTCAAACGAGCTTTAACCGAGCCAAACACGAGTCGAGCTCAAGTAGTTTGATCTTTTTTTACATATTTTATCATTTTTTTACTAATCGAGTTGAGCTCGAGTGGAACTTCAAATCTTACCGAACACAAAAAGTTGTTCAAGATTGGTTTGATATGTTAATGAACCGAGCCCAAACGAGCTATTAGCAATCGATCTCGAGTCGAGTATTGAGTAGTTTGGTTTGTCTTTTCAAAGGGTAGCTAATAAAGTGAAATAACTCGAGCTATGATTTACTCAATTATCCAGTTAATGATTCTTTTGTTTTCGTTTTAAATTTGTAATATGGTGATTATTTTTGGGTTTGAGCAGAGTAAAGGTGACAGTAAAAGACTGAAAGCCGCAGAGTCGAATGAGAATCATGAAAATAAATTAGAGGGAGAAGGAAATTCAGATAAGGCAGCAGAGCAACCTGCAAAACCAGCTGAACAATTGAAGCAAGACTACATTCATGTTCGAGCAAGAAGAGGTCAAGCTACTGATAGTCACAGTTTAGCTGAAAGAGTAATGACAATTAAATAACTCTATAGTTAGTCTATTGAGAATTGATGATTAAATATTAGGAGTAGATTATGAATAACCATTTTTAAGTGACTTCTTCTTCTGATTTCTTCCTATTGGTGCAGGCTAGGAGAGAAAAGATAAGCGAAAGGATGAAAATTCTTCAAGATCTAGTTCCTGGGTGTAATAAAGTGAGTATCAACATCTTTTGGACTTCATATGTATACCATATCATTTTAATGAAAATCGTTATCGAGAATTGGAAAGTTTTGTTTCATGTTTCATTAGTTAACGAGATATTTATAGAGAATATAGGCTTTTTGAGATAAATTCTGAGCTTCTCATTTCCAGTTGGAATATAAGTTCGTATTTACGGGGGAGAGGTGGAAAAATCATTGAGTCCAGCACTTTTGTGATCACAACATGCATGTGACCCTGCTTCTGTTCTTATCTTTCATGCACAAATTGTCTGACTTTAGTTATTTATTTACTGAGAGTGTTCTTTGTTCATGTTCTTTATTTTGAAACTCTCAGCCAATTTTATGTGTGCACAACTTTTCCAAACTGGTTAAAATCGTGTCTGAGTCATGGAAATTTTTTATATCCGGGCTTTGGTTTTTAAGTACAGGATTATGTTTGCATCTTTCAGCAGAGCTTTGTTATTTCCTCAGGCTCGAAGTTTCAGAAAATTTTAAGATAGCAAACATAAAAGTCAATAACGAGCTCATTTTCTATGCATATAACTCCATCCTGCTAGCGAGAAGTAGCTTGGATCTCTGTCCAAAGCCATCATCTGCTTCGGCATCCTGAAAAAACGGCCTCATTATCCAAGTCAAGTAGCATATTCTTTGACAATGGAACTTGTTTGACTCGAGTTTTAAATTTTCATGAAGAAATTTTAGTGTCCTATGATAAATCGCTTTTCCTCAACATCCATTTAAATTGGCACACTTTATTTAGTTCATTGGGACTTTCTATTTGCTGCTTTGTGTCTAGATACTGAAATTTGGTCCATAATTTTACGAGATAATGAAATATTTGGGTACAGGTTATTGGCAAAGCTCTAGTGCTTGATGAGATTATTAATTATATTCAATCTTTACAACGTCAGGTTGAGGTAGCTCTCTCTTTCTCTCTCTCCCCCCTCCCTCCCTCCCTCTCTCTCTCTCTAGACGACATGAATTAAACATTAATCACTATTGACTTGTGTCACAGTTTCTGTCATTGAAGCTTGAAACGGTCAATGCAAGAGGGGGCATAGACGGATATCCTTTAAAAGACGTAGGTGCTTGAGACACGATTTTCTACTGTCTGAATTTGGTTAAACTTTACAATTACATATTAATGTCGTAAAATTCTCTTGGTTTTCATTTGGCAGTTTGCTCAGCAAACTTTTGAAGCTTCTGGTGTGGCATTTGGTTCTCAAGTTTCAAGGGAATATGGTAAAGGTTCATCACCAGAATGGCTACACATGCAGATTGGTGGCGGCTTTGGCCGAACATCATGAGACGAAATCCCATCGATAGCCAATAAAGGCACTTAAAGTATACATATTTACCAAATTAGAGTATATTTCATTTTATTCCTCTATTAGGTGTGGAGCTGTTTTACCAAGGTGCTATTGAAGCTCACATATATATATATATATATATATATATATATATATATTTATATCTGGTATAGAAAATTGTTACATTTATAGGTATGATTCTTGGATGTACTGGAGAGCAACATTTCCGGTGCAGCCAAGACTATTGGAGGAAGGGGATGGTGGGGGGCCCCGAGTGCTCCATAAGTTCCACTGTAAAATAAATACTACCCAAGAAAGATTCATAGAATCAATGATCTTGTGAAAGTCTTAGTACAAACTTCCAAACTTCTGAAACGTTGTATTATCTGTCATTTGTGTTTGCATTTGGGCTGTAGAACAAAGGTTGATAAGTCATTGAATAAAAGTCAAGCTTTGTTGTTACACGTCTCTACTATGGCATCAACTTTGTCGATTTTCTGAAATATTCGTCTCACCTGGACCTCTCTACACCCGACTCTCTCTATGAATACTTTTTCTGGTGAATCGGTATATGATACATATATGAATATAGTCAGTAACAATTTATAATCAATTGACAACTATTACAATCAACTAACAACTGCTAAAAAATTAAAGAAAGACTCGCACGTTTGTGGTAGTAGAACCCAAAACTTCTATTTCCTCAGCTTCACTAGTAGTGCTAGGTTACATCAGCAACTCCCTCTGTGAATCTAAAACATACTCTCCTATCTGCACCTTGGGTCAATACCCGATCGAAAATGAAGAGTTCCATACCGTGGGGTTGCTACCGTTGCCCCCAAGCTTGTGCACAACATTAACCGGGTCAGGTTGTGATTTGGGTCCGGTACAAGACATGCCACAAAAGAACTTGAACTGCTTGTTACATAGACAATTTTTATTTTTGAATATCAGCCGCATCAACAGGCAAATGGTTGACAGTAAGTTGGAAAATTCAATTATCAACTCATTCTAGGCAACTTAGATCAAAATATCTAGCAAAAATATACACAAATATTTCCAAATATGTCAATAAATGAAGTTAATTTCATACAATATGAGCACTATCTACAAACTTACTACAAGAGCCATAAATTAGTCCTCAATAATTTTCTATAGTGCAACTTGCTGGCCCTCCTTTAATAGTAGTTTCATTCACAAACTGCATCTCGATCCAACCACACACGACGTATATATGTGACCTTACTTCGTGCCAAGTATCCAAACCCTCTCTAACCATCCCATCATACTTCAACTTAAAATGAAGAACCTTATTCGTTTTCCGACTCTCTAAAAGCGCAGTTGGAACGAAGGACGCTGGAATAGAAACTGTCGTTTTATTCATACGCACATCAAAGGCAATTTTATTACCAACACCGAGAACAAAATCACGTGTCCTCGTAACCCACAATAACTCATGGTCCAAGAAGATGGACACCACGGAAGTTTCATGATAGATTGTTATATCGTCAAGATTGGCGATTTTGAGCACAATATCGCATTTCCCCGTGACTTGAGAAGGCGAAGCGTTGAATTCTGAGATTGTCAAGGAATCTAACGTAAACTCGTGTTGGAGTTGTTCGTCAACTAGCTCTTTTTTCAAAACGGGGAAGAAAAACGCTACGAGAATTAGAACTATCCATATTGTGAAGAAAGATGTCCTAAAAATGCAATCCCAATCGATCATGTGATATATAGATGCTAAGTATTGTTGGAAATGAATGTAATATTGTTGCATGATGGATGATACTTCTATGGTGTTGGTGTTTGCTTGGTTTTCCATCTCGAAGGTGCTTAACCGGTTGTATCCGTTGTGACCCGAAGGTGGATCTTGGGGCGACCCGGTTTCATCCATTGTTGAGAAGGTTAAGAAAGGTGATGGGGGAGGAAGAATATGTCTTTAGGAGAGAATTTCCTCTTTTTATTTTCTTTTGTTCATATTTGGGAAATGAAGTTGTGGTGGAAATTTCACAGACCAAATAATAGATAATATATCCCCTTTATATAGGAAATTCGTAACAAAATTGTGTATAGTCATGCCAGGAACGAAATTAGGATTTTTGATCCCGAGTGACGAATATATATAAAAAGAAAGGGCAAAACATGATTGCCTATATAAATAATGAAGGACAAAGAATTAGGATTTCAAGAACTTAAAGGCGAAAAATTAAGGCCTTGTTTGTTTGTGTTTTCAAATCTCATTTTCAGTATTTTGGATCACAAAATCCTAAAAATTCACAATTCAAATTATTTTCAACCAAATTCATCATCTTTCAAATTTACTTTCTCATTCTCCAATATAACTACCTATCAATCACCACATCTATCATTTCACACAATCATCAATCAATATTCATATACTTTACACTATTTTTCTCTTTCTCTTTCATACTTTTCATTCAATCAACCCATCACACATCAACTAATCATTATTGATTAGACACATTTTACAAATTTCAACCAAATTTTAAAAACATAAACAAATACACCAACATATCACATCAAACTCATACGAATATCCATAGTACGCGTTCCCCGAAAAAATTTCAAGATTTAAACTCAAAAACATAAACAAACAAAGCCTAAAATTTTCAAAGTTGAGGGTGGGTGACTGCCACCACCAACCATTGCTCAGCATATAATAGTGTCATAACACACGTCCTTTTATTAGTCATTTTTAATAAAATATGATTGCTTAAATATATTTGCATTAATATAATCTATTATAGTTTTGAAATCTTGACACTCCCATTGTATTACTTATTTTTAGTGTGTTAATTTTGAAATTCACCGTGACCTCAAATTTCAGGACTATAAATATTTTTAATATGGTAAGACACATTAAATTCATCATGCATGATTTAGTGTAATTGCACTCAAATGTGGAGCTTTATGATTACTCAATAATCATTGAGCTTATAAAAAATAAACGATAACGAATTACCTTTTGTAACCCTTGTGTCAATCAGTCATTTACATGCCCTTTGCTACAGCCTACAAGGCACTTAGAGTCATGTTCAAGAGCTCATAAAGTCAAAGTTCAAGAGTAATTACAGTTACGTAAGATCATACGCGAGAGTTGGTAATTATTTTTCACTCAACACAAAACAATAATAACTAAACATTGTATAAATTGCATTGTTCATCTCCATCAAAATTTATCCTACTTAATATTGAGGGATCAAATGCAACTTTATTAGTAAAATAAAACCAGAAAAGGCAAAATATCACCCAAAAATATAAACTACCTAAATAACAAAAAATAACTGTATATCTATCTATCCATCTATATATATATATATATATATTTGCTGATGCTAAGCTCTGAAATGGTCATAACTGATGTCTCAAAACCGCCCCCTCAGACATGACGATTTTTCCAATTTTCCAAACTGCCCTGCATAATTAATTTTAAAGACTTTCCAGAACGACGCCGTGTCAACCTCGTCGCAACACCACCCCCATTCGCTCCCCCACTTCCCCACTCTCATGCTTCCACGTGTAACCCACAAAGCCAACAATTACTCAAGTCGTTTCAAATGTAAATGCCACACGCGCGGGGATACGCGTGGGCGAATCCCAATTATCACGCGGATTAAAATTCATGTATAAAAACTCGAAACTAAAAATAGATTGAAAAATCACCCCTCCATCTCCCACACATTCAACCAACAATAACATTTCAATATATATATATATATATATATATTTATATATATATATATATATATTTCTTCTTCGTCTTCAATTTTTCATCGAAAATCAGATAGTTTATACGATTTCTGAGGATACCTAGGGTTTTCCTGCATCTCGGTCCATTGCGATCGGAGGAATTGTTAAATGGCCGGATGGAGGGGATCTAGATCCGGCGGCGGAGGCGGCGGAGAGGTGTCTCCGACGCGAACGGTTCGGCTGGGGAAGGTTCAGCCGCAGGCCCCAGGTCACAGAACCGTGTTTTGTAATGATCGCGATGCTAACGCCCTAGCGAAATACAAGGTTTTCCGTTGATACTTTGATTTTTAGTTGTTTCTCTCGCATTGTGCTCTTCGTGTTGATTTTTGTAGTTCGGTGATGCGGAAATGTGAACCGAGGTTTATGACATTGCGTAATTCTAGTCCGAGGTGCCTTATTGGAATTTTTTTGTTGATATAATAGCATGATTTCATTTTGGATTAAGCTCACATAAATTTTAGTTTCTGTGTTTATTGATCGACTAAATTATATACTCAATCTGTAAAGTGGGGAGGGAGAACTTGTTTTTGAGTATGAATAGTTGCGGTGACCTTTGTTATATGAGGAGGATATTTCTGTAATGTTGTATTGCAACGATCAACTGGATTCATGACTTTGGAAGTTCTTCTAGCAGAGATTGATCTTGTTTTGTGTTACTCTGTAACGGCCTCTTTTGTGCATGATTGGCTTAGAATGATTTTGTGAGTGCGAGTTAGTCTCTTTTGTGAGTTGAGGCATTCCACAAGCAGTTTGGTTTGAAGCATTTTCTGCTAGTGAAATTTTTGATATTGCACGGATTTAGGGATGAGGAAAGGCGTTTAGGCATTAGTGTAATATCAACTAGTCTTTCTACCTGTTTAGCCATCAAACTCAAAACTTCTCAAGAGACAAGGTGAGAAGTGAATCATTAAATCCTAACTGGACTCTAGGATAATTCTATGGGAATCTACTATGAGGGGTTGCTTTTGTTGTTTGTATGAATAATGAATGAGAACAGAAGCACTTTCTGTTGTTAGAAGTCAATAGGATGTGCCCTGAGATTGGCTTTTATGCATTTTCTAGGTGGAATGATTCAAATAGTTTCATTTTCTTTCTAAGAGAGTTGATTCTCTTGTTTACGATTATAATCATTGGGAGGATTTTTTAATTTTACTATTATAATAATAATAGTTGCTAAATTATTTGTTCATTTTAGTGGTTTGAGCAGCATAATTGTCTTCTCTTAAGTCTATGACAAATAACTTCTCTATATGGTGGTCTGATTATTCCTGTGACTGATTTTTCAGGGTAATTCTGTGTCAACTACGAAATATGATGTCTTTACGTTTTTACCTAAGGGGTTATTTGAGCAGGTAAGTTTTTGTTGTTCTATTTAATAGGAGAGGAATTTTTATTGAAATTCAATGATCATTAGGAATCCAAGTCCGTATCTATACTATTTTTCTTTGCAATGGCTTTCACTGAAACATGTCTTAAGATAGTAGGTATTACAAATTATGACAACTTTAAATTTTTTTGAAAATATAACATAGAATAAAACTATTTTGTATTTGAGGAATAAAAGCAGACTAATAACACAGATTCTTGAAGCTTTTCAATCTTCCTCTGGTGCTTGAGTAAGGAGTAGCAGTGAGAAAAATAAGCTTACTACAGAGTATAAGTGTATTTTTATGATGCATAAAAACTGATAGTTTGGTATAGTATCTAGTGTGTGAGTATTTAGTTGACATAGTAGGTGAATAAGTTTTTTTCCTTACTCCAGCCACTGTACAACTTTAGCAGGACAAGTAATGTATATACTGCTGCTTATGGTTCTCTGCTCATTCAGTTTGTGTGCTCCCTGTTCAATTCCGTTTTACCTAATATGCTCTTACCTAATTTATGCTGACAGTTCAGGCGGGTGGCTAACCTCTATTTTCTCATGATCTCAATCTTGTCATGCACCCCCGTCAGGTATGTTGATATAATAATTTGATAAGAGATGCAGAACAGCCCTTAAAATTATATTGTCTGGAAGAAAAATTAAAGCTGCGATGATTTAAAAAAGAGAGGATAAGAACGTTGGAAAGATTGGGTTCTAGAATAAACCAAAAGCTGTAAAACGTTGAAATCTTTCTGATGCCTTTGACGAATATGTCGTCGAGCAAGTTGATGGACTCTCAATATCAAAGAGTTGCAAAGCTTGTAAGAATTGAAAAAATTGATCTAAACCTGAATTAATTGATATTACAATGTATTTAAAGACTTGAAAATATCTTACTAGGAAGTAACTAAGTCCTTCTTGAATAAGCATTTGATCTATTAATCGAATGATTCGAATCACGATCAATTCCTACATGACAGATCCTTAAAATAAGACTCTCAAATCTGTCTTAGTGTATTTGTATCTAATTAAGTTTTTGTTTTATTCAGTCCCGTAAGCCCTATAACAAATGTGCTTCCACTGACACTGGTGCTTCTTGTATCTCTCGTTAAGGAAGCATGGGAGGACTGGGTGAGCACCACTTCATTTTTCTGGCCACTCAACTGCAAGAGAAACATTCAAGTGTGAACTAGTCTGACTATTTTTCATCTGCTTTTCTTTTCTTTATGCATGACAGAAACGTTTTCAAAATGACATGTCAATCAATAATTCCACCATAGAAGTCTTGCAAGATCAGAAGTGGGTATTTATCCCTTGGAAGAAGCTGCAGGTTGGAGATATTGTAAAAGTAAGTCAATATCTCTTTTGTTTCCCTGCCAATATATCTTTAATTTACCTGTGTACGTTAGATCTTTAATTTTCTGATGTTTGATATGTTAATTCTGCTATTTGGTGGCAAGTTATCAGCTATCTCCATGCCGTGCAATTTAATTTTAGCTTTATGAAAACTTCCTGCAATGTGCCTTTGCAGGTTAGTCAAATAGCCTACTAGGATATGGGACTTGTGCTTAGCATATAAGTTGGAGAAATATAAGCTGAATCCAACTGCTTCCATTGTGGCAATTATGATTTGACTAGTGCAAATAGCTGGTTAACTGCTGCTTTAACACAACTACATCCTAGGGGACAACTTACATAGCCAACTTCCAGACTTTGTTAAATTGTGTAGACTAAGAACCTAAAATTTCTTATGGCTGTAGAAACAGATAAACATGTGAGCCCTGTAGAGTAGTGAATGTTCATTAACCTGTTTGAGCAGCAGTGGTTGCATCTCACACTTGATTGAATACGTTTTTCTGAATGCCTGGATAGCATTTCCCTACTATAGTATTGCACAGTCAGTCAAAGGAGATGCTAGGTGCAGGGAATGACTTAGAGACTGACGATGAGGCTGAGTTTGTTTACTAGTTACCCTATCTTTTGATGTTATCTTCACAGTGAGAATGACAGTGAGGCTGAGTTTTTAAATATTATCTTCACATCCATTAGGGAATGCATGAAACCCAGAGATATTCAATTTTATTTGAGACTAAAGTATGAAGTAGAGCGCCATATTCAATAACTATTTTTCAATAATTTTTACCTGAAAGATTGATGACTGTTTCTCTGGTTGCAGGTGAAGCAGGATGGATTCTTTCCTGCTGATATACTATTCCTTGCCAGCACAAACCCTGATGGTGTCTGCTACATTGAGGTTTTGTATTCTTTGCTTTAAGATAATATATCCTTTATTATCTTCTTGATAAAAGAAGATACAAATATACATTTTGTTTAATCTAGACCATTTTTTTTTTCTCAGTTTCTGTTTTTCTTCTTCACACCACTGCCGTTTATTTCTTCCACAAGATCTAAAACCTTAGGTTACTTATTTGTTCTTCACACCTTTTTATTTTTCTATATCATTTAAATGTTGTCTTTGGTATTGCAGACTGCAAATCTGGATGGTGAAACTAACTTGAAGATACGGAAAGCATTCGAAAAACTTGGGATTACGTGACCCCAGAGAAAGCTTCTGAATTCAAAGGTTTTTGATCTTTCTTTCTCTTTGGCTCATTATTCATCTTTGTATATAGTTCACCCTTTGCTTTCTACATTTGTTCAAGTAAGGTAAAAAACATGAACCTCACTTGGAATGCTACCTGTCACCTTGTTCTAAAAACCTCTTTCTATTTCCTATCTGAGCTAAATTGGCAGTGGACCAAAACTCAGGGGCACTAGAATGAGACAGTGACGGCGAGGAGGATCTATCACCATCTTATTTGATTCTTTGCTGCAAAACAAAAATTCTGTTGTGAGAATTTTTCTGTGGAGGATTTTCCAAACGATGATGAAAACCAGAATAACATGTGTGAACATCTAGTCATGAGCCAAATTGTTGGTCGAATAAATTGCGGAAAAATGTGTTTTTGCGGCCAAACATTGTCCTGCTGGATAAGTCAGGAGTTAACATCTTTGTATTGATGGACAATTTGATGATAGATATTCACCTGATAAAATGAATCTTCTGTTGCATTTGTATTTGATGGAATTCACTTATTAAATGCAGGTGAGGTACAATGTGAGCAACCCAATAATTCGCTGTACACCTTCACTGGCAACTTGATCATAAATAAACAAACGTTGCCTCTCAGTCCAAATCAACTTCTATTGCGAGTATGACCTCTCACTCTCTCTTTGCCTCCCTCTTTGGCATTATCTGATTCCGTGTTACTTTATTAGTAGTTACTTGGTAGAACTAACTTCTCATATTGGATGGTTACATTTTCTCTTTCATTATTTTGGTTGTCTTTCAAGCCGCTTACTGCATTCCTATTAGTTCATAAATTTCTTCAAGAATACTGACATGAAACTGAAGTTTACGACTCTTTTCATGGTCTTCTAATTGTCATTTTAGTTCATATTCCTTGTCGTTCCTTCTTTTATCTTGTTGCATTATTTTTCTTAATCACTCCTTATAAATGTTTCCAGGGGTGTAGTCTAAGAAACACCGAGTACATAGTGGGAGCTGTAATTTTTACTGGGCATGAGACAAAGGTACCTCCCTTTACCTACTCTATTCAAACTATGATTTATTTTCATTTGCAAGTCGAGTTTTTGATACTTCTGCAGCAAAAGGGTGCTGAACAAGCCTTGGTACCAAAATGGAAGTTCACATAGTGGCATATATAATAAGTATTTTTATTCACCAATTGATGACTTGTTTCTAAGTGTTGTTTGGGAGGTTTCAAAGTCTATCTATATGCTTTTTCTTAATCTCATTATCATGTGTTTAGTACTTGTTTCACCTCTGCTACGTTTTAAATTCGGTATCTCAGTGGTGCCTGTGCTGTAATTTCAGGTTATGATGAACTCCATGAAAATTCCTTCCAAAAGAAGCACCTTAGAAAAGAAACTTGACAAGCTTATACTTACTCTGTTTACCGTTCTCTTCTGCATGTGTCTTTTGGGTGCCATTGGCAGGTTTGGCCTATTGCTTCTCAATTTGAGATTAGAATTTAGCTACCTAGTTTCTGTAATTTATTTCAAGATGTTGGTCAAGTATTTTTTTAATACAATCTTGATGCTTGCAGCGGTATATTCATAGACCACAAGTACTACTATTTGCATTTTGACAGAACAGAGAAGCAGTTTGATCCGGACAACAAATTTGTGGTGAGGAGAGGGCTAAACCTTTTTTTTTTTTTTAGTGTGTGTATGTGGTGTTCATTCCATATTTTCAGTTTTCCAATTTTCTCTCTTTATGTTTTGTAGGTTGCTGTCTTGACTTTTTTTACCCTGATTACTCTCTATTCACCAATTATTCCAATCTCTCTCTCTGTTTCTGTTGAGGTAGATCTTGAAACCACCTTTTCTGTTTCTGTTTTCTCTGGCTATGTCATTATAGTTCAATAAACTTGCTTCTGTTTATTTCAGATGATTAAATTTATTCAATCTACTCAATTCATCAACAACGACCTACACATGTACCATGCTGAGAGCAATACCCCTGCATCGGCACGGACATCTAATTTAAACGAGGAACTTGGACAGGTAGCTATCTACCTTGTTGACTTCTTATTTGCATGTTGGAGTTAGGTGGGGGGTAGATTGCAGCATGTTTAACTGATTTACCTTCCCTATATGACAAGTTGATTGTGACTGATTGTTTTATGAATAGGTTTCTTGAATATAATTTTGATTTTGTTGTTTGTTGATGAGTTTTTGTGAAACGTAGATTGGTTCATTTTAGTTTGTCCATTTGACAGGTGGAGTATATATTCTCTGACAAAACTGGAACTTTGACGAGGAACTTGATGGAATTTTTCAAATGTTCGATTGGAGGAGAGGTATATGGTAGCGGTGTCAGTGAAATAGAGATCGGAACAGCTCAGAGGACTGGAGTAAAAGTTGAGGCAAGTTTATCTGCCATTGAAGAATAATAAAGTCCCGGAGGTGTCTTGGGTCTTGATTTAATGCCTTTGATATTTAGGTTAAGAAGCCACCAAGTGCAGCACGTGAAAAGGTTTCAACTTTGATGATGCACGGCTTATGCGAGGTGGTTGGAGGAACGAACCTAATCCCGAGTCTTGCAAAGTATGTTACTTAATGAGAACAACAAACTAACAAACTTTACCAAATGTAGTAAAATTTATTCATGTTCTCATTTAGCATTTTGTGTTTCTGTTTGCCTGCCTTTATGCAATTGTTGACTGACTGAGACTAGTATATTGTGGTCTTTTATCTGGTATTTTCATTTTTTTACATTATTGGATTTTGTAACCAAGCAGCTATAACCTTTTCTCTTATCCTTGTATTGAACCCCAAGTATATAACTAATCATTTTACAAGGCTTTGTAAAGTGGTAATGTTTGAACCCTCTCTCTCTCTCTCTCCCATACACACTCATATTAACTTGTTTATGCTTCTTTGTTAGATATTTTGCTGTGTGGAATTTTTAATGGTGAAAAATAGTGATGAGATATGCACGTTGAGAATTATTTTTACTATAGTAGGCCTATTTTTGTTTTCTGTTACTTTTATGTGGCAATTGGCAAACATTAGGATTGCACGGCCGGGTCACATTTCCTTTCAATACTATGTCAACGTTTTTTTATTAGTCTCAAAAGCAAAGTTTGTTTATCAATCTTTTTTCTTTATCTCTTCCATTATTTGGTTATCTATTTCTGTAGTTAGCGAGCTTGCTCTTTGTAGCTTTTGCTTATCGATGACTTCCATCATTTATTTCCCCTTTAGATGAGAATCTCATCCTTGAACAGAACTTTTATCTTTTTTTTTTTTTTTGTGTAGGAATTCTTCAGGTGCCTTGCAATATGTCATACTGTGCTTCCTGAAGGCGAAGAGTCCCCCGAAAAGATTCGATATCAAGCTGCATCTCCTGATGAATCTGCTTTGGTTGTAGCGGCAAAGAATTTTGGATTCTTTTTCTACAAGTACGTGGTTATTCTTTTCCCGCTTTGAAGATATTATTGCATGAAGAGACTTGTAATATATTAAA
>CM033394.1:47382568-47750594 GCA_019426215.1 Buddleja alternifolia
TGTGGTAATTTCTATCTTTCTTATGTTATAATTATGTCGTTGATATTCGAATTTTCTGAGTGGTACTTAAAAAGTTTTGAGTTCAAATTTATGATGGTTGCTAAGCTCCTGACTTTCTAATTATACTGAGCTTGCTGGATTTTGATCTAGTATATTCGATTTTCCTTACTTGCACGACCGTCATTCCTCTTTGCTTTCAAAATATTATATATATATATATATATTTATTTATTTTTAATTTCACGTGAGTCCCATCATATGAATACCTGAAGCTTCTAAGAACGCCCAATGCACATTCCTTCATATGATTTGTCCTACTTTTTGTTCAATATATATATATATATATATATGTATGTATGTATATTTATATAGTGTCCTATTTGTATAATCTTTTTTACATGTAAGGGGAATTCAGAAAACCAATCCTTAAAAAACCATATTTGTTGAAGTAGCTCAGCCCATTTAAAGTAGGATATTTGCTCCACAACTCCATCGTCATTGGGCCTATGGTCCATTGTTAAGCAATTCTCTTTTGGGTGTTTTTATTTTATTTTATTATTTATCTATACTACTATAATATTAAAGAACATCTTAAGAGTTACCACTTTGGTATAACCCTTGCAATTTTATTTAATAAATTAGGTGTAATGCACCATGTGACTACATGACGACACCTCAATAATTTTGGTTAGGTGTCTTAGGGATCTATAACACCCGATATAGGAAAAACATATTATTTTTTCATTTTTTTACAAATTTTATTTCTCCTTTTATTTTTATTGTTACTTTTAACTTATCGTCTTTCATTAAAACATAATTAAAATTTATTTAGCTATTCTTTGTATCAAATTTAATTTTATTAACACATGTATCGAGTGTGCGTTACCGTCCAGTATTAAGAATCGGAGAGGGGCTTAGAACGATTTTTAGTATGACACCAAATAGAGATAAGAGAGTTTTTTAGATGAATTGATAAAACCTGGTATAAGAAAAAAAATTCTATAATATTTTTCTCTTTATATTTTTAATCCCATTAAATTCTATTTCTGATATTTCTCCCCAATTTTTTTTCTCTGTTTCTCTAACCTTGAATTTTTTTTCAAAAATTTTCTTTTTGAATTTCATGTTTTGCACACGTATCAAGTGTGGGTGAACGATACCGACTAGGGTAATTCAAATTTTTAATGCTAAAAGAGTAAAAAACAAATAGAAGTATCTATAACAATAAAAAGTATAATTACATTATGTTTCAACTGTTAAATTACATGTTGGCAAGATTAATTTGGAACAAACAAATTTACAACACAAATAAAAACAAACTATTCACATTGTTATTTATATTTTAATTTTTAGTGAATTATATAAATATTACGTGACCGGAAAAATTGAATATCATCACAAAAGCATACATAAAACAACTTACACTCAGTTAAGTACCCATTTACTAAGTATAACTTTTTAAGGGGTTATATAATAAGTGGTTTGACATATTGTCTAGTAATTGGTGAAAATTTATATTAAATAATTACTATATGATAGGAAGTTTAAAATGACATAAATTCGCATTTCAAAGTTGTGCAAATACGACTTTTTCTAGAATTCCATCTTTACCACACGTTTAATTTTCATCACATAGATAATTAAAAATCCAAAAGAAGCCCATTTTAAAAATTATAAAGTTCTTTCAGAAATAACACTTCCCCACGTCAAATGAATGAGCCATTTAATTAAACTTAAGTTTCTAAAATTAGAAATCATAGAGTCTTAATTGGAATGACTTATATTATTAATAAAAAATAATATAGAACAGTATAGCATCAACGAATCGAAAGGTCCAGCTATGTTCTCCAAGATAAGGGGCCAACTTCAAATTGTTCTTCCCTTCTGACTTGCCCATCCAAACGCCCCATAAGCCAGAAATGAATAATTATTACATATACACACACCAAAAAATAATATTAAACAATCTCATCATTTCTGACAATTTTTTTCTTTCTATATATCTATATATAATGCGATTGAAACATATCTCATAGTGTAACCAGTACAATCTATGTTATACCAAATTTAATGTGTCTATCACTCTCATAGTAGTTCAAAATTTCTTGTTTTTTCCCCATCAAAACGTTCGAAAAGTTTCTATTTTTCAACTTACTGAAAAGAAATCACCATATAGTTTCGAATTTACATTGTTTTCTAGGAAACTCTTAATGTTTTCATGGTTTTCATGTTCGTTTCCATAGAACATGGAAACCATGAAAATATTGAACACATTGAGAGTTTCAAAAAGATTTCCATGAAAACATTGAGAGTTTGTTAATTCCTTTTCAAAAAAAATTGTTCTATCGCAAATACAACATAGCTTTCAAATCTCTCAATGTTAGGGAAAAAAATAAAAAAAAAAAAAAGAAGAAGAAGAAGAAGAAATGAAGAATAACAAATCTAACAATCAAACAAATATTTATTTCACCGAGGAGCCACTTTTTATCATGCGACTCAAAATGAAGATTATTGTATTATCGATAAACTAGTTTTTTCATATAATATGCAGATGAATTTGAAACCATGGTATCATCCATATTAAATTTTTATAATTTTCACAACACTTTTATAATTTTTTATTTCACAATTTAAGTTACTATAATCGTTTCAATTATATGCTCTGTGAATGCTAAACTTGAATCAAATATCACCACTTTTTATTTTTTTAAAGAAAATACTTTTAGATTTTTTTATTTCACAATTTTAAGTTACTAGAATTTTATTTCCCAACTTGAATCAAACGTTACTACGTTATTTTAGTGTAATTTGATCGATTATTGATGTGGATGTATAAATATTTTACACAATTATTGTTTTTTGCTAGTGAAAAGAGGAATCAACTCTTTTTTACTTTTTTTTTCACAGTTTCCACCTTGTTTCTAGCATTTTTCAAGTTTTTCATGACTTTTCCGAAACGTTTCTTATATTTAAGAATTCAAAATTTATTATCGAAACGAAATTTTAGTCCTTGCTCACCAATCACTCCCAAAATTTTCAAAATCGTAACATTTAAGTAGAAAATTAAAAAATTCACAACTAGATCCGTGGCGTGTGGTTGATTTTTTAAAACTTGATTTGACCATCATTCATCCTTTTCCATGTGGGGGTCTGCAATGTCACCTTAACTAGAAAATATTTCACCAAAACACACCACAATTAGCATTAATTTCTTGATTAGTGTAGATTAGTGCTAATACCATACGTCATACCTTTTGAACTATTCCATATATGTCAATTATTCACTTATTTTTCTAATATTTCCTACCTTTTTTTCACTTATTTTTGTAATATTTCCTAACTAATTAAACTATCTCAATAATTTAAACCACAATGAAAAAGGCAACCAAAAAAGCAATAGAAAATCAAAAGGCTCTTTCCACGGCCCACCACCCCAATAATGACCTTTTTTTTTCATAACTCAATTATCCTCCATCCACACAGCCGTTGAATATTCATTTAACTATTGAAAAAAGAACTAATAATAAATTCAACATCCACATTTTATATTTGAGACAAATTAATTAACCATGGTTCATCATCCATCCATCCATTTTTTCTTAATTAACCATGGTTATCAACCCATACTATAAAACAATAACCTCACACCTTTCCCTTCAGAACAATAGTGATCTGTGATCAATCCTCCAAAAAAAAAAGAGCTTCTTCAGAAGGTCCATATACTCACATACATATATATATATATACACGTATACATAATATATATTTCCCCCATAAATTTATATATCTTGGTTAATTTGTCAATTTAATTTTTGAAGGATCATATGGAAAAAATCCAGCTTGAGATTTTTATTTTTTTTGGAGATTTAATATTTTATATATGTAATTTTCATTTTGTGCATGTTAGTAAATAAGATTGTATTATTGCATGCAAATTATCTTATGCAAAATAAGTTAAATTTTCCCTTTTTTTGAAATTAGGGGATTTTTTTTTTTTGCAGAAAGAGGAAATGGCAGCGACATACGAGGAAGCCATTGCTGGTCTGAAGAAGCTTCTCAGGTATAATTAATTTCTTCGTAATTTATGCAACTTTCCTATTTTGCCCCTATCTCTCGGCAATTCCTAGATAACTACCCACAAATCTCCGACCTATTTATGTCATTTCACACATACTCTTTACACTCCGACTTAATCGGAGATGGCCACTTTTTTAGTAGTTTTGTCTGAAATGGGTCCCACTTCCGGATTTATCAAAGCGATGATGATCCAACGGTGGGACCAAGGTGGTGTGCGTCCAAAATATAATTCCAATTGCAATATTAGTTTTCCACAAACTTGACAATTAGTCCTCTACGGTACATATTTTTGTAAAGTTAGAAACCGAAAGAAACGGTCATTTATGTAACGACCTCTGCACGTGATCAGTAATAAAATTGATGGTGCACGTATCATACTTGCGAAATTTTGTTCATCTTTCAACTGCGGAGACTAATATTGTAACAAAATGTGTTATATAAGACTAATCTTTTTTTTTTTTTTAATAAACAAGACTAATCTTTCAAGTTCGCAACAATTAATTAGAATTGTAACAAGCCCTATGGGATTAATATTGACTACTATTGAGATTATATATCCCTATTTTTAAATTTTTTGGAAATTTTATTTCTGATAATTGCAGTGAGAAAGGTGAGTTAGGGGTGGCCGCCGCCGCAAAGGTGAGGCAATTGACGGCGGAGCTGGCGGGGAAGAATGAGAAGACCGGGTTTGACCCGGATGAGAGGATCCGAACCGGGTTTGCTCACTTCAAGAAAGAGAAATACGAGTAAGTACTTTGTTAACTATTGGAATTTAGAGAATTAAGGACGCAAAAAGTGTTGTACCTTGTGTATTAGGTGTTGGAACCTTCTTGGCATAAAAAAGTTGCGAGATTCTTGGAAATGCATCCCATAAGTAAATGGCAAGTACAAAATTACATCTATGACGTATTATTAACCTTTTTTTAAAAGAAAAAATCAAGTACATTAACCGATTATATCATGCATATGAATTACCAATCCACGTATAACATATAATATTAATTCTTAATAGTTCATAACTAGCAATAAAATAGAGGAAGATCCAAACGCTCTAGTTGACAATAGAACTCTTGACCTCTAATATTTTAGGTTTTAGTTTCGTCAGCTCATATTAACCTTTTCTCTTTCCATTGGGTCGGTTCATGGGTGGGTCAGTCAAAGACATTTCAGATCACATGTTTCAATTTATTATTTCATTGCGTATATTAGGACATCATGATATATATTTTTCGAAGTTTATATAATTATCATATAGATGTTATATACCCTTTGCTTCTAGGGTAGAATATAAGATAAGATAGTGTTTTCATATTTATTACAATTTTTTGAAGTTGATTTGATGGGAATATGGACAAATGTTGTATTCTTGTGGATGGGATGCATAGTGGTCCTCAAGCAATTGTCACCATGGATGGTGAAACAATAACTAGATCACTATACAATGTCAAGAAAAACACTTGTATACATCGGGTCTTGGGCCTCACTTGTGCACTTTCTGGATATGAATAATACACATCACTTAATATATAATTTTGAATTAAAAAATAAGTGAGGTGTTTTATTCACAACCACAAAGTTCACAAATGGGCCCAAGACCCGGTTCATACAAGAATTTTCCCAATGTCAATGGTGTAAAACTTTAGTAGGCATAGCTCGATTCAAAGGAAATAAATTGCATTGCAATATATATGTAAATATATTATTGCAATTAGGATTGAGAAGCCAACAAACTCTTTGATGAGATTGAGTGCTTAAAATTTGTTGGAGTTTAGTTAGTTTAACATGAGAAAATTAGATTTTAATACTTTTTTTTTTTTGATTCGATAAGAATTGAAGTCTACTTGAGCTCAATTATACTAATAAAAAATGATAAAATATGTGTTGAACGATTAGACTACTATAGAAACTTGTGTTTGAGTCGATTAAAATCCATTCTAGCTTGGTTTGATTAACTGAGTTATACTCATACACGCCTTTTTAAACAAACTTTTATACTATCTTGTTCGACACTACTAATTCATTACTACCTAATTATGTTCATACTATAAATAAAAGGAATCAATCAGAAAATAAGTAGAACTAGTTATGTCCTTGATTGGGTATGACAATTGGCCCAACGCATTAAAATCACTAAAATAACTCAATCTTGACACTAGTATATTAGAAATTTCCTATTATGATTACACTTTTTAAACCTTTTCTTTTCTTGTAGGAAAAATCCTGCCCTGTTTGGGGAACTTGCTAAAGGTCAAAGCCCAAAGGTGAATAATTAAAACAAAAGTTTTTCTAGTAATAGTTTTTGGGTCGAAAAAAAAATATCACAAATATATTATCGTGTATAAAGAAATTAATTTTTACTAATTAATAAATTTAATTGTTTGCAGTTCTTGGTATTTGCCTGCTCTGATTCCCGAGTATGCCCTTCCCACATCTTGAATTTCCAACCAGGGGATGCCTTTATGGTCCGAAACATTGCTAACATGGTTCCCCCATTTGACCAGGTAACTAATATTAAATCCATAATTAAATTTCATTTAATTATTTCGTCAACACTTTGAGTCTTTATCTAAGGTAGAATTATCCATATAATTCTTTCTAAATATTTATGCTAAATTATTTTATTTATTTTTTATTGTAGACGAAATATTCGGGAGGTGGAGCTGCCATTGAATATGCAGTAGTACATCTAAAGGTGATTAATTATATAATTAATCTCGATCGTGATCAGCTTAATAATTTAAAAATAAGTTTGTTTTGGGATAGTGGTGTATGCGATGTTAGGTAAAAGGAACAAAAAGTATGTAGACCCATGCCATAATTAGCTTTCTTAAGTCGTTTTAATACTAGTTCTTAGTCACATTACCACCTAATTCCACACATGATATTCTTCTAAAGTTATTTCTTCTAAGAATAAGCCATAGTTTGGGTCATACTTGGGGCCTTTACACTTCGGATCTCGGGATGATCTTCACCATTATGCACATGTGTGATGGTAGGCACACACATATATATCAATATATACATGTGGGGCAGAAATCATCCGGGACCCCAGTTTTCGAGAGCCACCAAGTATCAATCCCATATTTTCAATGTCAAAATTGTGTTTTTGGTCCCATTGAATAAATATGGTTGAGCACTTTGGTGCCAAACTTCACAGCCTTTACACATTTTATCTCATTGGGTTTCAACTTATTTCACATTTGGTCCATACTGTTAGATTAAACGCAGTTGGTTATATGAGTATCATGTGATCTTTAGTTCGGTTGATTGATAAAAGAAACTTACGTGGATCGGTGGATGCCACATGTAGGCTGTAGTTACATGGATCAGTGGATGCCACTTGTAGGCTGTAGTGGTGACAGTTCAACATGAGTTCTTCTTTGAAACGACTTACAATCTCCCCCTCTTTGAAGTCCTCATTTGCCTTGCACACAAATCTTTCTCTTTGAGTCAGAATCAATAATAGTCATTTGACGCTCACATGGTCAATTTAGTTGAAAAATTGACATCGTGAACCAAATATGCAATAATGTTTACATTTATGGGGGCTAAATGTGTAGAATTCTAAAGCTCGGGACCAAAATTGCACAACCGCATAATCAATAAGAAAACAAATGCAATTTTGCCTATTTCCAACTTTTTAAGTGATATTTTGGAACTCCAAATCTAAATATAATCATATTTATCTATACATAATAGATACGCAATATAATCCTAATAAATGAACGATTGAATTGTCCAAGACTTTCGTATGACTTTTCTAAGAATAATTCAGGAAAAGAAAAGAGGGATTTTAAGGGATAAGTCAAATATATTATCATTATTCATATGATCATGAGCTATCAGAATATTATTCGATGAAAAATGGAAAGTGAAATGGGAATAGGAATACTATTGGGATATTATTATTTTTTAATTTACGAATAAGTAAAGAATTATGTATATGTTAGGTGGAGAATATATTGGTGATTGGACACAGCTGTTGTGGAGGCATAAAGGGCCTCATGTCCATTCCTGATGATGGCACCATCCAAAGGTTAGTAAAACTTTGGAGTTTGGTTATATATAATTTATGTTACAATTATCGATCCTTTTCGGGCCGATTAACCTCTCGTTTAAATTTAAACGTCGTGCTTAAAGTTTTCGATGAAAATATTCACAATTCTTGATCATTTAAATAAAAATGCAGTGATTTTATTGAAGACTGGGTGAACATTTGCAAGGCTGCTAAGGCAAAGGTACAAACACAATGCAGCCATTTAGATTTCAACGAACAATGCACCCTGCTCGAAAAGGTAAATCGAAACTATTAATATTTAATTTCCAACATAATATTAACACATATATATATAATATATATATATATAAATATACATTAAAAAGTTTATATACTTTGTATTATTCGTAAATTTTATTCGGGTTCAAAATATATTTGTCTGAAACATACAGGAAGCAGTGAATGTATCACTAGGGAACTTATTAACCTATCCATTTGTGAGAGAAGCTGTGGTGAAGAAAACCCTAAATTTGAAAGGAGGACACTATGATTTTGTGAAGGGTTCTTTTGAGCTTTGGAACTTTGATTTTAATCTCTCCCCTTCTGTGTCACTGTTGTGAGGAGAATTAAAAGATGTAAAGATCAATTGTTTGTGCCTAAAATAAGTGTTTTCCTTGGCTTTTGTTAAGGTTGATTGTGTGGACATTTTGCTGCTTTGATTTACAGTACATTTTGCAAGCATTTTGGCTTGGGTTTGTAAAGGTATTTTTCACCAAAATTATGCTAATTGATACTTTTTCGGGTTTTTTCAATTGCTAGAAACTTTCGAAGTTCAAGAAATTATGTACGGAGGTAATTATGTGCATACTTTCAGATTCCGACAACTGATAACGACTAGATAGAACTCAACAATGCCTCATCCCATATGCACAAACAAGCAGAATGAGAATAAGAATAAGTCTTTAGTCATGCTGCCAACTAACGTAACTCTAAAAATTTGCGATTTTAATTTTGCCAATGAAAATGACTATACGCCAATAAAGATCCTCCATGTTCATAAATGATATACCAAAACACATATCTCACAACTCATTTATGTAGCATAGCTATCAAGGTAGAAGTACTTTCTACAACCATTTATTCTTTATCACATAATCACATTTTTACTACTATTTACAAGATATGCCACAATACTCTCATCACTATTAGCCAAAATATAAGCTAGTATATATGTTCAAGGAATTGGATATATGACCACCTTTCCGATAGCTCGGTTCGTTTCCAGATACGCGAAGGCTTCATTAACCTTGTCGAAGGGGAACGGTCCCTTAGGATCAAGAAGTGGCTTCACCTTACCACTCTCCAGATATGGATTTAGCTTCTTTAAGAATTGTCTATTGGAAGTGAGAATAAACCAAAAACAAGGCGGTGTGACTGAACCAGCTATGACTACTACAAGACCACCTTCCTTCACCGCCTTCACTGCCCTATCGCATTGCCCTGTCACCAATATTCGAACAAATAAGTGGGATTGCAGATTACATGGTGAAAATTAAACGACGACAAAATGGGCACATGAGATACTGTCCACCTGGATAGTTCGCATGTGGAGTTCGTAAATTACACATGAAGATGTCAACATTTCACACTATGACATCATCAGATGCACGTGAAATTTTACATGAATACATATAAAGAGGATAATGATTTGCACAATGATAATTGAGCGATGAAAAGGTAGCTAAGTACAAGGGTAATGACGCCATTTTGCTTACGAACTGCCATGATGTCATCATTTCACTTTATAACATCATGCAATATTCCCATGAAATTTTCCATGAATTTCCATCAAAGGGAAATGATAATTGGGAAATAAGAAAAGGTCGTTAATTTTACGGATGGTAGTACAAGGGCAAAGAGGTCATTTATCTTACCAACGGCATCATAAACTAAATCAAATTTCTCCGGGAGGTCTTCAAAGTTGTCCTTGGTGTAGTCGATAGCCAAATCAGCACCCAAGCTTTTCAGAAGTTCTAACTTCGCAGTGCTGGAAGTAGCAGCAACCTTCGAAGCACCAAAAACATGTTTTGCAAGCTGCAAAGCCGAGCTCTTCTTTAGCAAGACAAATTTACTAATAGTACATTAACTCTCATTTAGGGGTGGGCGTTCGGTTCGGTTTGTCGGGTTCGGGGTAATCGGGTTCGGGTTCGGTTTTGGAAATTGTGCTACCCGAAACCGAACCGAATTAATCGGTTTAATCGGGTTCGGGTTAATCGAGTTCGGGGTTCGGAGGTCCGAACATAATTTTATGGGTTCAAAATTCAAATTTTTTGGAACAAATTTTTGGGCCTCTAAAAATAGGTGCCCAAAAACTTTTTAATGAATTGTTGGGCCTCTATTTTTAGAGGCCCAAATGGCTGAAAAACAGAGGCATTTTGCCTCTGTTTAAGCCTCTGTTTTTCAGCTTACCCAGAAGCATAAAAACAGAGGCATTTTTGGTAGATTGCATTACCCAGAAATTTGTAAATCATCGCTCAAATCATGCATCTTGACCAAACTAATATCATAATTCATAGCAATTAGAGAGTTTACCAAGATTTTCACAACAACTCCATCAAATTAGATTGGGGAAAATCGAAAGATTAAGAAAAATTAGGACAAACCTTCGGCTCCGGCATGACAGTGTACGGCGGCGATCGGCGTCTCGGCGGTGACTGGTGGCTGCGGTGGTCGGAGGTGGTGAGTGGTGAGGCAAAGAGGTGAGTGAGGTGTTGAGGCAGAGAGGCGTGAGTGAGGTGAAAGAGATGAGTGAGGTTTTGACTAATTGTTTTTTTTTTATTTTTTTTTGAATTCTAATTCGGCTTGTTCGGGGACCCGAATTCCCCGAACAAAATAAAAAATCCAACCCGACACCGAACCGAATTATGGAGTTCGGGTTCGGTATAAACCCGAACCCGACTTTTACCCGAATAAGCCTAACCCGATCGGGTCGGTTCGGGGTCCGAACAACCCGAACCGAATGCCCATCCCTACTCTCATCTCATTGATACGGTTGCAGATGAAACAGCCAAATGCTAAGGCAAAGGACAGGGCCAAGATGTTAATCAGGGATGAAATTATATTGTCAAAAATATACCGTTGCGAAGCTTCTAAATTGAGTGAAAGTGTGCCAAAAGATTTGAAAAAATGCAAAAACTTAAAGACTTCTTGTACTATCCCCACTGCCCCTGACTCCGTCACTGCTATGTGCCACAACATGTCATCAACCAAATAAACATAAGGGTAAATATCACACAGACAGCCCTTGCCTACGTACGAGAGGCCCTAATTACAAAAAACACCTCAAGGTTTGAAAACTACTATAATTTCCCATGTCAGTAAAAACAGCTTACAATTTCACCCTCAGTTAGTAAAAACAACATATAGGATTTTAGCCCCTGTGAGTGATACTCAGATTACAATTCTACAATTCCACCGCCTATTTTCCAAGTTATCAAGTTCATGGTGTCTTCACAATTTCTAAAATCTCAAGGGTTCGTAGTAATTTTTAATAAGTGAGTGGACATGCATGTAATTATTCATAAACATAACTATTAGCCATCTTCTAAGCCCTTGTGACAATTGATCAAATTTCTTGAAGATCATCAACTATTAAGTTTGATCACCTGAATCACGAAAGATCCAACACCTCCAGCGCCTCCAAGAACAAGGCTAGATTGTCCCTCGGAGAAACCAGCAGTTAAAAGGCCTTCATAGGCTGTCTCGATTGCAAGAGGGATAGAAGCAGCCTGGACAAAATCAAGATTTTTAGGCTTAAGAGCCAATAATTTCTCCTCAACGGCTGTGTATTCGGCTAAAGAACCGAACTGTTTAGGACCGTCGATGGCTTTCTCAATGATGTCTCCATATACTTCAGCTCCTTCCTTTAGATGTTTCACTTTACTCCCAACTTTAACCACCACCCCGGCAGCATCAAAACCCGGAACTGTCTGAAAAATCGAACAACGAAATCAGCAATATATATTAAATATTTGATCGATAATTTCTTCAATATTGAAGATACAATTCACTTATCCACACAAAATGTTCATTGCTGCATATTATATTGTTTTTCATATTTAGATTGTGTAATATATGTTTTGCTTGCTAATTACAGAAAAGGAAATATTCCTCACTGATCAGCAGTATAAACTTTTGTTGCTGAATAACTATATTTTATAGTTTTTAGAATATATTTGTATCGAATTCTGCAAAGTAATTATTTGCTTGCTAATAAGAGGAACAGAAATATATATTATCAACAACCAATATTTTGTATATAAATTTTCTTGCACAATCAACAAGTTGAAAACTTGTTGCTAAAATTAGTTACAAGCGAATTGTTTGCTAATGTAATAAAAAAAAATTCCCTTTTTTTTTCGAACCAAGAAGTTTTGATTCTGTGTTAATAGCTGTTTTTCCTGCTACAACTTGACATTTTGAATGGGCAATTTAATATAATTCAAAACAATAATAAAAAATAGGCAATTTTTTTTTGGTGTATAATCGGTGTCCCCCACCCAAACGCTCGAGACTAATTTATTCGAGACAGAGAGATCATTGAAGTGGATACAACCTCTCCCAATAGAGTCTTTTCCTTACACACGGTCAGTAATCAAATCTTTGACAACATGCTTAAAGAATCCAACTATCTACCAACTGTACTGGACTTTATTGGTAAAAATAGGCCATATTAATATGCTTTTTAAATGGCCAATTTTTTCTTAATAAGTCCGTTATATGATACACGTCATAAATATTAAATAAGAGAGAAAATAGCAGATACCCCCCAAACTATTAGGTGATGTGCAATTTCCCCACCAAACTATTAAAAGTTGCAGTTAACACTCTAAACTATCATATATGTGCACTTTGCCCCCTCGGTCAGCTTCGGGCAGCACACAGGGGGTAAAGTGCTACAAACCGCATAGGTGAGGGGGCAAAGCGCACATCACCTCATAGGTGGGGGGCAAAGCGCACATCACCAGATTTTTTTTTATTTTTTAAAAATTTTACTAATTTTTTTATTTTTGAATTTTTTTATTTTTATACTTTTTTTCATTTTTTATTTTTATTTTCATGTTTCCGGATTTTTGAATTGTCTTTTTTGTTTTTAGAAAATTATGAATATTTGAATTTATACTTCTTTTCATTGTTTTCTTATTTATTTTCATGTTTTATTTTTATTTTTCTTATTTTCATATTTGATAATTATTTATTTCAAATCTAGAAATAATATTTTAAGAAAAATTCAAATAAATCCCAATATGCATGATTTAAATTGAATGATGAATGGGTAAAAATCTTCCCGAAGCTGACCGAGAGGGGTTAAGTTAATATTAAGAATATTTGAATTTTAAAAAAAGAAAATAGCAAATACCTCCCCAACCTATGAGGTGATGTGCGCTTTGCCCCCTCACCTATGCGGTTTGTAGCACTTTGCCCCCTGTGTGCTGCCCGAAACTGACCAAGGGGGCAAAGTGCACATATATGATAGTTTAGAGTGTTGAGTGCAACTTTTAATAGTTTAGGGGGCAAAGCCCACATCACCTCATAGTTTTTTGGGGGGGGGGGGGGGCATCTGCTATTTTCTCTAAATAAGAACAAACTATAACCAATTAACAACTATTCCAATTAAATAAGAATAAATCCGTTACATGATACACGTCATAAATATTAAATAAGAACAAACTATAACCAATTAACAACTATTCCAATTAAATAAGAGCTACTACGGAAGCAGAGAAATTAAGGCCCGTGCATCGTCAGTGGGAATCGAGCTCAAGAACTGTACTATCTTTGGGGCCTACCCCGAGCTTGTAGAGCTAGGCTTCATCAGCTTTAAATGACCAATTAAATCAGCTGAGGGGGGTATTTTTATTTAATACAATTCAAGAATAAAATAATAAGGAAAAAGAAAACCCATTAATTAATTTCTACAACTTCACCCCAAATTGACACAGAGACATATACTGAATTAAAGGGAAAATTACACTTTTGGTCCCGTAGGAGTCGCCCCAAAACACTTTTAGTCCCATAGGAATTTTTTGGACACTTTTAGTCCCATAGGAGTGAAAAAATGACACTTTTGGTCCCAAACGTACGGAAAATTGACGGTTGTGCTACACGCGCCATTACTGTAGGGAGAGAAAAAAAAGAAATTCAAAAAGAAATTAAAATAAATTCAAAAATATTAATAAAATAATAAAAAAAAGGAAAAAAGAAAAAAGAAAAATGAAGATGATATTGTTCATCTTCTTCGTCTTCCCCTCCAACCACCCCCCAACCCTCCGCTGCGAAACCACCCGCTACCGCTGCCATCATCGTCGTCCCCTCCACCGGTCGAAACCCCCACAGCAAAAAACACCCTCAACCGATCGAAACCCCCAACCCAAATCGCCCAACCCGACGGCGAACCCAACCCCCGAGACCCAAAACCGACGGCGAAACCAAACCCCAAACCCAACTCCACATATCGTCGGCGACGACAGTGGCGATTAGGATGGGGGTGGGGGGGTTGGAGGGGGAAGACGAACAGTGTTCGTCTTCCTCCTTTTTCTTTTCCCTTTTTTTTTGTTTTTTTTTATTATTTTATTAATATTTGATAATTTTTGAATTTCTTTTTTTTAATCATTAACACAACCGGCGCGTGTATCTCACCTGTCACTTTCCGTCCAATTTCCGTCCGTTTGGGACCAAAAATATCACTTTTTCACTCCTATGGGACTAAAAGTGTCCAAAAAATTTCTATGGGACTAAAAGTGTTTTGAGTCGACTCCTATGGGACCAAAAGTGCAAATTTCCCCTGAATTAAAATAATGCTGAATCAAAATACGAAAACAAATTAATAATAATTAAATAAAAAGCAGGAATTGAATTAAAGAAATCAAGGGATAATTAATTACTGGAAGAGGTGCATCAGTGGCCTTGAACAATCCTAATCTTCTCTTGTAATCAATTGGATTAAGAGCAGCTGCAACAACCTTAATCAAAACTTGATCATCCTTAATTTCAGGCACTTCAACATTTGATTCAAGCTTTGATACCTCAACACCCCCATATTCACTATATCTCCAAGCCTTCATTTTCAGATTGAAATATATATATATATATATATATACTGAGATTATATTTAATTTTTTTGTGCAACAATTAATTGATAATTTGAGTGTATTTATAGGGTAAAAATGGAGGCTTGTGGTAGGTGTTGTGGAGAGTGGTGGGTGGTGCAAGAAAGGAGTGAAATTATGGTCATCCAGAATTTTCCTTAATTATGTTTTTTTGAAAAAATTAATTTCGTACTGCTTAATGTATCTGGACATAATTTTATATCAAATACCTTAATGTACTTATAAGGATGATTTGTGATTGTTGAGGATGTTCTATTGGTAGGGGCTGCATGTTTTATTATTATTTTTTTTGGAAATTTTAGGGTAAATTTTCGCCGGTCATCCAATAGAATAAACCTGTCCATACGCAATAGCCCGCAAACCACGTATGGAAGTAAGCCGCCCTAGGTAACCCATAGGCGACGGGCTCGATAAGCGCAGGGCCCCCCAGGGCAGAATGGAGGAGTAAACTCCCCAAACCAAACATCACTTGGGGTTTGAACCTGGGTGGATTCTTATGACCAAAGGCCTTGTGACCGCTAGGCCTGAATGTTAGATAGCTTGCATATATAAATTCACTTTGGAACTTGGACACGGGCACATGCACGTATATGAAGAAAATAAAATATTATTTTTATTTGAAAAAATTACACAAACATTCACTGTTATAATAGGTAATTACACAAACTTATTATTTTAAAACTGAAATTACAAACACCTAACCCGCTATGATTAAAAATTACATTTACCTGAGATTAATTTTTGATGACGTCATCATGTGAACTTCCATAAATGCCTCTGTCTAAATGTCATTTAGGAAAAATTACACCGACCTCCCCTCTTATTTTTGAAATTACACAAATCTCCCTTATTATAATGCACTTCTTACAATCACCTCCTATGTATTAAAAAATTCTTACAATTAGCCCCATATAGGGGGTGTTGGTAATTTTGAAAAATAAGAGGGATTTTTGGTAATTACACATTATAAGAGGGAGTACGAACGTAACAAAAATATTATTCCAATTTTTTCTTAATAATTTAAGTAAAGGGCAAAAATGTCATTTAATGACTGGATAGAAATCAACAGTGCCTCATACCATATGCACAAACAAGCAGAATGAGAATAAGAATCAGTTTTAAGTCCTGCTGACTCACGTAACTCTAAAAATTCGCAATTTTAATTGTGCCAATAAAAGTGACTATATGCCAATAAAGATCCTCCATGTTACTAAAAGAAATTTAGCAAAATCCAGCAATTTCATAAATGATACACCAAAACACATCTCACAACTCATTTATATAGCATAACTGTCAAGGTAGAAGTACTTTCTACAACCATTTATTCTTTATCACATAATCACACTTTTACTACTATTTGCAAGATATGCCACAATACTCTCATCACTATAAGCCAAAATATAAGCTAGTATGTTTAAGGAATTGGATAGATGACCACCTTTCCGATAGCTCGGTTCGTTTCCAGATACGCGAAGGCTTCATTAACCTTGTCGAAGGGGAACGGTCCCTTGGGATCAAGAAGTGGCTTCACCTTACCACTCTCCAGATATGGATTTAGCTTCTTTAAGAATTCTCCATTGGAAGTGAGAATAAACCAAAAACCGGGCGGTGTGACTGAACCAGCTATGACTACTACACGACCACCTTCCTTCACTGCCTTCACCGCCCTATCGCATTGCCCTGTCACCAATATTCGAACAAATAAGTGGGATTGCAGATTAAATGGTGAAAATTAAACGATGACAAAATGGGCACATGAGATACTGTCCACAGGGATAGTACGCATGTGCAGTTCGTAAAATTACCGTGAAGATGTCAACATTTCACACTATGATATCATCAGATGCACGTGAAATTTTACATGAATACATAGAAAGAGGATAATGATTTACATATTGATAATTGAGCGATGAAAAAGGTAGCTAAGTACAAGGGCAATGACGCCATTTTGCTTACGAACTGCCATGGTGTCATCATTTCAATTTATAACATCATGCAATATTCCCATGAAATTTTCCATGAATTTCCATCAAAGGGAAATGATAATTTGGAAATAAGAAAAGGTCGTTAATTTTACTGATGGTAGTACAAGGGCAAAGAGGTCATTTATCTTACCAACGGCATCATAAACTAAATCAAATTTCTCCGGGAGGTCTTCAAAGTTCTCCTTGGTGTAGTCAATAGCCAAATCAGCACCCAAGCTTTTCAGAAGTTCTAACTTCGCAGTACTGGAAGTAGCAGCAATCTTCGAAGCACCAAAAACGTGTTTTGCAAGCTGCAAAGCCAAGCTCTTCTTTAGTAAGACGAATTTACTAATAGTACATTAACTCTCATCTCATTGATAAATCTTGTCTGTGTAGCTACAGTCGCAGATGAAACAGCCAAATGCTAAGGCGAAGGACAGGGCCAAGATATTAATCCAGGACGAAATTAAATTGTCAAAAATATACCATTGCGAAGCTTCTAAATTGAGTGAAAGTGTGCCAAGAGATTTGAAAAAAGGCAAAAACTTAAGACTTCTTGTACTACCCCCACTGCTATGTGCCACAACATGTCATCAACCAAATAAACATAAGGGTAGATACCACATAGACAGCCCTTGCGTACGAGAGGCCCTAATTACAAAAAACACATCAAGGTTTGAAAAACTACTATAAATAACCATGTCAGTAAAAACAGCTTACAATTTCACCTTCAGTGAGTAAAAACAACATATAAGATTTTAGCCCCTGTGAGTGATAGCAGATTACAATTCTACAATTCCACCGCCTATTTTTCAAGTTCATGGTGTCTTCATAATTTCTAAAATCTCAAGGGTTCGTAGAAATTTTTAATAAGTGAGTGGACGTGCATGTAATTATTCATAAACATAACTATTAGCCATCTTTTAAGCCCTTGTGACACTTGATCAAATTTCTTGAAGATCATCAAATATTAAGTTTGATCACCTGAATCACGATAGATCCAACACCTCCAGCACCTCCAAGAACAAGGATAGATTGTCCCTCGGAGAAACCAGCAGTTAGAAGGCCTTCATAGGCAGTCTCGATTGCAAGAGGGATAGAAGCAGCCTGAACAAAATCAAGATTTTTAGGCTTAAGAGCCAATAATTTCTCCTCAACGGCTGTGTATTCGGCTAAAGAACCGAACTGTTTAGGACCGTCGATGGCTTTCTCAATGATGTCTCCATATACTTCATCTCCTTCCTTTAGATGTTTCACTTTACTCCCAACTTTAACCACCACCCCGGCAGCATCAAAACCCGGAACTGTCTGAAAAATCGAACAACGAAATCAGCATATATATTAAATATTTGATCGATAATTTCTTCAATATCGAAGATACAATTCACTTATCCACACAAAATGTTTATTCCTGCATATTATATTGTTTTCATATTTAGATCTTTTTTGCTTGCCAATTACAGAAAAGGAAACATTCCTTGCCGATCAACAGCATAAACTTTTGTTGCTAATTATTTTAAGAACGAAAATACAACTCCTTTACAGAAAATTCTAATCCCCTCCTAGCTCGGCCACAACCAAGTATATTTCATCAACCAAGTATATTTCATAGGAGAGTGTATTGCACTTGTCATATAATTGATCACTCATTTTGTGAAATACACTTCCTTTACTCACAAAATATTTGTTGCTGAATAATATATTTCATACTTTTTAGAATATATTTGTATTTGTATCCAATTTTGCAAAGTAATTATGTGCTTGCTAATAAGAGGAACAGAAATATATATTATCAACAACAATATTTTGTATATAAATTCTCTTGCACAATCAAGAAGTGAAAGACTTGTTGCTAAAATTAGTTACAACCGAATTGCTTGCTAATTTTTTTTTTTAAAAAATCCCTTTTTTGCCAACAAATTTTCATTCTGTGTTAATTGCTGTTTTTCCTGCTACAACTTGGCATTTTGAATAGGCAATATTAATATAATTCAAAATAAAAATAAAAGTAGGCAATATTAACATGCTTTTTAAATGGCCAATTTTTTCTTAATAAATCAGTTCCATGATACAGAATATCAAATAAAAACAAATTATGACCAAATTAACAACTATTACAATCAAATAAAAACTACTATAAAACCAAAAAAAAACCCGCACATCGAAGTCGACTCCAAGGCCTATACTATTTTGGAGCCCTACCTTTGTCTGTAGAGCTAGGTTTCGTCAGCTTTAAATGACCAATTAAATCAGTTGAAAGGTGTATTTTTATTTAATATACAATTCAAGAATAAAATAATAAGGAAAAAGAAAACCCATTAATTAATTTCTACAACTTCACCCCAAATTGACACGGAGACATATACTGAATTAAAATATCAATACGGAAAAAAAAAAAAAAAACAGGAATTGAATTAAAGAAATTAAGGGATAATTAATTACTGGAAGAGGTGCATCAGTGGCCTTGAACAACCCTAGTCTTCTCTTGTAATCAATTGGATTAAGAGCAGCTGCAACAACCTTAATCAACACTTGATCATCCTTAATTTCAGGCACTTCAACATTTGATTCAAGCTTTAATACCTCAACACCCCCATATTCACTATATCTCCAAGCCTTCATTTTCAGATTGAAATATATATATATATATATATATATATATACTGAGATTATATTTAATTTTTTTGTGCAACAATTAATTGATAATTTGAGTGTATTTATAGGGTAAAAATGGAGGCTTGTGGTAGGTGTGGTGGACAGTGGTGATTGGTGCAAGAAAGGATTGAAATTATGGTCATCCAGAATTTTCCTTAATTATGTTTTTTTTTTTTGAAAAAAATAATTTCGTACTGCTTGAATATTCAATTTATGTATCTGGACATAATTTTATGTCCAATACCTTAATGTACTTGTAAGGATGATTTGTGATTGTAGAGGATGTTCTATTGGTAGGGGTGTATGTTAGATAGTTTGCATATATAAATTCACTTTGGCTGTTAGACACGTGGCATGTGCACGTATATCAAGAAAATAAAATATTATTTTTATTTGAAAAAATTACAACAACAACCATTGCTATAATAGGTAATTAAAAAAACTTAACATTTTATAATTGAAATTACAAATACTTAACCCGCTATAATTAAAAATTACATTTACCCCCTAAGATCAATTTTTTTATGACGTTGGTGGTCCCAAATGGCATACGAAAGGGTCTAGAAGGGGGGGGGGGGTTGAAGAGACCCTGAAGTCCTTTTTGACTTCAAAAATTTTCGTATTAAAATTTCTTTAGAACGCTTAAGGATAGTAATCGGTTGACTAGTCGCTTACAAGTGTAGGCGCTTGACTAGTCGCTTACTCGAAGACTTTTTTGATAAAGTTAACTTAGACTTAGTGATTTCAACTATTACCAAAGTAGGGTAATGTTTCAATCGCTTAATCAGGGTTAGCACAGCGGAAGATTTAAAAGTCTTCTCTTTGAAAATGTTTTAGCGTTACAAAAGTTTTTCTTTAGTTGCTTTCCTTTTAAATAGTTTTGAACGCTCAGAGGGCTTAGCGCTTGGCGAAGCGCTTAAGTCTGTTTTAAAAGCTTAGCGTTCACTTTTTGCAAATAGTCACTTAACTGTTTTAAAGCCTTTAAGAGATGTAATATGCAAATGCAATGTAAATCATTAAAACAGTAAAGTGACACAAGAAATTGTAAGGTTCACTGGGTGGTGTAATCCCAGCTACGTCCTTCTTCTCCTTTGCACTCGGAGGCAATCCACTAAAATGATCCTCAAAGAATCACACAGAATCTTCTACAAATTAGGGACAAAGGAAGCAATGGATGTGGATGACTTGAGATCCTTGGTCACACAGATTTCTTCTACAAGCCACTTCAATCCTCTACTTCTGGAAAGACGATCTCGAGCTCCTTGATCACACAGACTTCAGCTCCAATGAAAATCTTCTCCAAGATGGCCTTGAGCTCCTTGATCACATAGACTTCAGCTCCAATAAAGACCTTTCTTCAACAAGCTTCTCTTACTAAAAAATACTGCTTGTGGAAGTTAACAATCTTTCTCACTCAGATGAAAGGTGTTGAGGGTTTATTGTAACAGGGTTTGTTTGATGTTGGGAAGTTCAAACAACTTGGGATATCTCAATAATAGTTTAGGGTTCTTCTTGGAAGATGTTTGAGATATCGGGTGATTGTCTGGAATGTATTTGAGAAGCTTTAAGGATATTGGAGCTTTAAGAAAGATCTTCTTCAACAAGCTTCTCTTACACAAAAATACTGCTTGTTGAAAGAATTAACTTTCTTGAATTCCAATTGGCTATGGAGTTTGGAAGCTTTTTCTCTCAAATTATTTCAGCAAAGTTTTGGCTCTTCGCACATTCCCTCTCTCGTCTCACACTCACGTCTCTCTCTAAAGGTTTTGCTGAAGGGTACTATTTATAGGGTTTCTTGGGATTTGTCCGTTGGACACAATTGAGCGCAAATAGTCCCTTTTCTGACATTACTTAATTTCTGCTGAGTCCGATTTGACAGGAGCAGACTTGAACTCTGAAAAGCTGACAGTCTAGTCAAAAGGTGGCTTGTCCGCAAGTCATACTGTCTTGTCACTTTTAATGCACTTTGAATTTATTTCCCGCTTGGAAATAAATGACTGTTGCTGATCGGATGACTTAAGGAACTATTTCAAGTGAATCGCTTGAATGGAATGAGCGCTTGGATCAACACTCCCTGGATAGTCCTTTAGCGTTAGCTAGGTGCTAAGAACATTCTCTTGAACGCTTGATTTATAACTCCTGAAATAGACTCTTAAGCGTTTGACAGACGCTTAAGACAAATCTTCATCTTCACTTGACTTCAGACGCTGATCTTCAACTTCATCATTGATAGACTCACTCAGAATTCTATCAGTGACTTGGTATTAAATACTTAGTCTAAAATCTACAAAGATAAAGATTACAAGCGTAACAAGCTAATACACTTTCAAACGCTTATACAGATGTTCTATGAAAGTATAAACTTACATTCTTTTGGGGTCTAACATGAAATCCTATCTTGTCATCATCAAAACATCTAACATGAAATTCCTAACAGACGTCATCATGTGAACTTCCAAAAATGCCCCTGTTCAAATGTCATTTAGGAAAAATTACACCAACCTCCCCTTTTATTTTTGAAATTACACAAATCTCCCTTATTATAATGCACTTTTTACAATCATCCCCTATGTATTAAAAAATTCTTACAATTTAGCCCCATATAGGGGGTGTTGGTAATTTCAAAAACAAGAGGGATTTTTGGTAATTACACATGATGTGCACCAAAAATGTGTAAGGGCATTACGGTAATTACACGTATCCCCGGCTAGCTCCGGGGCGCTACCCGTGGGCTAACGCCCGCGGTTAGCATGCTAAGTCAAGCCCAAAAGGGTTGACGACCTGTTGAGAATACTTGAGCTATTTTATTAGTCCAAAAGCCAATAAAGAGGTTAATTATTAAGCCTGATGGACTACTAATAAAATTAAGCCCACGACCCATTGCCCACTACTAGCTCCCTATAAATACCTTAAAGGAGTTGAGAAAGGCTCATTACCTACTCTCTCCAGAAAAATACGCTGGCTAGAATTAAGAGTAATTCCAATAAAGAACCATGAATTGACTTGATCCCACATACATCGAGTACGTAGGCAGCTCGCTACATTCGACTGCAGTCTATACATTAACCAACCCCCAACCTAGTTTTTTGTGCGTTGGATCGGTTTCACTACCCCACGTGGTCAAACACGTGACATTCAACGACTGACGATTTTTACCATCATCAGATTGGCGTCGTCTGTGGGAAACAGCGCTCCAACCACTGAGTATGCAAACTAGGTCACAAGCTTGTACTACCGGAGATAGAATGACCAGCCAACACCAGCCAGCTACTGCCGAGGAACTTTCTAATCCCGTGCCTGAAGATAGGCCCAACAACCCAGTGGGGGAAGAAAATCCCCCCAATGGTCTGACTGACGACGGAGGTACTGAAGTAGCACCCCCGACCAACGAGCAAAACGAGCTGCCTGTAATACTAGTGGTGGTTCCACCCCCTGCTTCCAGGGTGTTCGATATCACTCAAGAGGCACTACTTGTTCTAGTTGAAGATGCCTCTGTGCGAGCAGCTACGAGGGCGGTTCAGCAATACGCCCAGGCACATCCATCGCGGGCACCGCCGGTTCCATCAGTTAGAAGGAGGTAAGATCCCCACATAAGAAGCCATCAAGAGGCTCTCCAACCTCAAGAGCAAGGGCTGCAAGATCCACCCCCTCCATCTGTTCGTAGAGGTCTAGAGCCCCGAGAGAAGAGTCGCCCTCACCGAGGAGCGCCAGGCCAATCCCCTCGCCGAGGTCAGGAGTCCTTGACCAAAGGCGGGATTGGATCGCGGCGATCCAACTCCCCGGTAAATGGAGCAACAAGAGAATGAGAAGAGAATATTATGGTCTCACCCCCCGAGAGGCCGCCAAGAGGTAGAGATAGAAGGTCAACGCCTCCCTGTTCTCCACGCCAAGGTCAAATCTCATTGACCCCCGAGGAGGCCTTGCCAAGGTAGGAAGGACGGAGAAGGCGTGCACCTCGCCATTATGGAAGCTCGGAGAATTACGGGCGACATGAGGACATACAGTTGGTGCCACTAGTTGTGGCTCCCCCAAAGAGAAGTCCCTTCTACTCAGCAATTTTAACAGAGTCTTTACCCCCAGGGCTTAAAATATCCCATCTAAGTGAGTATGAAGGAGATGGAGACCCCCAAGAACGTGTTGACAAGTTCAACGCTAAGGCTGATATGTATGAGGTCAGCGACACGGCCTACTGTAAGATTTTCCAAACTACCCTCTCTGGAAGGGGGCTTAGTTGGTTTAATAGACTGCCCGCCGATACCATCACCGAATTCGATCAGCTGACTAGGCGATTCCTCAATCATTTCTCCATGAACAAGAAATACCCCAAGACAGCATCCTTCTTGTTTACAGTGGTTCAAAAGGATGGTGAATCTCGAGGGAGTACGTGCGGCGTTTCTCCAACGCGGTGTCAGAAGTGCTGCATGTCAATCATGAGTTGTTATCAGGAATTATGCAGAGGAACTTACACAATAGTAGGTTCGAGGAGTCAATTGCCGGGAAACCCCTATCAACAATGGGAGAGTTATTGGCTAGAGCTGAGAAATACATAAGAATTGAAGAGACTATTGGGCAGCTTAAGACTGAAGGCGGTGTCAATAAGAGGAAAGTCAGAGACGAAGATAAATTGCCGGAGGCTAAAGAGCCGAAACCTATTCCCCCTTCGGGGTTTGCCAAGTACACTCCCCTTACCCTCTCAAGGGAGCAAGTCCTAGTTATCGCCGAGCAGCAAGGCATAGTCTCATGGGCCAAGAAGATGAGAGATAGCCCCAGCCGCCTCAGATCCAAGAAGTACTGTAGGTTCGATCGGGACAAAGGTCACATGACTGAGGAGTGCCACCATCTGCAAGTGGAAATTGAGAAGCTGATTAAAAGAGGCTACCTACAAGAGGTAGTTACCCCATCCGAGGTAACTGTTCAGACACCCCAGTGACAGGGGCAGAGATGGAGGCAAAAACAATCCCCCAACGGCGGACTCAGAGATGGATAATCCCCCAATGAATGGAATCATAGAGGTGGTCTTGGGGGGCCCAGCAGGAAGGGATTCGGTAAACTCAAGGAAGGCCTCGTTAAGGGTAGCAACAGGGCTGTACGCATTAAGCTCCCCCCATGGAGGACAAGTTAATCATATAGAGCCCAACAGTCACACCATTGAGTTCGGGCAGCAAGATTTGGGGGGTGACATCCCCTTGGTAAATGACGCGTTGGTGATATCAGCAACCATCTCAAATTTTTAGGTGAAGAAAGTATTAGCCGACAGTTGGAGTTCAGCAGACATAATATTCTACAACGCCTTCACCCAATTGGGGGTAGACAACGCTCAACTTCAAGCAGTCAACAGCCCCCTTACGAAATTCACAGGCGAGACTGTGGAAGCCTTGGGAGAAGTGTCTCTCCCCATCTCTCTAAGCGCATATCCTGCCCGTTCCACCAAGATGGTCAAGTTCCTAGTGGTCAAAGCCCCCTCCACCTATAATGTCATATTGGGGAGGCCGAGTTTAAACTTATTTCAAGCGGTCATTTCAACTTACCACATGAAGGTCAAATTTTCTACCCCCGTGGGAGTTGGGGAAGCTGTCAGAGATATCAAGATCGCAAGGGAATGTTTGAATATTTTCTCCATGGATGATTGAATATTTTTCTAAGTGTTGGATAACACCTTTTTCCATTAAATATGATGAATGTCATTTTCGCGTGATAACATGCTAGCATAACAGATGGGTAGTATATCACCCCTGGTGATTTAATAATACCCAAAACAAAAGTCTCTCGGAATCACTGCTTCCGACCGAGGTTATTTCAAAATTCCATTACTTAGTTTATTTTGGCTACTAGATGTGTTACCATTGTTAGGAATCAAGGCTCTCAATGGTGAACTAACAACAGGAAATATAAGAAAATATGGGAGAACAAAAGCAATAAAGAAGACAAAGAATTTTATGGTGGAAACCCAATCAAGGGAAAAAACCACCTCCAACTAGATCTTTTATTTCAACTTTCTCAAAGTGATTCATTGTTTACAAGAGTGAGTTCTAATATTTATAGAGTTACAAGAGTCAAACCTTAATCTAAGTAGGGAAACTAATCCTAACATACTAGGGAATATATCCCAAACAATTAGAAAACAATTCCAATCAAATTAGGACTCAAAACATGCCAAAAATCACCCAAAACTCGAAAAACCCGTCAAAAATGCGTTTATTAAAGCTGCTGTCCGCGACCGTGGCGCCACAGCACCAACCATGCAGGTTGTTGTGGCGCCACGGCGCCAAATGCGCAGAATCCATTTTTTTTCCTTCAATCTTTTGACTTCTTTCGCGACCCCGGTCAACCCCGACCCTTCTTGGCTCTATTTTGGCTCCTCTTTTTGACCTTATTTTGTTCCGACTCCACAAAACTCCCATCAATCTCCCACTTGGAGACTGATCAAAATAGCCCAAACCCAAACTTGAACCCAAAAAACTTTTCCACTTCTCCTAAGTGAAAAGACTCGATCTAGTTGGAACATCTCCAAACTCACTGGAGATTGATCAAGGCATCTCCATGCCCCATCAATTCATCCAGCTCAAGTGACCTCACTTGATGGACTATCTCTTCTTTTCCAACGTGTACATTGTTCCCTTTCTCGAACCACTTGCCACTACTCTATTCTTTTTGGTGATCACCCAAGATCCACCACTGAATACCCTGGTGTATCCCTCTTGGTCTAACTGACCAACGGATATAAGATTCCTCCTAAGACCCGGAACATGTCCCACCTCACTCAACTTGAGTCTTACTCCATTGGCATCCTCGATGTCAACATCACCCTTACCTACTGTGTTCAAGGTTTCGTCTCCTCCTAGACAAACCTTTCCAAACTCACCGAAAACATAGTTGGCCAACATTCTTTCCCCCGATGTAGAGTGATAGGATGCACCTGAGTCCAAAATCCAAGTACCCCTTGGATCCTCGGTACAACAAACCAAAGCATCACCATGATCCTCCGTCATGGTACTCGCGGATCCCTTATCTTGCTTCTTCTTCCTATCTTTCTTCGGCTCCTTGCACTTATTTTGGTAGTGCCCGTATTCCCCGCAATTAAAGCATTCCACTTCCTTACGTTTTCCCCAATGATTCTTTTGACTGTTTCTTCCTCCGACACTTCAGGCTCCTCCCATAATTTCCCATGATTCTTTCCTACGAATGTCCTCGCTCAGAATCATATCCCGAATTTCTTGAAGCTTCAGAGTCTTATCCCCGGAAGAACTACTTACCGCAGTCACAATTGCACTCCAACTATCAGGCAAGGATGAAAGTAGGATCAAAGCTTGGATCTCATCATCGAATGTGATTTCTATCGAACTCAACTGAGTCAAAATCACATTGAATTCGTTGATGTGATCCGTCACAGATCCACCTTCACCCATCCTCAAATTAAATAATCTACGCATCAAATATACCTTGTTTGAGGTGGATGGCTTCTCGTACGTATTTGATAGCGCTTCCATCAGACCCGCTGTAGTCTTCTCTTTGATGATGTTGAAAGCAACATTCCTCGCCAGCGTCAACCGAATCACACCCAGAGATTGGCGATCTAGCAACGCCCAATCTTCATCCGTCATCTTCGCCGGCTTCTTTCCTGTCAACGGTTCGTGTAGTTTTTTCTGATACAAATAATCCTCTATCTGCATCTTCCAAAACCCAAAATCCCTACCATTGAACCTATCTATCTTAACTTTTCCCTCATCACCAGCCATAGCTCCCACTCGACAAAAAACTCAAAGCTAATCTAAGCTCTCGTGTTTACCCTCGGATCTTGTTCTAAGACGTCTCCTAAAACTCAAAACCTTAGGCTCTTGATACCAGTTGTTAGGAATCAAGGCTCTCAATGGTGAACTAACAACGAAAAATATAAGAAATATGGGAGAACAAAAGCAATAAAGAAGACAAAGAATTTTATGGTGGAAACCCAATCAAGGGAAAAAACCACCTCCAACTAGATCTTTTATTTCAACTTTCTCAAAGTGATTCATTGTTTACAAGAGTGAGTTCTAATATTTATAGAGTTACAAGAGTCAAATCCTAATCTAAGTAGGGAAACTAATCCTAACCGGTCAAAACCCGGTCAAAAACGAGTATATTAAAGCTGTTGTCTGCGACCGTGGCGCCACAGCGCCAACCATGCAGGTTGTTGTGGCGCCAAGGCGCCAGATGCGCAGAATCCATTTTTTCCCTTCAATCTTTTGACTTCTTTCGCGACCCCGGTCAACCCCTATCCTTCTTGGCTCTATTTTGGCTCCTCTTTTTGACCCTATTTTGATCCGACTCCACAAAACTCCCATCAACCATGATAACTGCTGTTAACACTTAGTGATATTGGCCCCTGGCCCAACACATGCTTGAATGCATATAGCAACCTTATTATGTTGATATGTTGACAAAAGACCTTAAATACTTAATTGTTTCACCCACATAGTGGGGAAACAAAAATACCAATACGACCACTGGGAGCTAATTAAGTTTCCACTAGAGGCGTTATAAAATTACCCGCGACCCCATTAGAGGTCAATATGGGTGACACCGCGAAAATTTTGAGCTGTCAAAGACTCGCACGAGGATGGGCAACCCCATAATCCCTCCTGTAACATCGAGAGAGGTTGTGGACCCACGAAAGGTCTCCCCACTCCCATTAAGGTTTTGGAACGAGATTATGCAAAAATAAACATAGTGCAAATTTGTCACAACCAACACCAAGGAGGTGGCTAGCCCACCCAAAAACGCCAAAATTTTCACCCACTAAAGCATTTTCAATATGGAAAAGATACAATTTCATTTCATGCCAAATGCATGAAACTAGAAGCTATCTAAGCCCCCTAAAACAAATGTCAATGCAAAATATTTAACTATTGATAAGGCACTACATGCTAAAGGTCTAGTTGCTACTTGGACACCTACTCCCCTACATGATTCGCGTGTTAGGGAGTAGGGGGACAAGTAGTAGCAAGAAAGATACTAGTAGCGAGCTAATAGCTTGCTACTAAAGAAGCAACTAGCTAATAGCCGATCACTAAGTACTTAGCCAAAATATTATTTACCTCACCCAGATCAAACATGGGGGTAAAAAACAACTACATGTCGAAGAGAATAACAACTTTTTAACTCCCTTGTGCCAAATGGACGCTACCTGGTCATTTAATCCTGAATTTGACTAGCATATTAAGGAGTAGGGGGGCATGGGGGAGAAAGAGAAGAGAAAGAAACGACTAGCTAAGTAGCTAACTGTTGTACAAAAAATCACTAGAAGTGAAACAACTACCAGCAGTACCAAAGCTAAAACTTATGCATCTGCAAGGTACTAAGGCAAGAAATGAAAAAATAATCTATCACTTAGAATGAGATAGCCAATGTTCACGAAAATCCACAAGAGACAACATGTCGAGGGATAATTAATATCCAATAAGCCTCAAAAGGCTACGAGTCGAAGCATAACAATTCAAGGACAAAGTTAGCCCATCCATGGGCAAATAAAAATAAGTTTTATAATTGATAAAACAAAATATAGAATAAAGATAGTTCGAAAGAGTAAATCCTGATGGGTGAAAACATAAGAGGGCCTAACGGCTAAGAAGACGACCAACACCTCAACTAGCTGCACCGCCCTAGCATCGGTCTCCCCGTCACTGGTATAGGGAACATTCTCGTACAACCAAGTAAAAAATTCGCCGGGGTACCGACCACTTTCGCGAAGAGTCCTACGGCACTTGCGCACCATCTTGGTCATATAGCCCCGAGCAACCTTATAAGCTCGTTGGTTCCACTCCTCAATAAAGGCGACACTCTTGGGAAATTTATCCACCGCCGACCTCTTGCATCACTTAGAGTTTTTTTCCCAACATCCGAGCTAAGGAAGTAGCTACCGTCAGATTTCTCCGTCTCAAGCTTCTTCTGGGCCTCCTTATATTTTTCCTCCCATTTGTCAGTCGAGTTCTTAGCTCTCCAGAACCGTGAAAGAAGTTGATGATTCTGTTGTAGGATCTCTCGATGTTCCTTCTCCACCTCCTCGCACTTAAGACGAAGGCAGTGTGATAGTTGGACCGCCTGACAAAATCAAAAGTGGAGAGAAAACCTCAGATGTGTGAATATGTAGCCTCAAAATAATGGCAATAACACGTATAAATACCTACCCGACCAGCTCCAGTGCAAATCTCCTGATCGAGACGCTTAATCGGCAGGGATGATAAGTGGGTAGTATCGTAATCTGTCACGACCATCCTCATCATAGACTAAGGAGTCACAGGATCAGTCGTATCCCAAAAGGAACTAACATCGGGGTCCAAGTTCGCCCCCGAATTAAACAAACCAGTGCCAAGTCCGGCGGAACTAGAGCTCTCCGGAGAATAACCACGAGCACGCTTCGCCGCTAGAGCTGGCGGAGGCAAAAAAATATGAGGGCACGTGCTCTCCAGCAAGGGCTACCCCTATGCCACGACTGGTTCTTGGAGACGAATGAGTTGAGTGCCCAATAGTGTTGTCGCCACCTCCGGTCTCCAACACAACAGTGCCCTGAGGGCTAGCAGGGGCACCCGATTTGAGGCCATGAGTACCCTTGGAGCCTAAGTCCGCCATCAAGGAATCAAAATTCAGTGTGCATGGCACCTGTTCCAGCGGAGCAAAATCCAAGAGAGAGAGAACCCTAGGCATACTCTTTTCGGGGCGAGGTGCGGAGGACTTGACTGATCAGCCCCATCACTACGACCGAGTAAAGCGTGGGAAGCTCGAGGGATGGTAGAGCTCGCCTTGCCGCCCATGGGCACCCTCATGCCTGCACAAAATACATAACACCGCCAAATGTTAGTACGTGAGAGCATAAGGCCAAATAACACTTAAAAGTTACAACGTAAAGTGCAAAAAAATTAAGGGCACACATATACCATGAGTATAAAACTAGTTAACATCGAATCTACTGTCAAACAAACCCATCTTGCTAAAGGTAACTCTGAGTTATTTTTGCACGCGGGTGACATGTTGAGGAGCAAGGCTCCCATTCCAACGCAAAGGCGTTGATATACCCAAGTGGGTGAAGGGAAAGTAAAAGAAATTCAGATTTCAATCATCCCTAGGTTTAATATTGTCCTCCAAAAATCTAGCGGTAGGCGCCGGGAAAAAGTATACGTATAGCATGGAACGACACGTCTTAACCGTGAATAAAGCCTGAAAGGCATCTAAATTTATATCAAGGCCTAACTCGGTGAACCGAGAAACAAAGCCATCAAAGAAGGTAAAACAAGTAGGGGTTAATTGACATATGCAAATGTGATAATGGTGTAAGATCTCCCCAAAAAGCTTATGGTAGGGAAAGGTGAACCCTGAACGAAAATTCTCTAAGTAAAGGGTCACGTGCCCCTCGGGAGGATCCAAAATTTGACAACCCGGCACTGGCATGAGTAACTCAAAATCCACCGCGGTGTCCTCGAAGAGTGCTACTCAGTGATAATGGAATCATGAGAGTCGAAAGCAAGCCCGTCTTGAGAGGCCGGATCCTTATTATCTGGGGAAGAATGGCTCCCTCGCCCTATGAAAATAAGGGGGGTTCTATTAATAACTAGTCATTAGTAGATGTTATCTAAATACGATAGCACACTTGCAAAAAATCGAGCATACCCAAAGGGACTAAGTACAAAAAAAAAAAAAACTAACGAAAGGTAAAGTCGACCCCGACATCGCATCCCGACCTCAAGTTGGACTCGGGTCACGAGGACTTACCCCTGGTGGCGAGGCCGCGAGGCACTGATGCCTTGCCTCGCGGCACGTCCGCGAGACCTAACCTTCGCCATACCCATTTTGACGCCCCCGGATGAAAGGCCAATGACCCCTAGAAGATGCTCTATTGAGGCGGGGAAGTCATAGGTTGAATCAATTAAAATGGGGGTAGAAAAGCAAATTATCTCCTAAGCTATTATCATGACACCATAAGCAAAAATGGAGAAGCAAGTGCAAAAAATACTATCTTTACCTTGGTCACCTTAGTTTTTGTCCATTGTAGTCTATGGGAAGAGCTCCTAGAGAGAGAATTTCTTAAGGAGAGAATTTTAAAAAAGTAAGAGAGTATGAAGGAGAGTTGTGGGTTAGATGCCAACTACCCATCCACACTTATACAAAAGGTGGGTGAGGAGCCTTTATGACCCACTACCTAGTACAAATTGATGCTAAATGGTACTGCCTAAGCGGGATTACTTCTACTCCCGGGTATCCCATCCGGTAAACCCGGGAGTGGGGGGCATTATGATGTGCACCAAAAATGTCTAAGGGCATTACGGTAATTACGCGTATCCCTGACTAGGTCCGGGGCGCTACTCGTGGTCTAACGCCCACGGTTAGCATGCTAAGCCAAGCCCAAAAGGGCTGACGACATGTTGAGAACACTTGGACTATTTTATCAATCTAAAAGCCAATAAAGAGGTTAATTATTAAGCCTGATGGCTATTAATAGAATTAAGCCCACGGCCTATAGCCCACTATCAGCTCCCTATAAATAACTTAGAGGAGTTGGGAAACGCTCATTACCTACTCTCTCCAGAAAAATACACTGGCTAAAACTGAGAGTAATTCCAATAAAGAACTATGAATTGACTTGATTCCACATACATCGGGTACGTAGGTAGCTCGCTACATTCGAGTGCAGTCTATACATTAACCAACCACAACCAGTTTGTTGTGCGTTGGATCGGTTCCACTACCCCACGTGGTCAAACACATGGCATTCAACGACTGACGATTTTTACCATCATCACACATTATAAGAGGGAGTACGATCGTTACAAAAATATTATTCCAAATTTTTTTTTAATAATTTAAGTGAAGGACAAAAATATCATTTAATGACTGGATAGAACTCAACAGTGCCTCATCCCACATGCACAAACAAGCAGAATGAGAATAAGAATCAATTTTTAGTCATGCTACTGACTCACGTAACTCTAAAAATTTGCAATTTTAATTGTGCCAATAAAAATGACTATATGCCAATAAAAATCCTCCATGTTACTAAAAGAAATTTAGCAAAATCCAGCAATTTCATATATGATACACCAAGACACATCTCTCAACTCATTTATGTAACATAACTATCAAGGTAGAAGTACTTTCTACAACCATTTATTCTTTATCACATAATCACACTTTTACTACTATTTACAAGATATGCCACAATACTCTCATCACTATAGCCAAAATATAAGCTAGTATGTTTAAGGAATTGGATATATGACCACCTTTCCGATAGCTCGGTTTGTTTCCAGATACGCGAAGGCTTCATTAACCTTGTCGAAGGGGAACGGTCCCTTAGGATCAAGAAGTGGCTTCACCTTACCACTCTCCAGATATGAATTTAGCTTCTTTAAGAATTCTCCATTGGAAGTGAGCACAAATTTAAAGGCGGGTGATGTGGCTGAAACACTTATGTCTATTACACGACCGCCTTCCTTCACCGTCTTCACTGCCCTATCGAATTGCCCTGTCGCCAATATTCCAACAAATAAGTGGGATTGCAGATTACAAGGTGAAAATTAAATGAAGACAAAATGTACTATCCACCTGGATAGTACGCATGTGGAGTTCGTTAAGTTACACGTGAGGATGTCAGCATTTTACTCTATGACATCATCATATTCACGTGAAATTTTCCATGAATACGTATAAAGAGGATAATGATTTGCATAATCATAATTGAGCAATGAAAAAGGTAGCTAAGTACAAGGGCAATGACACCATTTTGCTTATAATGTCATCATTTCACTTTATAACATCATGCAATATTCGCATGAAATTTTCCATGAGTATCCATCAAAGGGAAATGATAATTGGGAAATAAGAAAAGGTAGTTAATTTTACGGATGGTAGTACAAGGGCAAAGAGGTCATTTATCTTACCAACGGCATCATAAACTAGATCAAATTTCTGCGGGAGGTCGTCAAAGTTCTCCTTGGTGTAGTCAATAGCCAAATCAGCACCCAAGCTTTTCAGAAGTTCCAACTTCGCAGTGCTGGAAGTAGCAGCAATCTTTGAAGCACCAAAAACGTGTTTTGCAAGCTGCATAGCCGAGCTCTTCTTTAGCAAGACGAAGTTACTAATAGTACACTAACTCTCATCTCATTGATAAATCTGGTCTGTGCAGCTACAGTTAAGATGAAACAGCCAAATGCTAAGGCGAAGGACAGGGCCAAGATGTTAATCCGGGACGAAATTAAATTGTCAAAAAATTTACCGTTGTGAAGCTTCTAAACTGAGTGAAAGTGTGCCAAGAGATTTGAAAAAAGGCAAAAACTTAAAGACTTCTTGTACTACCCCCACTGCCCCTGACTCCGTCACTGCTATGTGCCACAACATGTCATCAACCAAATAAACATAAGGGTAAAAATCACATAGACAGCCCTTGCGTACGAGAGGCCTTAATTACAAAAAAGGCCTCAAGGTTTGGAAAACTACTATAATTAACCATGTCAATAAAAACAACTTACAATTTCACCCTCACTGAGTAAAAACAACATATAAGATTTTAGCCCCTGTGAGCGATAGCAGATTACAATTCTACAATTCCACCGCCTATTTCAAGTTCATGGTGTCTTCATAATTTCTAATCTCAAGGGTTCGTAGTAATTTTTAATAATTGAGTGGACGTGCATGTAATTATTCGTAAACATAACTACTTGCTATCTTCTAAGCCCTTGTGACAATTGATCAAATTTCTTGAAGATCATCAAGTATTAAGTTTGATCACCTGAATCACGAAAGATCCAACACCTCCAGCGCCTCCAAGAACAAGGATAGATTGTCCCTCGGAGAAACCGGCAGTTAGAAGGCCTTCATGGGCTGTCTCGATTGCAAGAGGGATAGAAGCAGCCTGAACAAAATCAAGATTCTTAGGCTTAAGAGCCAATAATTTCTCCTCAACGGCCGTGTATTCGGCTAAAGAACCTAACTGTTTAGGACCGTCGATGGCTTTCTCAATGATGTCTCCATATACTTCATCTCCTTCCTTTACATGTTTCACTTTACTCCCAACTTTAACCACCACCCCGGCAGCATCAAAACCCGGAACTGTCTGAAAAATCGAACAACAAAATCAGCAATATATGTTAAATATTTGATCGATAATTTCTTCAATATTGAAGATACAAGTCACTTATCCACACAAAATGTTCATTGCTGCATATTATATTGTTTTTCATATTTAGATTGTGTATATGTTTTGCTTGCCAATTACAGAAAAGGAAATATTCCTCACTGATCAGCAGTATAAACTTTTGTTGCTGAATAACTATATTTTATAGTTTTTAGAATATATTTGTATCGAATTCTGCAAAGTAATTATTTGCTTGCTAATAAGAGGAACAGAAATATATATTATCAACAACCAATATTTTGTATATAAATTCTGTTGCACAATCAAGAAGTTGAAAACTTGTTGCTAAAATTAGTTACAAGCGAATTGCTTGCTAATGTAATAAAAAAGATTCCCTTTTTTTTTTAACCAAGAAGTTTTGATTCTGTGTTAATAGCTGTTTTTCCTGCTACAACTTGACATTTTGAATGGGCAATTTAATATAATTCAAAACAAAAATAAAAGCAGGCAATATTAATATGCTTTTTAAATGGCCAATTTTTCTTAATAAAATGTTACATGATACAGATAATAAATATTAAATAAGAACAATTATAATCAATTAACAACTATTACAATCAAATAAGAACTACTATAAAACCAGAGAAAAACTCGCATGTCATCGGTGGGAGCCCAAAAACTGTAATATCTTGGGCCCTGCCTGTACAGCTAGGCTTCGTCAGCCTTAAATGACCAATTACATCAGATGAAAGGGGTATTTTTATTTAATACAATTCAAGAATAAAATAATAAGGAAAAAGAAAACCCATTAATTAATTTTTGTAAAGCACAGACACTCCAAAAAATCACCACGGACGGTGTTGGACGAGTTCGAACACTGACACGGCTCCGACATGTGTCGGACACGGCTATCCAGTGTCCCTAATAATAAAAATTTTGGACACGGATAGAACACAGCCAGGTCACGGTTAGGATACGACCAAGTCACGTTTTATAAGATACTAAAACTTTTGGGGGTCAAATTATAAATAAAAACTTACCAATTTTCTAAATTTAATAAAAACTTACCAATTTTTTATAAGACACGAATTTGAATAATGGAGTATTTATTTTTGTTATATCATGTTTTGGATTGAAAACATGTTTTTTGTTATATTTAGTTTATGTTTATATTTTTATTTTGTATTTGTTATTGATAAGTAGTTGAATTATTTTCAATATACATAGCTTTACGAAGAAACAAGTAAAATATAAATTTATATATATTTAATATATATAAATTGGATAGTCATGTCGTGTTCTATATTTTTTTAAAAATGCAGTTCCTCGCGTCCGTGTCATGCCGTGTTCGTGTTGCCGTATCCATGTCGGTGCATCATAAATTAATTTCTACAATTTCACCCCAAATTGACGCACCCCGAGACATATACTGAATTAAAATAATGCTGAATCAAAATACGAAAACAAAATAATAATAATTAAAAAAATCAGAAATTGAATTAAAGAAATTAAGGGATAATTAATTACTGGAAGAGGTGCATCAGTGGCCTTGAACAACCCTAGTCTTCTCTTGTAATCAATTGGATTAAGAGCAGCTGCAACAACCTTAATCAACACTTGATCATCCTTAATTTCAGGCACTTCAACATCTGATTCAAGCTTTAAAACCTCAACACCCCCATATTCACTATATCTCCAAGCCTTCATTTTCACCTTGAAATATATATATATATATATATATACTGAGATTATATTTAATTTTTTTTGTGCAAGAATTAATTGATAATTTGAGTGTATTTATAGAGTAAAAATGGAGGCTTCTGGTAGGTGTGAGAGTGGAGAGTGGTGCAAGATTGAAATTTATGGGTTTTTTGGAAAAAAAATTCCATACTGATTGAATATTCAATTTATGTATCTGGACATAATTTTCTGTCTAAGTACCATAATCTACTTTACAAGGATGATTTCTGATCGTTGAGGATGTTCTGTTGGTAGGGCTGCTGTATGCTAGATAACTTCCGCATATAAAATCACTTTGGCACTTGGACACATGGCATGTGCGCGTAAACCAAGGAAATAAAATATTATATTTATTTTATTATAATATTTAATATAATTTGAAATAATTTTTTATAGTTTATATATTAAAGAGTTTTAATGTTTAGAAAATAAATTTTCTAAAAGGTCTCTTCTAGAATTAATTTTCAGGAGTTATTTATGCTGAATAGACACTTCTTTTTACCAGGAATGAACAGTTCCGATCGAATGTGATTGTTTCAAAAATGTGTTTGATGTCTATATGCCAATAAAGATCCTCCATGTTACTAAAAGAAAGTTGGCAAAATCCTGCAATTTCATAAATGGTATACCAAAACACAAATCTCACAACTCATTTATGTAGCATAACTATCAAGGTAGAAGTACTTTCTACAACCATTTATTCTTTATCACATAATCACACTTTTACTACTACTAGTATAAAGCACGTGCGTTGCACGTGGATGTCAGTATATTTTTTCAATTATTAATTACTTGTCGTAAAGACATAGTTTTCTTGTTATTCTTACCAAATATATGATTGGTGTTCCAATATCTAATAAAATTAGTGTATAGTGGAGCTCCAATAATATTTTTTAGACCTCCGAAATTAACTAATGTTTTTCTAATACAAATTATTAGATGTTTAAAACCAAAAAAAATTCCTCAATCTTTCTCTATTTTGATCTTTTTTAATGTTGCTTTTGCTACTTGCTTGCCCTTGGACCTTGTTGTTTCTTTTCTTTTGGCGAATAAATTTGCTAATGTATCATCATCATCAACATCCACATATTTTTTTCTATTGACTCTTATAATTTGCAACTCATGGTTGTTTGCGTGTGAGTTTTCTTCAATTGCAACTGTTTTTGCAACTCTCTTCTTATGCCCTTTCATTTGTTCATTAATTTCAATATCCATTTCTTCTCACATTAATTCTTGGCAATGGTCTTCAGATTTATTTGTATCTTCATCAATAAGCTGCAACCCATCAATTTATTTTTTTATAATTTTCTCAGTTCTGAACTGTTTGTTGAATTTGTTCTCGTGTTTTTGAGTAGCTAGTGCAGCCTTTTGTCCTCTCTTTTTTGTTATGGTTTTGTTGTGCGTAATCTCCAATTGCGTCAACTATGGCAAATAATACTCCACTACGAACTTTTACATTTTTGTCAATCTTGAGTACGAAGTTGTACTCTTTCTTATCTGGCTTTTCCAGAGCTAAATAGTATGTAGATGAACTCTGATTTTGCACGGTAACAACATTAGTTGATTTTTGGAATTTACTCCAAAAATTGTAATATTATATTAATAGTTATTTGATACCTCCAAAATCGAGTCTATGTACTGAGTCACAGGACAACCAATATACATTGCAACCACATCTTCGAACAATGTAATTGTGTCTTTGTCTTTGTCTTTGTCATACGTGACGTTCATGGTTAGTTGATACCTGTAATTGCTAGAATTTATAATTTTTTTGAGTTACTATTATATGTATCTTTTCAAAGTAGTTAGTTTTTATACATTGGAAATGTTTCCACTCGTTCATCTTTGCAATTTCTGCATTGTATCTCATTTATTGTCTTCAAAATTGATCGAGTGCAACTGTTGCAAGCTTCGTACCAAGGTGTCGAGAAGTTTTCCACTTTCTCGACATTCGCTTTGAAGCAATAGTATGCATTATTTAATTGTTCTCAAAGTTAGTTTGTTCATGTCGAGAGACGTCTCACATATTTTAAATTTTAAAATTGAACAACATAATAGTAAATCTAAAAAAAAATATATGGATTATGACAAAAAAAAATTATATATTGTCCTAAACTGAATTTAAATAATAAAATTGTTTAACTTATTGGGCTAACCTCAAGTAATGAAGCTCGATCATTGATCAACTGTATTAATGTCATTTCCTTAGATTCCTTGAGTTTTTTAGCTATCCATAATTGCTCTATATTTTTATCTTTCTGAGTGCTCGTCAACCTGATTAACATGTGGTTGATAATTTTATATTAGTTTAATATATAATAATAAAAAAAATTGTCCTTTATAAAAGAATTTTTAATATTATAGTTCATTTAAAGAATAAAAAGTATCACCTTGAACTGAGGATTTCCGTTTCAGGAGATAGTGGGTTTAGAATTATAGTTGTTGTAGACATTGATGTCATTTGTATATCTCTTGTAATAAAATTAAGTATATGTAATTTGTTTATATTATATCATTAAATTTTGTATTAATAAATAAACCCTTCAACGATAATTCATAAATAAAGTATTTTTCTTTTCCCTAAATCTACCTTGATATAGTTCTCTCTTCTATCCTGAAAAGACTACAATTGGTGATAGTATCAAACGTGATAAGAAAAAAATATGATAATATTCCAAATGAAAAAAGTAAATTAAAATCTTATATTTACACTTACTTATGATTCATCAATACGACTTCTCTTCTATGTTTGATAGTGTTGTCGTTTCTGGAAAACTGAAATGGTTGTTTTATCTTCTTGACGAATCCTATTACATTTGTTAGAATTTAGAATAGTTTGTTAATTTAATTAAAAACATGTTAAAATTTTGCAAGAACTATTATTTTAAAGCATTACCAAATAGTTCATTCACATCTGCATCTGTCTTGACCTCATTAAAAATCTGAAAACACGAGTGAGATATTTTGACAATTGATGCTTTCTTGAGCATCAATGATAGTTGTTGTTGCTTGTAGAACCAACTCAATTTTAGGATTAACATTCTGATATTTTTTATTTGTTTCTCTGATGGTTGGACTTGATATGACGTAGGTCTTATGGATAATCAATTTACTTTCAAATAGTTGCAATGCATTTGTGAATATAATCCCATGTATTTTTGTTCCCTGCAATTAAACATATATACTTGGTCAATTATTTTCATAACATTGATAAGATTCATATAGATGTAAAATAGTTGATTTGGCACAAGTAATATCCAGATTAGGTAACGCACTATGTAATGGGAAAATTAAAATTTCAATTTTATTGTATTATTTCTAAAATGGCATAATTCAAGTATTATTATTAAGGAAAAAGTACTATTTATTTTAATAGACTCTTGAATTGCTTTTAATTTCAATCAATATTCAATTGTCAATACCTTATTATTTTTCACTGTTTAATATTAATATCAAATATTATTATTAAGCAAAAATCTTATTTATTTTAATGTAATCCTCTAATTATTTTTATTATGATGTAAGAAAGGAAAATACTTTATTTATGAATTATAGTTGAAGGGTTTATTTATTAATACAAAATTTAATGATTTAATATAAACAAATTACATATACTCAATTTTATTATAGGAGATATACAAATGACATCAACGTCTACAACATCTATAATTCTAAACCCACTATCTCCTGAAACGAACACACCATTTTTTATTAAAAAAGAAACGATGGTGGATTGAGGAGATGGAAAGAAAAAGAGTGATCAACGCCATAACATACTCTCTTTTTCCCATGAAGGCATTTATCAAGACTTCAAGTTTTTCCATATACTCGTATACAAGAAGATTTAAGTTATCCCCTGAAATCTTCTGCAAGAAATGTTTTCTCAAGTTTCTCATCTAATTTCACTTTATCCCATATCCTCTTAACTACCTATTCGTCTAAGCCTTTGTACCACTTATAGGCACACTGTAAATTCTCCATGTTCCTCCACTTTTTATCATCTGTCGAACTTGATAAATATCTTAAGGTGAATCTGAATAATGAGATTTAAGGTAGTCTTGTTATTTTGCATAATTGCAATAGTATTATATAGATATTTGGATGAGGAAGTGGTTGAACTTCTACGTACTTCAAAACAATATAGTATTATAGGCACACTGTAAACTCTCCCTGTTCCTCAACTTTTTATCATGTGTCAAACTTGATAAATATCTTAAGGTGAATCTGAAAAATGAGATTTAAGGTAGTCTTGTTATCTTGCACAATTGCAATAGTATTATATAGATATTTGGATGAGGAAGTGGTTGAATTTCTACATACTTCAAAATAATATAGTATTATAGGCACACTGTAAACTCTCCCTGCTCCTCCACTTTTTATCATCTGTCAAACTTGATAAATATCTTAAGGTGAATCTGAATAATGAGATTTAAGGTAGTCTTGTTATCTTGCACAATTGCAATAGTAATATATAGATATTTGGATGAGGAAGTGATTGAACTTCTACATACTTCAAAACAATATAGTATCGGTCAATTTAATGTCAGCTAGGAAGATGAGAAGATTGTAAGGAAGTGCTATAGTAAGACTTTAATATGATCTAGTAAATGTTCTTAAGTGCAGCCCTTTAGGATTATTTCTTCCAACAATTGCAGCCGGGTGCAAATTCTTTGTTGTTAGCTATTAGGTACTAAATAATGAAGGACTGTTGATTTATAAATTCTTGTGGACTACATGAGAAGGAAGTTGGATAGGTGGTGGTCGTAATGCCAATATTGCATACATTTTAATTTTAATGTTTGTTCATAAATTTCCTTATGACCTTTGAAGTGACTCGTGGCAAATGAAGGGTTCTTAAGGAATATATTGAGAAATATTGTCTTAGAGTTATTATATCAATAGTTATTGACTAATTTTAATTAATGTAATTATAATATATATTAATTAATAAGGTTAGAGAGGTCAATTCACAATTGGAACAAACACCTAGATTATCTACACTTTTAGTATAGTATAGATATAGATAGATAGATAGATATAGATAGTATAGATATAGATATAGATAGATATAGATTAATTAATGTAATTATAATATATATTAATTAATAAGGTTAGAGAGGTCAATTCACAATTGGAACAAACACCTAGATTATCTACACTTTTAGTATAGTATAGATATAGATATAGATATAGATATAGATATAGAATAGTATAGATATAGATAGTATAGATATAGATATAGATAGATATAGATTAATTAATGTAATTATAATATATATTAATTAATAAGGTTAGAGAGGTCAATTCACAATTGGAACAAACACCTAGATTATCTACACTTTTAGTATAGTATAGATATCAAGATATGCCACAATACTCTCATCACTATTAGCCAAAATATAAGCTAGTATGTTTAAGGAATTGGATATATGACCACCTTTCCGATAGCTCGGTTCGTTTCCAGATAAGCGAAGGCTTCATTAACCTTGTCGAAGGGGAACGGTCCCTTAGGATCAAGAAGTGGCTTCACCTTACCACTCTCCATATATGGATTTAGCTTCTTTAAGAATTCTCCACTGGAAGTGAGGATAAAGTTAAAGGTGGGTGGTGTAACTGAACCACTTATGACTACTACACGACCGCCTTCCTTCACTGCCTTCGCCGCCCTATCACATTGCCCTGTTGCCAATATTCGAACAAATAAGAGGGATTGCAGATTACATGGTGAAAATTAAATGATGACAAAATGTACTGTCCACCTGGATAGTATGCATGTGGAGTTCGTAAAGTTATGTCAGCATTTCACACTATGACATCATCACATTCACGTGAAATTTTCCATGAATACATATAAAGAAGATAATGATTTGCACAATGATAATTGAGCGATGAAAAAGGTAGCTAAGTACAAGGGCAATGACACCATTTTGCTTACGAACTGCACCATGGTGTCATCATTTCACTTTATAACATCATGCAATATTCCCATGAAATTTTCCATGAATATCCATCAAAGGGAAATGATAATTGGGAAATAAGAAAAGATAGTTAATTTTACGGATGGTAGTACAAGGGCAAAGAGGTCATTTATCTTACCAACAACATCATAAACTAAATCAAATTTCTCCAGGAGGTCTTCAAAGTTCTCCTTGGTGTAGTCAATAGCCAAATCAGCACCCAAGCTTTTTAGAAGTACCAACTTCGCAGTGCTGGAAGTAGCAGCAATCTTCGAAGCACCAAAAACGTGTTTTGAAAGCTGCAAAATCAAGCTCTTCTTTAGCAAGACGAATATACTAATAGTACATTAACTATAATCGCATTGATGAACCTTGTCTGTGCAGCTACAGTTACAGATGAAACAGCCAAATGCTAAGGCGAAGGACAGAGCCAAGATGTTAATCCCAGGACGAAATTAAATTGTCAAAAATATACCGTTCCGAAGCTTCTATACTGAGCGAAAGTGTGCCAAGAGATTTGGAAAAAGGCAAAAACTTAAGACTTCTCGTACGAACCCAATAGCCCCCTGACTCCATCCCTGTTATGTGCCACAACATGTCATCAACCAAATAAACGTAAGTGTAAATCACATAGACACCTACACAAGGTCCTAATTACAAAAAACACCCCGAGTTTTGAAAAACTACTATAATTTCCCATGTCAGTAAAAATATATTACAATTTCACCCTGTATGAGTAAAAACAACATAAAACATTTTAGCCCCTGTGAGTGATAGCAGATTACAATTCTACAATTCCACCCCCTATTTTTCAAGTTATCAAGTTCATGCTGTCTTCATAATTTCTAAAATCTCAAGGGTTCGTAGTAATTATTATTTAATAGATGACTGGACGTGCATGTAATTATTCGTAAACATAACTATTAGCTATCTTCTAAGCCTTTGTGACAATTGATCAAATTTCTTGAAGATCATCAAATATCAAGTTTGATCACCTGAATCACGAAAGATCCAACACCTACCTGAATCACGAAAGATCCAACACCTCCAGCGCCTCCAAGGACAAGGATAGATTGTCCCTCGGAGAAACCAGCAGTTAGAAGGGCTTCATAGGCTGTCTCAATTGCAAGAGGGATGGAAGCAGCCTGAACAAAATCAAGATTTTTAGGCTTAAGAGCCAATAATTTCTCCTCAACGGCTGTGTATTCGGCTAAAGAACCGAACTGTTTAGGACCGTCGATGGCTTTCTCAATGATGTCTCCATATACTTCATCTCCTTCCTTTAGATGTTTCATTTCACTACCAACTTTAACTACCACCCCAGCAACATCAAAACCCGGAACTGTCTGTAAAATCGAACAACGAAATCAGCAATATATATTAAATATTTGATCGATAATTTCTTCAATATCGAAGATACAATTCACTTATCCACACAAAAATGTTCATTGCTGCATAATATATTGTTTTCATATTTAAAATGTGTAATATATATTTTTGCGTGCTAATTACAGAAACGGAAATATTCCTTGTTGATCAACACTATAAAGTTTTATTGCTGAATAATATATTTTATAGTTTTTAGAATATATTTGTATCGCATTCTGCAAAGTAATTATTTACTTGCTAATAAAAGGAACAGAAATATATATTATCAACAACAAATATTTTGTATATTAATTCTCTTGCACAATCAAGAAGTTGAAAACTTGTTGCTAAAATTAGTTACAAGCGAATTGCTTGTTAATGCAATAAAAAAATTCCTTTCTTTTTTTTTTTACCAAGAAATTTTCATTCTGTGTTAATTGCTGTTTTTCCTGCTACAACTTGGCATTTTGAATAGGCAATATTAATTTAATTCAAAATAAAAATAAAAATAAAAACAGGCAATATTAATATGCTTTTTAAATGACCAATTTTTTTTAATAAATCAATTTCGTTATACACGTCATGAATATTAAATAAGAACAAATTACAATCAATTAATAATTATTACAATCAAATAAGAACTAAAATAGAGAAACACCCACACGTGATCGTGAGAATCGAGCCAAGACCGGTAATATCTTAGGGCCTTTCCTTTGCGAGCAGAGCTTGGCTTTGTCGGCTTTAAATGACCAATTAAATCAGCTGAAAGTGTATTTTTCTTTAATATACAATTCAAGAATAAAATAATAAGGAAAAAGAAAACCCATTAATTAATTTCTACAACTTCACCCCAAATTGACACGGAGACATATACTGAATTAAAATATCAAGACGGAAAAAAAAAAAAAAAACAGGAATTGAATTAAAGAAATTAAGGGATAATTAATTACTGGAAGAGGTGCATCAGTGGCCTTTAACAACCCTAGTCTTCTCTTGTAATCAATTGGATTAAGAGCAGCTGCAACAACCTTAATCAACACTTGATCATCCTTAATTTCAGGCACTTCAACATTTGTTTCAAGCTTTAATACCTCAACACCCCCATATTCACTATATCTCCAAGCTTTCATTTTCACCTTGATATATATATATATATACTGAGATTATATTTAATTTTTTGTACAACAATTAATTGAAATGGAGGCTTCTGGTAGGTGTGGTGGAGGGTGGCGAGTGGTTGGTGGAAGAAAGGATTGAAATCATGGATTATCGAGAATTTTCCTTAATTATCCATGCAAATATTTGGGTTTTTTGAAAAAAAATCCCTCACTGCTTGACTATTCAATTTAAGTACCTGGACATAATTTTTTGTCAAATGCCATAATGTACCGAGGATGAATTCTGATTGCTGAGGATGTTCCGGGTCGAATTGAGTCAAATAAGTTGTTATTCAAATTTATTTGATTTATTATTGAGCTTAAAATGAATTTGAATTTGGTTTGATTGTTAATCGAGTTAAGCTCATGATAGGTTTGGTGGAGTCCGATCAAAATAGGATCAAGAAGAGGAGCTAAAATAGAGCCAAGAAGGGTCGGTATTGACTAGGGGTCACGAAAGAAGTCAAAATGCGAAAAATATGGAGCCAAGATTATGGTCACGTGGCGCCATGACGCCAAGGTAAAAATCAGTCACTGGTCAAGTGGCGCCACAGCCCCATGGGGCGGGCAAATTTTTTTAGTACGCATTTTTTACGAGTTTTTCATGTTTCGAGCTGTTTTTGGCATGTTTTGAGTCCTAATTTGATTGGAATTTTTACCTGTTGTGATAAGAATTACTTCCTTTGTTAATTAAGATTGTTTTTATAATTTGTTAGGTTTTAGGTTTTTTTACTATTATATATATGAGAACTCTCCTTGTAATTAATTGATTCACTCATTGAGAAATAAAGATGTAATTTAAGTTGGCTCGTGGATGTAGGAAATTATGTCGAACCACGTTAAACTCCTCATGTTTTTCATCTTCATGTTTAGGCTTAAATTTATTATTTCTTAATTATTTTTCGTGTTCTGATACTACCATCTCTAACAACTAATATCAAAGCCATAGATTATAGATTTAGAAAAAGCACGTCTTAAATCTTAATCTATAGGGATACGTTTTTGGTAAATGCGAATTTCGTTGTGGGAACGATGGTAGGAGATGGAAGAATAATCAAATTCGACAATTTCGTTGCAGGAGCACGGATTGATGTCGTGGTGAAGCCAAAAAAATGACATAGGAGGATGATATAGGACACCACAATCATTGTCACACGACCTCATGTTCCGGACTCACCAAGAATGATTGTTCAAAACAGTTGGAGAAAGAAATTATTAAAATTTAAAAATAAGACAAAACCACATTGATCGACTTACATTGTTCTATAAGCAACCATCAGGTGTGTATAACTCTAATTTTTATTTTACTTTATTTGTTTCCGATTCTGTGCTAGAGCATTTCTTCTCCAGATTAATTTCATTATTATTTAATGGCTATCTTGCTCGAGCTTCAATGAAATTTCGCTTTACCAATTAATTTCCCATAATAATCAAATAAAACAAAATTTAAGAAATATATAGGCTCTGTTTGGACGTGTTTTCATTTTATTATCAACCGTCATTTAATAAATGTACGAGTGAACGATATTTTTTATTTTTGTGTGAAAAAAGTGAAAAAAAGTAAATTTATTTGGTTGTGTTTTTTAAAATGGTTGAAATTAGTGTGTGTTGTGTGAAATGATTAAAAAGTAATGACTAGATGAATAATGTTGGATCTGATGGTAAATATTGATGATGTTTTAAAAATTTAAAGGAGAGAGAAATGTTTAAAAGGAGAGAAGAGAGAATTGTTTAAAACATTGAAAGGAGATGAGAGAGAAAATTGAGAAAAAGAAAATGTGAAATAAGTGATGTGAAATGTAATTTTAAAGAAATGATTGAATTTTATTGAAAATGTTTAAAATAACAATGAAATGAAAATATTTTCAGTTAATAGCAATATAAAGTGTGTTTTTTTATTTTCAAATGAAAATAAAAATAGAAAAAGTAGATTCAAAACACAAACAAACAGGGCCACAGTACTTTAAATAAAATGGGAAACAAAACACATACAATCATATTTTTATAATCTGTTCATAAACAACTATCAGCATCAAAAACTCACTCACAGCATTTAGAAAGCTTCTAATAATATGTTCGGACATTTTTTTCCCTAGCAAACCTTGTAATTTATGCAATAATTATTTAACTACTATTTATTCTTTGCAACACTTATCTCCATCACATATCCACCCTTCTGCAGAAGCCTTCTCTTCACCCTCTGATTCTTTTGCTTCGCCTTTCGTTTCCTTGCTATCGTCTTCCAAAGCACACTTGGGGTGTAGATCAAAGTCACACTCCTCACAATAATACGACCAAACACGCCCTTCTTCACCACAACCGTCACAATTGAAAAACTGGCGCTTGGTGAGAACAAGTTCATGATCATGAGATTCAACACTTGACTTCTTGGGCCATCCCTCAGCCATCTTCTCATACTCGGCTTCAATCTCCTTAATGCGTTCATTAGTAAAAGGATAAGCTTTTGCACCATGACACATTATAAGGTCTCGAGCTTCAGTTGAAACCGTTTTGCCACTTGGCCCGATGGCAACAACCGTTGGGATGCCACGGACCTTGAATAACTTGCTCAAAGATCCCTTTCTTGGGTCGCCAAAAGGGATTGCGAGCCATGGCATCTTTGAGAAGAATTCGTCGAAAGATGATTGGTCTCTGTCACTGGAGATGAATATCACTTCTAGTGAGTTGCCATTTTCTTTGATTTCATGATAAGATTGTGTTAGTTTGGGTAGGAAAGCTCGGCATGGGGGACACCAATGGGCGGAAAAGTAAAGCAATATGTTTTTTCCAACGAGATCGGATACCGGGACCTGAAATGAAACCATATTTCTGTTAGCACCATTGTTGTATTAGTGGGAACTGGGAACTTAAGTTGCATTTGGACTAAAGGATTTTATACAAGGAAAGAGTATGTAGCTAAGGATTTCAAATGACTTCAATATCAAGTGGATTTCGATCCATCTTAATGATGAAAAAATAGCTTGATGAAATGAACGCTAAAGGAATTGAAATTCATGGTATATTGTATATGGAGAATCACATACACACCCCTACTTATTGGTAATTAGCACGAACTCCAAAAGTTTGGCAAATTACCAAGACACCCCCTGTCAAATCCGACAACTCGAAAAATGGGGGTGGGGTGGGGTGAATTTGTAATTGTCATCTGTTGACAAGGGAAATTATGGTAATTTCCCAAATCTCGGGGTATCTTCTAAAATTACGGTCTTATGCAAGGGTTGTCTATGTAATTTACCCTATTTGTATATTATGGATTTGAAATCCTTAGCATAGTCAATCAATCCAAACACAACCTTAATGTCATAGTTAAGGTAGGCAGGTTTACCTTAATTCCGTCTTTTCCAATAACAAAATCACAATCTTTTGACACCAAAATGGATTCAAGAGTTTGTGCTTCCCGTTTCGCCTTTTCCAACTCCTCAAGCTCTTTAAATTTCTCAGGCGTGAAAGGGTAGGCCTTTGTGCCATGTTCCTCAATTGCTTCAGCAACATTAGAATGAAGAGTTTTCCCATCCGGCCCAATTACAACCAGAGTCGGGAGGCTACTGAGCTCAAAATGCTGAATGAGCTTCTCACAACATCTATCCTTTACGGGCAATGAACACCATGGCATCTTTTCAAACTCTTTTGTAAATGATGGTTCATCCTCATCAAGGGGTATCATCACAATCTCAAAATTCTCCCCCTTTTCTCTCAAGCTCTTATACACTTCGACGAGCTTTGGCGTAAAAGCAATGCATCCGTTGTACGTAACTAAAGCAAAATACAAGCCCACAGTCTTACCTTCCAACTCGGCAATAGATACCTTGTAAAAATAACGTAAAATAGATATGAAGAGATCAATAATGTATAAAGAATCGAACAATTACAATTCTATTCATCACACGTCTACAAATAAGCGAGATTCTGAGGGAGTCCGGACTTCAGCTCTTGGGACAATCACATCCGACTGTGATTGTCACAGGACCAGCAGTTCCAGAACCTTCTAAGAATAAACCGTATGATTAAGATTTACCTTTTTTCCATCTGATGTAATAACATAGTCCCGAGATTGGGACACTAATAATGATTTTAGTGATTGGTTCCTCTTAGCTTCTTCTTCTTGCTCTTTGAGTTTTTGAATACGTTCAGGCGAAAAAGGGTATCCTTCCGCCCCGTATTCCCGGATAACAACTACTCCTTCATCAGTCAATATTTTTCCATTTTCATCAAGGAGTACAAGGTGGGGTATTCCATTGACTTTGAACGTCTCATCTAATCGCTCACGTGTCTCAGCGTCAGAAAACGGAACTGCAACCCAAGGCATCTTAGAGAAATACGCATCAAAGGCCTCGTTATCTTCGTCCGCTGAGAGAAATACAATCTCAAACTCGCTAAGTTGAAGGAGTTCATTGTAGACCTCCACCAATTTAGGGGTGAACCGTTGGCAAGGACCGCACCACGACGCAGAGAAGTACAACCCGACTATCTTCCCCCTCAAACTATCAACTTGTACCTGCAAATTTTAGGGAAAATTACTAAAACCCCCCTAAAATAAATTTTTATATCCAAAAAATCTCATGAAAATACTTTTCAATCTCAAAAACCCAGACTCTACAAGCTTTTCATTCAAAAAACCCCAAAAATTGAGATTAAGATTGTTTTTGGCTAAACTACCCTTCATTTATTAAGTTAAGTATTGATCAATAGATCTTTTTTATCGATTTTTTTTTGTTTTAAAATTTTCAAAATGTTAAGTTGAATAATACAGATTTTTATTTTTAATATTCAATATTTTTATATAACTTACTTTTTATTTTACTATGATAATTATCTAAAACAAAATAATTTTTAAGTTTTTTAAGAAGATTAAAAATCTGAAAATTATAAAAATAAAATTATATTTATTCAATTGTCAATATAAATTTTCTAAATATATAAATTTATATATCAAACTACAATTAATTAAATTTTTGTCTAGAAGGCTAAGGGACAATTATGTCCGTAATTTTATTAACCCTAGATTTTGGGCTTTTTGGGATGAAAAGATGATAAAATAGGTTTTTTGGATTGAAAAATTTTATCAAGGGTTTTTTGGATATAAAAATTTATTTTAGGGGGTTTCTTAGTAATTTTCCTCAAATTTTAATAAGTTTTTTTTTTTCCACACACACCCCCCCCTTGAATAAGGAAAACTGCTATCTGCTTTCTTTTTATATATATACATATATATAAAGTTGGCAGACTATTGTATCAAAAAATTGCTATCAACTGTAATTAAATTCTGCCTTCAAATCTCATGAGTATATATGTACCAAATTAAGAGCAAAAATTCCAGATTTTTCCCAATATACCAATAAAAGATCCCAATGTATAGAACTCAAAAAACAGATATATCTAACATGCTGTATGTATATATTCCTGAGATCCATCCATTTTTTAACTAAATTTACTCAGCCAGTATCATAAATATCATCAAAAATTCAAATCTCTTACACAGTTTCGGTCAAAACCCAGAAATCAAAACTAACCAAACGACTCCGAATAGAAAACAATCTCATTCATAAATACTTCAAATCAAGAACATAACAAAATCGATCAGCATAAGAACTATAAAACAATACCTGATTTCCATCGTTGCGCACAAGAAAATCCCTGTTTTGAGAGCACAAAATGGAATTAAGATCATATTTTGCATCCTCATTAGTGTTCTGCAGCTCAACATTTTGTGGGTTCTCCATTTTTTTCAACGAAAAATCTGAAATTTTTAGCTGAGATTAAGGTTAAGGAATCACTCTTTTCTTTAGTAGGCTATTTTGGTTTAGTAGGCTATTTTGATGTAGAGGGCTGTTTATTTATATTTTTAAGGGTACTTTATTGGCACATTGCGCCCTTGATTTACCACCTTTTGTACTTTGCACCTTTAAATTTGATTTTTGAAATTTTACACCTCGAATTGTATATAATTTGGTATTTTGCACCATGAAGTGAATTTATATCATTTAATTCACTGAAAAAATGAGTTCACTCAGTTTCGGGAAGATATAATTGTAAATACAAAGAGGTAAAAGTGTACACACAGAAAAACGTGGAAAACTTAAAAGTCCGAAAGCAAAAATTGTACAAAAAAAAACGATGAAATCTGTAGAAATCCTCTCGGTTCTAGGATTAGCCAACTAACTAAAATCTCTAGAATCATCTCTATAATCATTGGAGAATCTCCATCATCGACTTCAAGCCTCGATATCCCTGCCATTGTTGTCTGTATACAAAAAAGTTTCTTCAAGGGTTGTAGTGGATTTTTAATTTATTGACTAATGCTAGAGTTGAGATTACTTCTATAAATTTTACATTTGTATAGTACAATTTTCGCCTTTGAAATTTATAGCTTATGTTTGGTTTTTGGGATGGTATTTTGGTGAGAATTATTGGTAAGAAATTTATGGGGACACGTGCGTGTTTGATGAAATTGTGTATGATTTTATTTTGGGAGTTGGTTTTTGGGTGTGTTTTTTTTTGTGAGATAATGTTTGGTTTTGTTTTCAGATGGAACAAAAGTTACTATTGCGGTCAAATCATGAAACTTTTGTCTGTTAGAGAGGAGAGAGAAGAGAGAGAGCACATAGAGAGGAATGTAGGGACAAAATAGCCGTAAAAAGATGAAAAATAATAATTATGTTTTTTTTGGACAAAAAAAGTAGTGTATTTTTTACCAAATAGTTTGTGAACCAAACATAATTTTGTGAAAATTTTGGTCCAAACATGATATGAAAACATAACCAAACATTGCCATAGATTTTCACATTTTTATGGTACAATTTTTGCTTTTGAAATTTATTGATTTTAAGAGTTTTTTTATCTCGTTACAATTTTGCTTTCTTTGAATTTATAATATTATCCTTTAAAATTGAGTGAACTCATTTTTCAGTGAGTTAGATGGTGTAGATTCGTTTTAGGATGCAAAATGTTAATATATATACAATTCAAGGGTGTAAAGTGCCAACAATCGAACTCAAGAGTGTGTTGTGCCAAAAAATGACAATTTAAGGGTGTAATCTGCCAACTACCCTGTTTGTGACAATACAAAAGTGATTAATTATTTGAGATGACTCATTGTAGAGTCGATAGCATCTAAAAACATTAGTACAAATATTGCTTAATCTTTGATGCTATTGTGAATGGAAAGGTCAATCAATCTGGACCGTCCATATTCATTCCTTTTGCATTATTGCACGGTCACGATGCTTCTATATCGTCTTCTTTGGTCTTTCTTTATTAATTTGTGAAGTTTTCTGGTGTTTTTTTCTTAGGCAGTAATCCATTGGTTGGAAAATTGTCAAAAGAAAAGAATTGTTTCCCATTTTCCGCTTTTTATCCCATTCTTTGCATTGAAGAAAAAGAGAGCATATTATGTGAATAAACAAAAAGAATAAGATAACATCATGAAAAATATGTATAGACAAGAATATATCTTTATGGTAGTTAAAAGTGATTAAGATAACTATTAAGCAAATGAAAAAAGTGATTAAGATTACTTTATCATCTTTCTCATATTTTAGATGGAGAAAAAAAGTGACTATTATTATTATTATTATTTTGAATTCTGGACCAGGGGATATTTTGACCCGACAAACTCGGCCGATAAGTTTTTAATCATAGGCCACACAAATCTATACGATTTCAAATAAAAGAGAGAAAAATCAAATCTTGTGGCAACTGGAATTGAACTCAAGTCCTCTCACGTAAAAGCTGATACCACTAGGCTAATAAGTTTTATTATTATTATTATTATTATGTCTGGATCAACTTAATACCTTGAACTACGTTAAACTTGATCGTCTTGATAGGTACATAAACAACTCTATATTAGAGTACAATCTATAATACATTCAGAGTACAATCTATAATACATACATCTCCGGCTTGGGTCCTACTCGTGCTAAAATTCATCTTCAAACATAATTTTCTAGTAAAATGGTTTATGATGCAATTCAGCAATTGTATAAATGCCAAAAAAATAAAAAAATTGCGCCTTTTGTCACAAGTCACGACCAATTCTTTTATATATATATATAGGGTGATAAGATAAGATATAAGGTCAAGTCCAAAAATAATTCAGAAACATGCGGCAAAATGGGTTCTAATTCGCTCAAGGGGTATAATTGTCAATTTTTTCATTACACAGCATCATCCTCCCAAAAATAACGGCATAAAATCTTTCCTGATGAAACTGCGAAAATCTCAGCTACAATCTCTCGATTTGTTACCAAAATTGACTCAAAGAAGTTATAGAATCCTATTAAACCTATAATTCCATCGATTATCACCACAAAAAAATTCTGAAACTCTAAAAAATTCTAGAAATCAGATTGCAAACCCTCTAAAATAGTGATTTTTTCAATAGTGATTTGATCATATTATATTACATTATACACCCAGATCAGGGATATACCTTGTTTCAGTTGAATATATTATACAGCATTTGTATTACATTATACAGTATATTATAACCATTATACAGTGCATTTATATACGAAATAAACAAGGTGTCGAAATAATGGAAATAAATAAAAATAAAAATCTGACTCGTAAAAATGCGAAAAACCTATTAAATATGATTTGGGCCCGAGAGGGTGATGCTCAGCATACTTATGATAAGTATCCTGAGTTTTTAAAACGACGTTTCCTACAAAAAACTAAGTTTTTGCTATACCATTCTATAAAGTTGTATAAAATTCAGTGTATAATGGTTTATGTTGTAGTGTATAAAATGAATTAAAAATCTGTTTACGTGCAGTGTATAATGGTTTGTATTATAATGTATAATGGTTTGTATAGTGTATTCTTCAAGTTTCTTCTTTTAACTGGTGATTTTGAATTCCCCAATCGATAAACAATGAACCCTTTTTTTTAATGATGTATAATCTATTGGAACTTACGATGTGATGTGATTAACAATACTAAAATTCATCTTGAACGGGAAAAAAACAAATCTCATATCAATTTGCTAGAAAACAACCGACTTGATGATGAATTAGTAAAACGATATCTCGAATCAATTTTGGTTGATGATAATGAATGGGTAAAAAAAATTCATTTTGCTGATATATGTGATTGGAAAGAATATATAAATGCCAAAAATGAATCTATTAGTTATAAAAAAATGCCCTTTACATGCGACCTTTTGAATCAAAGGCCAAGTCTTATACGACTTAATGGCAATTCATATATATATTTATATATATATATATATATATATATAATATACACGAAAATTGAAGTTGAGTTATATACTTATATCCCGATATGAAATTTATTTTAATGATAGCCTTGGATATAAGATAAATACTGTTCAAAAATACTTGATGATGATCTCTGTCATTTACAATGATAACAACGTTCGTGATAATTGGCGAGTCTCGCCTAATCTACACCTTTCATTTGAATACATATATCGGGGGCCATGGGATTATATATTTGGGAAAGGGGGGCCCAAGAATGATCCAACTGTTCCGAAACAGTTGGAGAAAGAAATTATTAAAATTTAAAAATAAGACAAAACCATATTGAGCGACTTACATTGTTCTATAAGCAACCATCAGGTGTATTATAACTCTAATTTTTATTTTATTTTATTTGTTTCCAATTCTGTGTTAGAGCATTTCTTTTCCAGATTAATTTCATTATCATTTAATAGCTATCTTGCTCAAGCTTCAATGAAATTTCGCTGTACCAATTCATTTCCCATAATAATTAAATAAAACAGAATTTAAGAAATATAGTATTGTAAAATAAACTGGTAAAATACGTACAATCATATTTTTATGATCTGTTCGTAAGTAACTATCAGCATCCAAACTCACTCACAGCATCATAAAAACTTCTAATAATATTTTCTGACATTTTCTTTCTAGCAAACCTTGTAATTTATGCAATAATTATTTAACTACTATTTATTCTTTGTAACACTTATCTCCATCACATATCCACCCTTCTGCAGAAGCCTTCTCTTCACCCTCTGATTCTTTTGCTTCGCCTTTCGTTTCCTTGCAATCGTCTTCCAAAGCACACTTGGGGTGTAGATCAAAGTCACACTCCTCACAATAATACGACCAAACACGCCCTTCTTCATCACAACCGTCACAATTGAAAAACTGGCGTTTGGTGAGAACAAGTTCATGATCATGAGATTCAACACTTGACTTCTTGGGCCATCCCTCCGCCATCTTCTCATACTCGGCTTCAATCTCCTTAATGCGTTCATTAGTAAAAGGATAAGCTTTTGCACCATGACACATTATAAGGTCTCCAGCTTCAGTTGAAACCGTTTTGCCACTTGGCCCGATGGCAACAACCGTTGGGATGCCACGGACCTTGAATAACTTGCTCAAAGATCCCTTTCTTGGGTCGCCAAAAGGGATTGCGAGCCATGGCATCTTTGAGAAGAATTCGTCGAAAGATGATTGGTCTCTGTCACTGGAGATGAATATCACTTCTAGTGAGTTGCCATTTTCTTTGATTTCATGATAAGATTGTGTTAGTTTGGGTAGGAAAGCTCGGCATGGGGGACACCAATGGGCGGAAAAGTAAAGCAATATGTTTTTTCCAACGAGATCGGATACCGGGACCTGAAATGAAAACATATTTCTGTTAGCACCATTGTTGTATTAGTGGGAACTGGGAACTGGGAACTGGGAACTTAAGTTGCATTTGGACTAAAGGATTTTATACAAGCAAAGAGTATGTAGCTAAGGATTTCAACTGACTTCAATATCAAGTGGATTTCGATCCGTCTTAATGATGAAAAAATAGTTTGATGAAATGAACGCTAAAGGAATTGAAATTCAAAGTATATTGCATATGGATAATCACATACACACCCCTACTTATTGGTAATTACCACGATCTCCAGAAGTTTTGCAAATTACCAAGACATCCCCTGTCAAATCCGACAACTCGAAAAATGGGGGGAGGGTGAAATTGTAATTGTAATCCGTTGACATGGGAAATTACGATAATTTCCCAAATCTCGGGGTATCTTCTAAAAATACGGTCTTATGCAAGGGATGTCTATGTAATTTACCCTATTTGTATATTATGGATTTGAAATCCTTAGCACAGTCAATCAATCCAAACGCAACCTTAATGTCATAGTTAAGGTAGGCAGGCTTACCTTGATGCCGTCTTTTCCAATAACAAAATCACAATCTTTTGACACCAAAATGGATTCAAGAGTTTGTGCTTCGCGTTTCGCCTTTTCCAACTGTTCAAGCTCTTTAAATTTCTCGGGCGTGAAAGGATAGGCCTTTGTGCCATGTTCCTCAATTGCTTCCGCAACATTAGAATGAAGAGTTTTCCCATCCGGCCCAATTACAACCAGAGTCGGGAGGCTATTCAGCTCAAAATACCGAATGAGCTTCTCACAACATCTATCCTTTACGGGCAATGAAGACCATGGCATCTTTTCAAACTCTTTTGTAAATGATGGTTCATCCTTATCAAGGGGTATCATCACAATCTCGAAATTCTCCCCCTTTTCTCTCAAGCTCTTATACACTTCGACGAGCTTTGGAGTAAAAGCAATGCATCCGTTGTACGTAACTGAAGCAAAATACAAGCCCACAGTCTTACCTTCCAACTCGGCAATAGATACCTTGTAAAAATAACGTAAAATAGATATCAAGAGATCAATAATATGTAAAGAATCGAACAATTACAATTCTATTCATCACACGTCTACAAATAAGCGAGATTCTTAGGGAGTCCGGCCTTCAGCTCTTGGCACAATCACATCCGACTGTGATTGTCACACGACCAGCAGTTCCAGAACCTTCTAAGAATAAACCGTATGATTAAGATTTACCTTTTTTCCATCTGATGTAATAACATAGTCCCGAGATTGGGACACTAATAATGATTTTAGTGATTGGTTCCTCTTAGCCTCTTCTTCTTGCTCTTTGAGTTTTTGAATACGTTCGGGCGAAAAAGGGTATCCTTCCGCCCCGTATTCCCGGATAACAACTACTCCTTCATCAGTCAATATTTTTCCATTTTCATCAAGGAGTACAAGGTGGGGTATTCCATTGACTTTGAACGTCTCATCTAATCGCTCACGTGTCTTAGAGTCAGAAAACGGAACTGCAACCCAAGGCATCTTAGAGAAATACGCATCAAACGCCTCGTTATCTTTGTCTGCTGAGAGAAATACAATCTCAAACTTGCTAAGTTGAAGGATTTCATTGTAGACCTCCACCAATTTAGGGGTAAACCGTTGGCAAGGACCGCACCACGACGCAGAGAAGTACAACCCGACTATCTTCCCCCTCAAACTATCAACTTGTACCTGCAAATTTTAGGGAAAATTACTAAAAACCCCCTAAAATAAATTTTTATATCCAAAAATCCCATAAAAATACTTTTCAATGTCAAAAACCCACTCTACAAACTATTCATTCCAAAAACCCCAAAAGTTAAGATTAAGAATTTTTTTTGACTAAACTACCCTTCATTTATTAAGTCAAGAATTGATCAATTGATCTTTTTTATCGATTTTTTTTTGTTTTAAAATTTCAAATTGTGAAGTTGAATAATGCAGATTTTTATTTTTAATATTAAATATTTTTATATAATTTATTTTCTATTGTACTATGATAATACTCTAAAAAAAAAATTTTAATTTTTTAAAAAGATTAAAATTATAAAATTAGATTTAGTCAATTGTCAATATAAATTTTCTAAATATATAAATTTATATATCAAACGACAATTATTTGAATTTTTTGTCTAGAAGGCTAAGGACAATTAAGTCTTTAAATTTATTAATCCTAGATTTTGGGCTTTTTGGGATGAAAAGTTGATGACATAGGTTTTTTGGATTGAAAAATTTTATCAAGGGTTTTTTGGATATAAAAATTTATTTTAGGGGGTTTCTTAGTAATTTTCCCCAAATTTTAATGTCTTTTTTTTCCACACACACACCCCTTGAATAAGGAAAACTGCTATCTGCTTTCTTTTTATATATACTAGTATGTGTCTGCTGAGTAAAGAAAAAATTTAATAAAACATTCATTAATATATCAGCATTTTATGTGAGGTTTTGTAAATAAATAGAAATGAATTGAACAAAATAGTAAAAATTTGGGGTGAAAAAAAAGAAAAAAGAAAATATTACATAGGAGAGAGAGTGGGTGAGAGAGAAATGCAGAAGAAGTTGAGGGTTGATTGGAAAAAAATTATCCAAAAAATACTTTTAAATTGAGGGTAATTTAGTCACGACACTTCAAAATACATCAAAAATAGTTACTCTAGGATAGGATGTTGGTGCTTAGTTGGCAGACCAAATTAAGAGCAAAAATTCCAGATTTTTCCCAATATACCAATAAAAGATCCCAATGTATAGAACTCAAAAAACAGATATATCTAACATGCTGTATGTATATATTCCTGAGATCCATCCATTTTTTAACTAAATTTACTCAGCCAGTATCATAAACATCATCAAAAACTCAAATCTTTTACACAGTTTCGGTCAAAACCCAGAAATCAAAACTAACCAAACGACTCCGAATAGAAAACAATCTCATTCATAAATACTTCAAATCAAGAACATAACAAAATCGATCAGCATAAGAACTATAAAACAATACCTGATTTCCATCGTTGCGCACAAGAAAATCCCTGTTTTGAGAGCACAAAATGGAATTAAGATCATATTTTGCATCCTCATTAGTGTTCTGCAGCTCAACATTTTGTGGGTTCTCCATTTTTTTCAACGAAAAATCTGAAATTTTTAGCTGAGATTAAGGTTAAGGAATCACTCTTTAGTAGGCTATTTTGGTGTAGAGGGCTGTTTATTTATATTTATAAGGGTAATTTATTGGCACATTGCGCCCTTGAATTACCACCTTTTCGTACTTTGCACCTTTATTTTTGATTTTTGAAATTTTATACCTCGAATTGTATATAGTTTGGTATTTTGCACCATGAAGTGAATTTACATCATTTAATTCACTGAAAAAAAGGAATTCACTCAGTTTCGGGAGGGTATGATTGTAAATACAAAGAGGTAAAAGTGTACACACAAAAAAATGTGGAAATCTTAAAAGTCCGAAAGCAAAAATTGTACCATAAAAAGACGTTGGAATCTGTAGAAATTCTCTCGGTTCTAGGACTTGCCAACTAACTAAAATCTCTAGAATCATATCTTCAACCATTGGAGAATCTCCATCATCGACTTCAAGCCTCGATATCCCTACCATTACAAAAAAGTTTCTTCAAGAATTGTAGTGGATTTTTAATTTATTGACTAACCCTAGAGTTGAGATGACTTCTATAAATTTTTACATTTGTATAGTACAATTTTCGCCTTTGAAATTTATAGATTTTCACATTTTTATGGTATAATTTTTGTTTTTGAAATTTATAGATTTTAAGAGTTTTTTTTTATCTCGTTACAATTATGCTTTCTTTGAATTTATAATATTATCCTTTAAAATTGAGTGAACTCATTTTTCAACGAGTTAGATGGTGTAGATTCGTTTTAGGGTGCAAAATGTCAATATATATACAATTCAAGGGTGTAAAGTGCCAACAATCGAACTCAAAGGTGTGTTGTGCCAAAAAATGACAATTTAAGGGTGTAATCTGTCAATTACCCTGTTTGTGAAAATACAAAAGTGATTGATTATTTGAGATGACTCATTGTAGAGTCGATAGCATCTAAAAAAATAAGTACAAAGATTGCTTAATCGTTGATGCTATTGTGAATGGAGAAGTCAATCAATCTGGACCGTCCATATTCATTGCTTTGGCATTGCACGGTCATGATGCTTCTATTTCGTCTTGTTTGGTCTTTCTTTATTAATTTGTGGAAGTTTCCTGGTTTGTTTCTTAGGCAGTAAGTTATTGGTTGGAAAATTCCTATTTTCCCCTTTTTATCCCATTCTTTGCATTGAGGAAAAAGAGAGCATATTATGTGAATAAATAAATAGAAGAAGATAACTGCATGAAAAATATGTATAAACGAGAATAGATCTTTATGGTAGTTAAAGTGATTAAGATAAGTATTTAGCAAATGAAAAAAGTGATTAAGATTACTTTATCATCTTTCTCATATTTTAAATGGAGAAAAAAAATGACTACTATTATTATTTTGAATTCGAAACGAAGGGGTATATCCTGACCCAACAAACTCGGTCGATAAATTTTTAATCATGGATCACACAAATCTATAAAATTCCAAATAAAGAGAGGAAAATCATAACTTGTGACAACTGAAATTGAACTCAAGTTCTCTCACATGAAAGTGAAAGTTGATACCACTAAACTAACAAGTTTTATCTTTATTATTATTATTTATTTATTTTATTTATTATTATTTTCTAATTGGGTTCAATTGGATTTTCCCAATCAGAATAGGGCCATACCCATGAGGATTAATTTTTATTAGTTGGGCTTGAATTAAGTCCAACAAAGATAATGAGATTATCTTATCGAACTTGGGCCAGTCCAACAACAACATTATTATTAAAGATGAATGTTATATTATGAAGCCCACTTAGGAAAAATTACCAAACACTATTGGTGATTTTAAAGTGATTTTTAGGGAGTTTTGGGATTTTAAATTCGTTATAATTGCAATATTTATCTAGATTTTACTCTATGTAGATTCCATAATATATATGGTTTTCGATTGTTTAGAGAATCTGAGTTCCGAGTGCTTCTGAAAATAATTGAGGTGTTTATGGCATATTCCAAGACTATACATTGAATATGAGATTAAATAATGTTAGCACTTTATGGATTTGGCCTAATAACCACAAATAATATATACCAAAGAAAGAAAGAAGAAAAAAGAAAAAAGATTTTGAGTTCACATCAATTGGAACGTGAGGAATGTAAATCAAAGGAACCCCATTTTTTCAAATATCACGGAAAGTGAGGATTATTTGTTTAGGATATTTAATCATCGACATATATGATGAAATGTATAACGAATTAATTTAGCATATATATAAATGTTATATATATATATATATATATATAAATGTTTCATCTACCGAGGTTATATATATAAATGTTGTAATTATGTAATTATTATTATTTTGTAATCATTGGAGGGCATTGAGCCCACCCATAACCAACACAGTTCAACTTTGCAAAAAGCAAAGCATAAATGCGCAAATCAAGCAAGCAACCAAAGAGTGTCATCAATTAGGCCATCGCATATATAGTTCATTATGCTTTACATTATATTGTTCGAATATACACCTGTCATGATTCACACTCAAGAATACATATAGATACATGTATATATAGATATTATGTCTTTAATGTAGATATATACAATTATCCTATTACAAATGAAAGGCACGATCCCAAAGTCTATTTTATCAATCGAGCTATAGAATCCAACTTCACGCCTTAATATTTCTCTTGGTCAACTTGGATCCACCAATTATATATGATTCTATTTGTCTACGAGGGTCGGAGCCAGTGGCGTATCTAGGATTTTTTGTCAGCGGGGGCACCCAGAATTTTACTCGAGGGGCGAGATTGTTGTAATATAGATATACAATTTGTTAAGGGTCCCCCCACGGTACAATACGCTATATTTATGGGAGAAAATATAATAAGGAATTAGGTTCAATTACAACTTTTGACATAATTTATACTTTTTTATTATAGCCAGGATTTTGAATTTTGGGTGGGGGAACTCAAAATAAAGGGAGAAAATGCGATATTTTTAGATATTGAGGGAGCAAAATTCAAATAGAAAAAAATTTATAAGGTAAAAAGATGATTTTCAAAATTGAGGGGGCATTGGATAATTTGAATGCGGGCATTTATGTAATTTTCAAACTAAAATTAAAAAATCTATATATTAAAAAAAAAAAATCCAGTGGGGGCACTGCCCCCGTCAAGTATACATAGATCCACCCGTGGTCGGAGCTACACATAGTGAAGTTATAGATATCAATCAAGTCCATAATCCTCGAATAAGGTAACCATCAAGTGTCATTTATAGGTTCAGGTTCATGTAGCCAAAATTGGGTCCATGCACACGTGTCATCTTCCACATCCAAATGTCACGTATTTAGGAAAGAAGTCAGTCATGAATTTTGGTCTAAAGAAAATAGGGCAACGCCTGATATTTTTAGACTTTCAAGGAACGAGAATTCAAATATAAAAAATTTATAGAGTAAATTTTTTTTTTTTTTCAAAGTTGAGGGGAGGCGGGTGCCACCACCAGCCCCAATTGGCTCGGTCCCTACACGTATTGGTAGGTTGTTCATGAAGAAAGGTTGAAGTTGGTCGACCTTAAGACTTATTATGGGACTGAACCCCTAGCTAAGGCTAGTTTTCTCAGGGTCGAGCTCTATAATGACATGGCAGAGACGCGGGTCTAGGACCGATTTTGGGAGGGATTTTGGTCTAGTGGGAAAGGTATTTTACCGCATATCGGTCTTTATCAGTATCGATTCTTAAATATTAGTAAGAGCTTCATTTAACTAATAGATTCTAAAAAATTATCTATATATATATATAAATAATATATATATATTTATATATGTATATATATTCCAAAAAAATGCTTTAATAAGAATATGTATGTAGCACCAGGGTGTTAGCTCGAGTGGCACCGCTCTATCTCTTTAAAGAGAATCCAGACTTTTTTTTTTAATTCAAGAGGAAAGAGATACCCTACATTTCTAGCTCGATAAACCAAGGTTGATAGTTATAATCCTAAGCCATAAAGACTCTAAAAAATCCAAACTTTGATCTCGATTTTTTACCCCTTCACCAAAAGAATATCTCTATAAATGCTCATACATATATTGCAGGCTCCTGCAATGATTAATTCAACAATTGCTAAATCAAACAATAAAGTAAAAGCATTACACACTTTCATAGATCAATGTGACATTCAAAGTAGCCAAATTCCTTTTCTTTCTCTCATTCCACAAGGCAAACAAACACCCTTCTCCTGCAGCAAACGACACAAAGAATAACTTTATACTTGTCTCTTTATTAAAGAAAAACCCTACTTTTTTTTAATTTAAATAAAAAAAATCCCCTATTATTCCAACATTTGCACAAGATCAGTGCTATGTACAACTCATTTTTCGCCTCCTCTTAATTTGGTATAAATCATTGCAATTGATTGATTTGATGAATTTAATACATTAATACTAAGGGAAAGTGAAAAATCGATAATATAAAATCAGTCGTACTATACAACATTACCTTTTACATAATACCATCTCACCAATGGGCAATTAATTTTCATTCCATTCCTCCCTTTCTTCACGCAAACTTTGCCTTTATCACCACTCAAAGAACAATTATTTCTTCTTCTAGCCAATCAACACCAAATTTCTAGCCAATTTCCATCCAACCCTAAGAAGAAAACAAAATAACAAAAAATGTCACAACCTGTTGAGATGTATCCTAATCCTGTAACAAGACAGCCCATTAATTCCTCCCACAATGACGGTTCATTTGGACCTGTGTTCATAGTCTTGGCCGTGATCTTCGTGATATCGGTGGTGGCTTGTGTTCTCGGACGGCTGTGCAACCGGCGGCACCACCGTGTCAAGGAGGCGCACCACCACCGCCCTAAGCCCAGCAAGCATAACCCTAGCTTAGGCCCTAAAGAGTGGGAATCTAGGCAACAAAACTTCAACATGAGAGATCATGGCGACATCGAATTCGGATTCGATAAGAGAAACCCTTCTGCTAAAGTGGTTAACAATGGTGGAGGAAAGATCAAACCAGTTGATCGTCATACTGGTGGATATAGACCAGAAGTTAGATTTGCAAATAATGTGTAGGGTTGGTGATGTGCATGGTGCATGGTGGATAGAGGATCTCCCTCAAGGGTATACATTTAGTGGTAGTACTTTATTTATTTTTATATTTAATATATATATATATATATTTTGGATTTATGTAAGTTGAAAATGTTCTAATTAATTTGGTAGCTTTTGGTGGAAGTTATGGTTCATTTGCAAATTATTTGTGAATTTAAGGTGTTTAATTTGGTGTAGAAAGGTGTTGTAATTAAGGGACTAAATAATTGTTATCTCTTGATCAAGAGTCTGTTCTTGATTTGCCCCGTTTGCACATATGGCTTTGTTTCTGATTTTGAACGTTTGCAGTAATGATATATAGCTCGTTTCCTTAAAAAAAGAAAGAGAGAGACTAATTGTTATTTCTGCTACAAATTTATTGTGCTTTGTAAATTTTCGTGAATTAACTATCTTTTGTATTTAATTTCTTGATGGTAAATATTTGTGTAATTAAATATAGTAAAAAAAAAAATCGAACAAATATGTTAAATGAATAAGGTTATTTTTTGACATATTGATATTTAAATTTACACGAGATCAGAATTTGAAAAATGCTATATATACACCACAAAAATTAACACGAATTGAATTTCAAAGAGAAACAAAATTTTCGTAAGTTAGTATTGTAAGAGCTCAAAGATTCAAAAATCTTGTAACTAAGCTATTTTTTACCTTCTCAGAATTGCTCATGCAATCCTTTCAATTCCTAGACTAGAATTTTCGATCTTGTGACAGAAATTTGCCTATCTACAGAATTGAGTCATTAATTAATTATTAATTTTGAAAATGCACTTCATATCATTATCATCAGTCATCACCATTATTAACAAAGAAATCATACAATAAAACTAAATAAAATGTAATCTCGAAATATACTTACCTTTCACATCAAGCTCGTCACTTTTTATGTTTTCAAATATTAGTAATTAATTACGCTTGTGCTTGTATTGAGTCGTATCTACTGTTATTCGACGAGCTCGTCAATTTGATTCTAACAAAGTGCATATAGGTTTGAACCCATGTATAGTGGAGAATTAGTTCAAACTACCGTGCGCTTTATTTGGGTCGAGGTGATGGGCTCCTTATGACTCAATAATATTTCGATCAAGAAAACTTTAATTCATGGGGTCAAGGTGATCAAGAAAGTTCTCCCAATCGAAATATTTGAATTGAGTCATAATTGTTGGTTATTAAAGAAGTCCATCACCTTGACCCATGTGTTGCTACATTGATCGTCCGTCTCAAACTTCTTTTCGCCAAAAGAACAATATGCCATAGTGCATAGTGCAAGGAAAGCCCACTACGGCTCAAGACCCATTGGCAATTCTTGCAGCATTTTTGGAATCAAATGGGCCGATTCGAAAGGGAAATGGGTAATGTTATTAAACCACATGAACCCATAAACATGAAAGAGTGTTATATTCAATCATTAGTGGTAAGCAGCTCGGTTCCGCTTAAACAAGGTCTCGGGTTCGAGACCTTGTGAATGCAGAAAACCTCCGTTGGGAGACTCACCCACCACTGGCAGGTGTGGGACCCAGGTCGGATCCGGATATAGTCGGGGCAAAGCTCCGGTGAACCGGGTGGAAAACCAAAAAAAATAAATCATTAGTTTTTTTTTTTTTTTTTTGGTAAGAAAACAGTCATTAGTTCAATTGTGTTTGTTACCAACTTTGATATTCTTTATTTAATATTAAATTTTTTCAACCCTTATGATGAACGCTACTTAATTGGAGATACTCAAACATGTTCCCATATGTACCAATCAATTACGTGACAAGTAAACCATAAGGAAGTTTTTGAAAATGCGTCGCACTTTTGGTGGCTTCTGCTAGGGGTGTATGAGCCGAGCTTGAGCCGAACCTGATCAAAATTCTCAGCTCGAGCTCGACAAGCCTAAAAAAAATGAGCTCAAGCTTGAATTCAGAAAAAATAAAAAATAATTTTTTAATTGATATATATTATTAATATATATAATTAAATATAATCATTTATATATTAAATATATCATTATTTATATATTAGAAATAAATAAATATTATATTTTATATATTTTAATAGAAAAATTAATAAAATATTATTTTTTATTCAGACTCGCGAGCCTTCGAACAGGCATTTTTGAGCTCGAGCTTTTTTCGAGCCGGCTCGACTCGTTGGTCCCCTAGTTTCTGCATGGCTAGAGATGAAATAAGTTGAAATAAAAATGGTCATTTAAGAGTATGAGAGAATTCAAGCTACAAGGCAATCCCCAATCATTTTTAGGTAAAAAAACATTTTTGATCCCAACTTATATCGGCCGGAGCACTTTGATACATAATCCATTTTTTTGAAGAAACTTTGATACATAATCTATTGACTTCTATACCTGAGACCTCCACTTTTGTAAATTGTGACAAGTAAGTCCATTTGATGAACAATTTGACTTAGATTGTGCACCAAACTATTTATACATTGCATGATATGTGCATTTTAAATCTTATCCTATGGCAGCACCCGACTATCTATACATTGCTTGATATCTGTATTTTGGTACACAATCTAAGTCATGCTTAAGGCATGTGACAAACTTTTCGGAGGAAATATTTTAAATTATTCTTTCAATGGACTTACTTGTCACAATTTATAAAGGTTCGTACTCGAATGTAAAAGTTAATGGATTATATACTAAAGTCTCAAATCGACATAAATTGGAGCCGGAAATGCTTTTTACCCATCAATTTAAAGATTAGATTCATGTAAAATTAATTGTACATAAATATCTACAATTTTGTCGAGACTCAGAGCTCTAGAATATATTGATAGTGATAGTGATGATATTGATATTGATACCGCACAATATTCTGATTCTAAATCGATGGAGCTAATTATCTTGGTACACCCTAATTTCATGATATTAGTTAAATTTAAATGAATTAATCAAGACTTGATGGTGTGAAAGCACTTAATTTAGGGATCAAATGTTACAATAAGGTGGGATCAAATAGTACTTAATTTATACAAAAAAAAAACTTTAGTTTTGGAGTAACACATTGAATAATTTATCAAAAAAGGAAAAAAACTAAAGTTGCATGCCTTCAAGAAAAATAGGCGCAAAAAGGAAGAACTATGGCTGTCTCTTAAGGATTTTAGCCACAACAATAATCGGCCTTGGCTTGTTCTTGGGGATTTCAATGACAATGCATGCCTTCAAGAAAAAAAGGGAGGCTCAATGGCGAATTGGAACAGCTGCACCCGGTTTGTGGAAGCTGTTGAGGATTGCAATCTCATGGATTTAGGATTCACGGGACCGAGATTTACGTGGGTTAGAACTAGGGCTGGAAGGATTGATGTTCAAGAGAGACTTGATTGGGCCCTTGGCAATGAGGAATGGCGATTGCATATCCGGAAGGCTTTGTCACTCACCTTCCCCGTCTCCATTCGGACCACCACTCCATTATGGTTTGTTGTTACGGTACTTCTTCTTTTCCCAAAAATAAACCTTTTCGTTTGGAATTGGCTTGGACAACCCATCCCGATTGTAAGAATATCATCGCAAATACGTGGAATGCGAGTAACGATGCTCTTGAAGCTCTTGAATTTGCCTAGAACTATGAGAGAATGGAACAAAAAAACTTTTGGGAATATTTTTGCTAGTAAAAAACAACTCCTTGCGAGAATTCAAGGAATCCAAAAAAAGCTTTCTGTAGTAGATAGTCTTTCCCTAATTAATCTTGAAAACTCCTTAATTAATGATTTCAATAATATTCTTCGACAAGAAGAAATGTTTTGGTTTCAAAAATCAAGGGTGAATTGGTTACAATTTGGAGATCCGAATACTAAGTTTTTCCACCTCTCTACCGTGTGTCGTCGTCGTCGTAATAAGATTCTTACCCTCAAAATTGATGGCCAGTGGACTATTGATACCGATTGTCTCAAGTCCCATGCCCGGTTAGATTTTGAGTCCATCTTCTCCGTCAATAGTGATGAGCAGCCACTAGACATCCCTTGTAGCCCTTTACAGCGCAACCTTGTCCATGATGCTGTCGAGAGGCTTAATGCGAGAATTAGTGCTAGCGAGGTCCATAGGGTAGTTTTGAGCATGAGCCCTTACAAAGCACCTGGCATGGATGGCTTTCAGGCTTTCTTCTATCAAAAATTTTGGGGAAGTGTCGACCCTCTCGTCACGGAGTTAGTGAGTGGAATTTTCAATAAAGGGGAGATACTAGTTTCCCTTGGCCACTCCTTTCTTTGCCTTATCCCGAAGATTGAAAATCCGGAGCTTATTTCTCAATTCAGACCAATTGCTTTGTGCAATGTCCTCTTTAAAATTGTAACCAAAACGGTTGTGCTTCGGCTTAAGAATTACATGAGTGACCTAATTAGCCCGAATCAATCTAGTTTCATCCCGGGTAGGAGCATTCATGATAATATCCTTGTCCTCCAAGAGCTTGCTCATTCTCTAGGAAAATCGCATAGTAAGATTAGTCATATGATCATCAAGCTTGATCTCGAGAAAGCTTATGATCGTATAAATTGGTCTTTCCTCCGTCAAACTCTCGAATTCTTCAAATTTCCTAGCAAAGTTGTGAGTCTCATCATGAGTTGTGTGGAGTCCGCTCAGTCTAGTATTCTTTGGAATGGAGAGCCTTTGGATCCGATTCAATCAAAGTGTGGCCTCCGTCAAGGCGACCCACTTTCGCCTTACCTATTCGTACTTTGCATGGAACGACTATCTTACATGATAGACGAAGCAGTGCAAAGTACCGAATGGGAGCCCATCTCGGTTGGAAAAAGAGGACCTAAACTCTCCCATATGTTCTTCGCCGACGATATTATCCTCACGGCAAAGAACACTCCGAGGAGCCCCTTGGTCATCAAGTCCATCTTGGATTTGTTTTGCAAGGCGTCTGGCCTTAGAATCAATCTTGCTAAATCAAAAGTGTTCTTTGCTCCAAAGACCCTCGTGGACATAAAGCGGGATACGAGTGAAATTGTCAATATTGGCCCTACTAACCGAATAGGTAGATACCTCGGGGTCAATATCCTTCAGTTTAGAAACTCTAGTGAAAATTTTCGAAACCTTGTTGAGAAAGTCCAAAACCGTCTTTCAAATTGGAAAGCTAAAAACCTTAATCTTGCTGCTAGAGCGACCCGACCCTTATACAATCGGTTACTTCCGCTCTTCCCACTTACATCATGCATACTAGTTGGCTCCCCTCCATAGTTTGCAATCGGTTGGACAAAATCAACTGAACTTTCCTTTGGGAATCCGATGTCAATGTGAAAAAGATCCATTTAGTGGGATGGGGCAAGGTGATTCAAAGGAAAGATCAAGAAGGGTTAGGAATCCGGGAAACCCGTAAGGCTAACACGACCATGCTAGCCAAAATGGGTTGGAGAGTTTTAAAAAATGAGGACACCCAATGGGCAAGAATTTTTAGGAAAAAATACCTTCTTACTTCCACACCAATCCTTGAGCACGTTCCAAAACCTTCTGCGTCTAGTCTCTGGAAAGGCGTGATTAGGATCCTGAGTGATAACATCAAGTAGAGAATTGGTAGGGGTAATAGCATTTCCTTTTGGTTCGACAAGTGGCTTGATAACAAACCACTTTGTGAGCTTGTCCTGTTGGAAGTTGAGGATGAAGACCTCTCTCTCAATATTTCCGATGTAATTACTGAGGCTGGAAATTGGGATCTTTCTAAAATCCACACGGATATCCCGCTTGAAATCAAGAATCAAATCCTCAATATTCCCATTCCCTTTATGCGCGACATTGACGACACGCTCATCTGGAGTGGAAATTCTTCCGAAATCTTTACTTGTAAATCTGCGTACCAATCCATGCATAGGCAATCGTCTTGTGAAACTTTGAACCCTTTGAATTGGAAATGGATTTGGAAAATAAAATGCCCCAGTAAACTTAAACATTTTTTCTGGCTATGCTTGCATGGGAAATTGCTAAGAAATTTCTTAAGGTTCGATAGGAAAATTGTTGGTTCGGATTTGTGCACTCGATGCAATAATGGTCGTGAAGATGTGTTCCATTCTCTAATTAGTTGCGCAAAGGCAAGAGAGGTTTGGCAGCACGTTGTTGCACCCACTGACTTCCGTTGCTTTCTTTCCTTTCAAGATGGAAATTGGCTTAAATCTTTGTTTAACGGTAATTTCGTAAACATTATCATCCCTGATTGCAAATGGGAAATCATGTTTTTATCTACAATTTGGTCCATTTGGTTGTCTCGGAATAACTTTATCTTTCGTAATAAACCGGAATGCCAGTGGGATATTGCCTTCGCCATAAAATCTCTTGCTATGGACCTTATCACGGTTTTTGGGGACGTTAATTCGCCTAGGCCCAGAAATTCGAATCTCACGTGGTTTCCTCCTCCGAACTCTTGGGTCAAACTTAACACGGATGGAAGTTATTTTTCAGGAAAAAATTCAGCTGCTGCAGGAGGACTTGTTAGAGATGAAGAGGGTAAATGGATCGTAGGATTTTCAACCAAACTTGGAAATGTGACTATTAATACAGCGGAACTTCTGGGCTTGAGAGAAGGTCTAAAGCTGGCTTGGGACAGAAGGATGAACAACTTATGGGTTGAGGTTGATTCCGAAATAGTTTGGAAATGGATTGATAAGGGTGATACGGGATGCCATCCGCTCGGAGCTCTCATTGACGACTGCCGTCGACTACTTCGTAATCCATGGCAGGTTAAGTTCACTCATGTTTTGAGAGAGGGGAGCAAGGGAGCATACTTCCTGGCAAAATTGGGTCAACACTTGGACAACAATCTCATGATTTGGGATATTCCCCCTCTAGGATTACAAGAAGTCCATGATGAAGATGTGACGGAGCTTCATTGTCCGGAGACTGTTGTTCACTAGTTTTCTTTTTGTATCTTTTCATTTGCCGTTGTATTATCAAAAAAAAAAATAATCAAAAAAAGAAAAAAAAAGGAGTAACACATTGAATGACATATTTTCTACTATTAACTACTTAATATATAATAATTGTGATTATTCTGACACTTCAACTTTCGAGAGCTCTGAATTAATTGAAAATGACACATATATTGTAAACCACACAATTGAGTACTTGCGGCTGAAGCACACGTCGTTTTCATTTCATTAAATATTAATGACACGAGCGAATTAATTAGTGGATTAGTCGTGAGACTTGGTCACTAATACAAGATAATAGCTTGGTAAACAAGAACATTCTGATGAGAACATTGATATAAATTAGTATAATATTTATTATCCATATAGTCTAAATGTGCAACATTAGTTTACAACATTAAAACAATGATAAAGTCAATTAAGTCGAGATGTTCAAATTTATTTGGGTTTATATTAAGATTTAAAAATTGCATTTGAGCTTAATTTTATTGTCACTTGAATTAGATTTTAATCAAATCGAATATGAGACTATGAGTTGACATGAATAGCTTGACAATTATACATATATTTTATCATTTTTAACTAATCAAATTGAAATTGAGCTGAATGTCAAATCTTAACGAATAAAAAAAACGTGTTCAAGCTCGTCTATTAGGTTAATTGGTCCGAACTCAAAAGAGTACTTAACTATATATTAACTTCGACCCGAGTATCAAATAGTTTACTTTTCTAAAATAAAATAAAAATAAAATTAAAATGTAGGAGGGTCAAAGTCTTCGGAGTGACCTATTTGTGGGTTTGCCTCGGATACTCCCTTACATGCTATTCGGGATTGTCAGTGGGCCAGAAAATTTTGGTTACAACTTGTTCATCCTGATTGTCATAATGTTTTGTTTTCAGGTTCAGTAGAAGACTGGCTCGACTGGAATTTATCTCACAAGATGAACAAGTATGACTGGTGTGAAAATGGGATATAGCCTTCACTGAGACTTTGTCTTTTATTTGGCAGGTTCAGAATGAGGTGACGCATGGAGTCCGAGCGACAGTTCCTATGGCGGAACTAGATGTGTTACACAAAAGAATTGACGGTACCATTCATTCCCTTAACTTTGATCCGGACGTGATGCACCTACAGGTACACACGGGCTGGAAAAAACCGACATTTGGTTACACTAAACTAAATGTGGATGCGGCGGTAACCGAAACTGGCCAGGCAGGGGTCGGGGGTACTTTTCGGGATGAGCATGGAACATGGCTAAGGGGGTTCAGTGGTCGCATTGACCCGTGTTCGTCATTGGAGGCTGAGATGCGTGCCATTCTATTGGGACTAGAGATGGCGTGGGCCACAAGGACAAAGAAATAAATCGTTGAATCAGACTGTCGGGCTGCACTTAATAGCATTATGGATGCCTCCATGGAGCATCACCATTTTGATGTGATCTCTAGCATTCGTAGTGTACAGGGTAGAGACTAGGATGTCTCGTTTCAAATGGTTTGGCGGGAAGCAAATCAAGTAGCTGATGCTCTAGCTAAAATGGGCATTCACACCCACATGCACCACACGAATGTACCACACTCACATACCTATCACCTACTAGACAATGATAGAGCAGGTATTACTTGGTCTCGTTTTGTGACTGTTAACCCGAGTTTGTCGGGTTAGTTTATGAATTGTTGGGTATCCCCCCTTCGAAAAAAAAAAAAGTCTTCAGAGTGAGTTGAATTGGGGCTTTCAATTGCTCCAATCTAGAAGGAAGATACCAACTAGAAATAATTGAACACCCAATCCCATAGACATTCTTTCCAAAATCTTACATAGAAAGTAACATTAACTGAATCGCATGTTAAGTAGACTATGTCTATCGTTGACTTAAAATGGAGATCTTTTCTTTTCTTTTTAATTCTTCCAGGAGGATCCGGGATTTGCACAATATTGGAGATCAATGTTGACAGATAAATTCAAAGATCTATTAAAAAAAAAAAAAATTTTGTAACACACCAAACAATTTTATACATCAGAATTATAATTCTGAATCCAGTTATAATGATGTAAATAAAAAAAGCAAAGTTTTTTAAGAATTTATGCCATTTCTAAAGGCACATTTCAAAAAATTATGATTTTATTATATATATATATATATATATGTTTTAACTAATTTTCATGAGATTATTAGTTAGCTTCACTCCATTAGTATACTTTAGTTATGAATAGTGTAGTTACTGTTCGATTTTTTTATTCTATTTTGTTGTTTCATCTTATGTATTATATCATACATACATATTATTCAACATTTTCTTAATTATAATAAAAAAGGTATTAAACATTTCCTTGAGTATACGAATAGACATTGGATATAATATATATACAATTGACGTGTATATATATGATACGACGTATAAGTTTGTAATGTTAATGAATTGCGCAAGCAAATTTTGTATTCAGTTTTCTTCCAAAAAGAAAAGGTAAGAGAAAATAATAAAAGGAAATCACAAATTTAATATGTCAGTTGATTATGAAATATATATATATATATAATATATATACACATATTATATACATAAAAGGATTTTATATACAAATTCATTACATTTATGAGATGTCAACACGTACAGTTGAAAGTTCGGTTCAATGTTGTGATGCCAACAGGTTACATATGACTTCAGACATTTCTTCCCACACCGGATCTTAATTATTTATTTTTGTTAATTATTTATATTATCTTAAATTTAATTTCTCTAGCTACTTCTTGCATCAGCTAAGAACCAGCCTTTCTTAATTTTATTTTTACTGTTTCATTTAATTTTTTGGTTCTTCTTTTTTATTTTTGGAGGGGGGATATATATGATAATCATTTTCATGTAACTGTTTCAATGATAATGCTATATCTATGGGAAACATACTAAAAAATCAAGATCATATAGTGACATAAGTGAGATATAAAATCTCAAAGTAATTATTTTATTTAAAAAATAAAGATCGTATATATATATATATATATACACACTTTGATGATGTTGATACAAATAATTTATGTCATGCGTGATATTTATTTATGCAAATAATTAAACATTAGAGAAAAAGTAAAGGAAACATCTCGATTTAATAAAAATGAAGTGTAATTAAGATTTAAGAATAAATAAACCTATAATCATCTAGAAGTTACAACTTACAATAATCAGTCTAGCTTCCATGTCCAAATAAAGTTGAGCTAGAGGTGATAAGAACATTGGTATTCCGATTAATTTCTGTAAATCTTAATTCTATTTACTTCATTAATTTTTAAATATATTCTTATGAAATTGTATGATTTAGTTGATTGTTACCTAATTATAGGGAAAACTTGAAAATCTCATCCCATTATGTACTGGCTCTATACGATGAATCATCGAAAACGGCCTGGAAAATAGAAATACACGACAAACAATTAAATAGTGTATAATTGTGCGGATCAGATGTTCTTACGCCCGATGGCCCCAATGAAGTCAAGAGTGATACTCGGTGACTCCAGAGATTTGGGTTCCCAGAACATCTACACTATTCATGTGGATACACACATAGAGGGCTCCATGTGAATAATACATAAAAAAGGGTGTAGATCATTCGGGAACAGATTACTAGAGTCATTGAAAATCACCCATGAAGTCATCCACCAGTGGGATCTAGGTCCACATTGTTGTGAATAAATATGCATGAAAATCGTCTATAATTTCGTAACTAATTGACATAAAACTAAACTATGGATGCTTGTCATCCATATTGTCACTAAATGCATCTCTACCATGTATAACATATCTCATGTCCCATAAGTAGGCATGTAAATGAGTGGAATCGAACAAGCCGTTGAACAAACTTGTTTAAATTATTATTAAGGTTCAGAATTTGTAATTGAGCTTAGTTTAATTATTAGTCGAATCGAAATCAAACGAGCTTTAATCGAACCGAACACAAGTCGAGATTAATTAGCTTGATTTTTTTGCATATATTTTATCTTTTATACTAAATGAGCCGAGTTTCAAACATATCAAACACACAAATAGGTTGTTCAAAATTGTTCTGATATATTAACAAATCTAGCTCACACAAGTTTTAGCGAAGATCTCAACTCAAGTATTGAGTAATTTGATTAGTTTTTCAACCTTTCCCATGACTCATGAGCAATGTGAACTCATTCAAACCCTTGATGCATAAATATCCTATCCATACAAACATTTTCTAATTAAAATAATAAATGATTGACTCAACAAAAAAAAAATTAAAGAAGTGGTCAACTAAATTTTTTTTTTAAATAAAAAACGAGAATCAAGTAATATACTTGTAAATATTTGTTAGGTCTTGACTCTTGAATTAATAATTTAAGATTATTCTTTCACACGTGGGGAGCAATACCCACGCCTCAAACCCATAAAATTCTTCTCAACTTGCAAGTATGTGAAGGAACAACCAAAATTTAAGTCTGACATTCAATGTGGTCGAATCCAATTACAATTTATAAAGAAGGTAAATTGTAATTAATTAAAAATTACACCAAATCATGGCCCAAATGAAATTAATTAAAATAAATAAATTATAATTATCATGTAACTACTTATAATTTGTGCATAAACTCAATCGAATCATATCTAATGAGTATAAAAATAGGAATAAAATAAAAAGACACATATACCCTTATGATGTGTCCACACAAGATAAAATGACCGAATTACCGTCGTATTCCCGGTTAAATTAGAGGCATCCATGTGTCAATCGATGAGGGTCAGGTTACCTGAAAATCCAACGACCCAATTAATCTGAATCATAGAAAGCGAAACACGTGGCGCAATCCAACGAGAACAAATGTCAAATCATAAATAATAACCACCTTCTACTACAAATAGCCTCTTCTAGCTCATTTAAAGGGGGCACACATTTATTACACACATATACACTCTCCAAATAGTGCATCATATCCAATATGAGAGCCGCATATAATTGAGTCATACTTTTAATACGAATTATATTTGATTTGATCCCATCAGCTTGATCCTGTTGAGTCCAATCTATCATCTTGATTTTTATGTTTTGATTCGACCCATTTGTGTCGCAGATTGAGATCGAATTCTTCCAACGAAATTTATATTGGTGAACCGATATCCCGAATTAAACTTTTCTAATAATCAATTGTGAAAACCAAGAGAAAGGTCAAAAGTTTCCAAGAAGATGCACTTTCTTTGCGACCCTCAAAATGGCAACGTGAACGCGGAAACGATATTTCGTTCACATCTTCCTCTCAATTCTTTTTCCTTCTTCCCCAAACAAATGCTTTAACTTTATTTTTATCACATGGTGACAAAAACATATTTATTTCGACATTAAATAATCCCGTGTTGTTCAAACTTCGACAATAATATATATTAATAATACTATTAAATGTAAACAGAAACAAACTAAATTTCTGACCTTAAATCGACCAACCAACCAACCATCCGCCCATATATATATATATATAGCACCACATTTACTCCTTTCCATTCAATCCACTCTCTCTCTCTCTCTAAATTTATATATCTCTCTCTCACCTCAGTTTTACATAACAAAATCTCATAATTTATCAAAAAAAAAATTCAGATATGGAAGAGAAGATGAACCCAGATCATGAATTGTGTTCAGAAAATGAATTAAGTAAAGATTTTTATACAAATCTGAAAATCGAACGAAACGACGACGTAATACAAAATGAAGCTGGAAATGAAGAGGAGGAGGAAGATGAAGAATTTTCGTTTATGTGTGGGGGTGAAAACGGGTCGCCGATAGCGGCGGAGGATATATTCATCGACGGTCAGATCAAGACTGTTTTTCCGTTATTCAACGGCCAAGATTATTCGGTATATTCCGTCGAAGATTTGCATGAGAACTTGCCTACGAGACCGCCGGTGAAGAGGGTATTTGTGGAAACGGTTGAAGATAAAAAGATTCCGGTGATGTCATCCACGCCGGAAAATGACGACATATCCGGGCCGTACTGCGACTTGTCGACGAGGAAGGTGGTGGAGGCGTCGCCGGAGGTTTGTAAGAAGAGCAACTCGACCGGCTTTTCGAAGATTTGGCGGTTGAGGGATTTGGTGGGGAGGAGTAATAGTGACGGAAGGGACGCTTTTGTGTATTTGAATGGTGGGCCGGCGCCGCCGTCCACGGTGGAGAAAGCGGCGGCAAAAGGGGAGGAGAAGAAAGAAGCGGCGGCAACGGTGAAGAAGAGTGGGAATAAGGGTAAAATGGCGTCGTCGTCGGCTCATGAGGTGTATTTGAGGAGTAAGGCGAAGGAGGAGGAGCGGCCGCGGCGGTCGACGTATTTGCCGTACCGGCCAGAGTTGATGGGGTTTTTCACTAATGTTAATGGCGGATTGACCAAAAATGTACATCCTTATTGAGAAATTAAGGATGTTTAGTCCTCGATTATAGAAAAGTGTATATTTGTTAATTAGTGTCTGTCTGGAAATTATTTATTTTATTTTTTGTTGTTTTGGGTGTACTCAAATCGGAAACTCCACGATGAATTTGTCGAGGTACTGTCAAATTCAATTGCGGGGACATCTCTTCAAATGGTTTTTGGCCTTCACAATGACTTGAATACAAGATGCGACTGAAGCTTTTTTACTCAAGCTAGTTGTTTAGTATTTGGGGTCCGAAAGTTCATCAATTAATCTATCAAGGTACCGTCGGAAGCAATTGGAGGAATTTTGTATAGTAAATAAAGGGTGATGTTGTATAGTAAATACTTTGGTTGTATATTTGTGTGTAGAATGGGAGAAATTTTGAAAAATTCTACCGTATATTGTATTTGGTGGAGTGCAAACCAAGAAAAATATTTATTTATGAAGAATATATAAATATTTTTATTTGACTCATGGATCGTAAGTTGAAAGTTCGTTGTTTACGAATAACGTGTAAATTTAATATATATGTGTATATCTCTGCAGGCAAACAATGTTTTTTCTTGGTCAAAACATGAATAATTTGCTTTTTAATGTAAAGATTTAATTTCCACCATTATATATGCTGTAAATATATTTTTATTATCGTATCTTACTTGTCACATAAATTAATTGGTTTGACCAAATCTGATAAACTTTGGTCATTCCCCAAAGTTGTTATGAGCTTGCACGCACTTCAATTTTTCCAAGATACATAATCTAAAAGTAGTTAAACTGAATTGCTTTTTTAAATAGAAAATTAAATATTGGTTGTTCCCTATTATTCACGGATACATGTATAATAAACACGAATACGAAATACGGCAAACTTTTAAATTATAAGATACGATACGTTGGAGATACGAATTTATATATAATGTATAAACAAAAATTTGAGTCAATATGTTCATTAACATAAATAAAAGTGCAATTCTGACATAGGTTCATTGTTTATAAGTTCAAAAAATTCCGAAAGTAACCATAATATTTCATCATTTGCGGGCGGTGTAAGAATGTCATTTCATTGATATCAGCATTTAACTTCTTATCCAAAATCTTTAGTAATAAAGTGTAAATGATAGATTTCATGTGGAGTAAGAGAAGAAAAAATATATTAAGAAGTAAAACCGAAACGGTGTTTTGCTTCTTTAAATTTCCCTAATATTTGTTTAACCTTTTAATGTATAGTTAAAGTCATTATTATTTTTTTATTTTAACCTATAAAGTATTATATAATATTAAAAAATACTATATCTGATATTCAAAGCATGTCAGATATTCAAATTTTGTACGAGATACGGCATCCAGAAGTATCGAATATGATATCCGATTTTTTTTATCTAATTTTTGAATACGTAAAAAGGGTATCCGATACGTATCCGGTTGGTATCCACAGAGTATCATATCCAATACGAATACGATACTTCACGAGTTCAATTTTATTAGTATCCGTGCATCTTGTTGTTCCTAAAGAAATTGATTAATTACATGTATTTCTTTCAAAAAATTTTGTTGCTAACACAATAAATTAGAAATTAAAATAAACATGGAAAGCACTTTGCTTCCCAATCCCAACCACTCAGGGGCCAATGCAGAAACATAGTTTGGAAAAAAAAAAAAAAAAACATTGACAAACCATCCATATATATAGACTTCTTAGTATATATATCTTTTACTTATCTAAATAAGAGAATCGCTTTCTTGTTTATATATACTTTTTCAGGTTTGCGAACAGAACAAAAATGGTAAAAAAATGTTAATATTATATATCATTAAGGCCAATATATTTGTGAACGTACAAAAGTTATGATCACGAAGAATTGTGAAATAAAACGAACAGAAAAGCAAGACGCAGATAATGCAAATGACTATGATCTTCAGGGCAGACTCTGTTTAACTAGCTATTGTACAACTTGATTTTATTTAAATACAAAACTCTAGAAATTCTACGTCGCCCTCGAATCATCTCTAATACATGTATAAAAGACGCTACGAGGTGTTGTAGGAGATGATTTGGGTTGTGGGGATTTTTGCTTCGTAGGAGGTGGTGCAAGTTTAGTATCATGTCCTTTAGAGTTCTGTTTCCCTTTTGTAGGTGGTTGCAGTTTAGATTTATGAGGTTCTTGTTTTGCTTGAGGTGGTACGGGTTTAGCATTTTCATTGGGTTTCACTTGGCCTTTTGTATGAGGTGGTTGTTGGGGTTTCTGCTTCATTGGAGGTGGTGCAAGTTTAGCATCATTGTTGGGTTTCTTCGATTGTTGGGGCGTTAGCACTGTAGGAGGTGGTGTGAGTTTAGCATTATTTTCGGGTTTCTTAGGTTGCAGCTGGGATGTTGGCTTTATAGGAGGTGGTGTGAGTTTAGCATTAATTTCGGGTTTCTTCGCCTGTTGGGGATTTTGTTTTGTCGGAGGTGATGCAAGTCTAGAGCTATGTTCTCTGAAATTTTGTTTCCTGTTGGTTGGAGATGGTGCTAGTTTAGTATTTCTAGGTTGTAGGGATTTTGGTTTTGTAGGAGGTGGTGTAACTATAGTAGTCTGGGGATTCTTGGGTTGAGATTTTGGTATTGTAGGAGATGGTGTAAGTTTAATAGTTTTGGGATTTAAGGAATCTTGGGATTTCGACTTAGTAGGAGGCGGTGCCAGTTTAGTATTTTTAGGATTTGAGGGTTGTCTGAATTTTGGGCTTGCCACAGGTGGTGCAAGTTTAGGAGTTTTGAGGTTTGTGGGCTCTTGGTGTTTTAGCTTTGTTGGAGATGGTGCAAGTTTGATAGTTTTGGGATTTGCGGCGCGTTGGGATTTTGGCTTTGTAGGAGGCGGTGCAAGTTTAGTATTTTTGGGATTTGTGTGTTGCTGAGACTTTGGCTTCGTCGTAGGTGGTGCAAGTTTAGTAGCTTTAGGATTTGTGTGCTCTTGGGATTTTGCCCTTGTCGATGATGGTGCAAGTTTAGTAGTTTTGGGATTCTTGGATTGTTGGGACTTTGGTTTTGTAGGAGATGGTGCAAGTTTATTAGTTTTGGGATTTGTAGGCTCTTGGGATCTCAGGTTCGTAGGAGGTGGTGCAAGTTTAGTAGGTTTAGGATTTGTGCGCTCTTTAGATTTTGTCCTTGTCGATGATGGTGCCAGTTTAGTAGTTTTGGGATTCTTGGATTGTTGGGACTTTGGTTTTGTAGGAGATGGTGCGAGTTTATTAGTTTTGGGATTTGTGGGCTGTTGGGATTTCAGCTTCGTAGGAGGTGGTGCAAGTTTAGTATTTCCGGGATTTGTGTCTTGTTGGAACTTTGGCTTCCTCAGAGGTGGTGCAAGTTGAGGAGGTTCAGGATTTTTGGGTTGTTTGGACTTTGGCTTTGTTGGATATGGTGCAAGTTTTGTAGTTTTGGGATTTGTAGGCTGTTGGGATTTTGACTTCGCAGGAGACGGTGCCATTTTAGTGGTTCCCGGATTTGTGGGTTTTTGCGAATTTGTGTTTGCCGGAGGTGTTGCAAGTTTAATGATTTTGGGATTCATGGGCTTTCGCTTAGTCGAATATGGTGAAAGTTTAGTAGTTTCGGTGCTCGCGGCGGGTTGGGATATCGACTTCGTAGGAGATGGTGCAAGTTTAGTACTTTTGAGATTTGTGGGTGGCTGAGTTTTTGACTTCATAGGAGATGGTGCAAGTTTTGTACTTTTAGGATTCCTTCGCTCTTGGGATCCAGGTTTGGTAGGAGATTGCGCACTTGTAGCAGTTGTTGTGGGCTGTTGAGATTTTGGTTTCTTCGGAGATGGTGCAAGTTTTCTGGTTTTTGGATTTATAGGTTGTCCTGATTTTGGCTTCGTAGGAGGTGGTGCAACTTTATCGTGGTTAGATTTCTTCCCTTTTTCAGATTTCGGTTTCAATTTTGCAGGCTGCCCATTGTCCCATTTCTTGGGTGGTTGTTTTTGCCGTATTGGAAGTGGCGCAGGTTTAGCATTATTCACTTCTCGGGGTTCTTGTTTCGCCTTTGTAGGAGATGGTGCAAGCTTTCTCGGATTTTCTTTCATAGGCTGCTTAGGTGGTGGTGGTGGTGGTGAAGCTCTACCCTTATTGTCTTCGGCTTTTGGCTTCCCTGCATCATCATTCTCATCATCTTCGTCTTTATCCTCATCACCTGATCTTTGTTTGCCTTCATTAGAAGGCGAGTCAAGATCGTCAGTTCCACAAATGTGATCGCTAGAATTCCTAGCAGCTTCCTTATCTATCTCCAACTTGAAATCTAGCCAATGGCTACGAACCAATTTCAATTGCAAAGCCCCATCATCTAAAATCCGCCATTTGCACACTCGTTTGCATTTCTTGCGAAGAAACGGTACAAAAAACCCGCTAACATGGTCCTTGCTTCGAAGAAGATCTGCGTAGCAAATCATGCTCCCGTTCTTCGCTTCATTTCTCATGCCCCAACGAATTTTCTCTCCGGGTTTTAGTATTTTTTTGAAATTCTCCTTGCTCCCCTTGCAACGGAGGAGAACTTCACTTTTCGCGTTGTTGCTGATAGAAACATGTTTCCTCTTCTCAGCCAATCGTTTTCTTGGATCGACAGACGACGCCTTCGACAAGCTGACACTAAAGAAAAGAAGAAGAAGAAGAAGGAAACAGAGAAGAGGTTTCATGTTAATTAGCATCATAAGATTTGTCTAATTCTTGCATGTTCTACGTTGATGCAAAATGTCCTTAGGAATGTGTAGTATTTAATATGATCTAGATCTTATCTTTTCCACAAAGCTGGAAAGATTTTAAGACAATAAATTTTGCTACAGTAAATATAAACATTAAATTAACTACGGCATTTATGTGCTGGTTATAACTTATGTAATAAATTACTTCAGTTTCTTCTCCTTTATCAGCTTTTTTACTTATTAAATTTAATTTGCAGTTACCTAAATGTATTTTATAAATAGTTAATTAAGTAGTATTGATTATACACTTATCAATATGTCCGTCAAATTAAGAATTAAGAATTAAAAATTTTAGAAATTTTTATGAGGAGATGGGTTTAGCAGTATGATCTATTTAGAGTTTTTGATTCGTATACATTCAAACCCATTAAATATGGGCCTTTAATGGCCTTTCTGTTTTTCATTTGGAGAAAAATTTAATTACATCATTCAAAATTGTTTCTTGGAAAATTACACACATACCCCTCACTTATTGTGAAATTACCAAAACTCCCCTCATATATTAGAAATTACCAACACATCCTCTCATGTTAAGGATTTCTTACACCCCCTATATTTTTAAAAATTCTTACAATTTTACCCCTGTAAACCTCATAAATAAATCCCTTTAAGGTAGTGTATTGGTAACTTTCAATAAGTGATAGAGTGTTTTGGTAATTACAAATAAGTGAGGGGTCCGTGTGTAATTTTCCCTTGTTTCTTTATGTTTCTTTCAGTTTTTCCTCAAATTTAATGTTTTTCAACATCATTTTCCAATAATAAAATTTACTCAAGGTAATTTATATATATGGACAAATGTAACGAGTTATAAAGCGAAGTAATTAACTAGAGAAAGGACTAATTTAGTAGTTTTAATTTATTAAACTATTACATTTCATAACATCTGCAGCAAAATTATTACATTCATTGACTGCTAGAAATATTACATTCCATATGATATTGGAACCAACATAACCAAACTTACACATATTTTTCAGCTTACACACCAAAATAAGTCAAAAGTAGCCCACAAAAACACATAATTATAACCCATACGTAGACGAAGTTGCACTAATTTTGCAAGATTAATTAGTTAATTACTTGATCACTTCGTCTTTTAATTAGGCAGCAGAAGGGGCAGGAATGTATGAAACCGCAGGCTCAGGCATTGCAGACATTATTGATGGCTTTGAGAAGCTCTCTTCATCATCAGCAGCATCTTCACCCTTGTAATCGAGTGACACGTCATCATAAACATCCCACCATTTCTTCACAAGCATTTTTATGTCTTCTCTATCCATGTTAGCTTCTTGTCCAGTGTACCTCCATGGCTTTGATCCCTGTTTCGAAATTCATTGGTTAATAATTAGCACGATACGGGTGAAATTGTAAATTGTTTTTGTTAATGGGGTGAAATTGTAATTTAATTTTACTGACAGGGGTGAAATTATAATATCTTTTACCGACATGGGAAGTTCTGGTAATTTTCAAAATGTCAGAGTGTTTTTCATAATTAAGGTCTGATGCTGCGGGTTGGGGGTGTATATGTAATGTACCCTTTTTATATTCTCAAGTCTTGGAATCCCGAAACAGCTAAAATCATGTGGTAATTAAGACAAGAGTCCCGAAACTCTTTAAGAATGTACGTAAGGGAACTAGAATACTTACAGCAGCGCAGTAGTGGACGACTTTGACTTTTTCGAGTTCGACGTTCTCCGGGTGTTGCCAAAGCATTGCAAGAACAAGGTTGTAAATAAGAGGAATGGGTTTGTAGATTGGATTGAAGAACATGTTCAAGAAATCCTGCATATGAAAAAGAATCAAGAACTATATAGAGAACAAGCAACTTGATGAATTACTAAATCTCTCAAAAGAATTTTATGAATATTCATTAAGAATTAGGATTGGACAAGCGAAGTCCTCGTTCTTAGGAGCTACAAAGATTTTGAATTTCAGTTCTTAAAACTACAATTATAGTGGGATTTACGTGAGATTCAATTTGAAATAAATCGACGCCTGAAAATTGATACATAATTTTTTGTAAATCCTGGACTCACGAGTTCTAAGAGATCACCACCCTCCATATGATCTCTACACGATCGGATTAGAGGGTAGGGATCAGCTTCCGAAAATCGAAACATATTTTTTGTAACTACTGGCCTCACGAGTTCTAAAAGATCACCACCCTCTATATGATTAATTACACACCATAGGGTAGGGTCAGGGATCTTCTTGAAATCAAAACACAATTTCTTATAACTTCTGGACGCACGAGTTTTAAGAGATCATCACCCTTCGTACAATCAATCCACACGATCGGAGGGTAGGGATCTTTCGAAAACCGAAACACAATTTTTTATAACTCCTGAAATCACGAGTTCTAAGAGATCGATCACCACCCTCCGCATGATCAATATCCACACGATCGGAGGGTTAGGATCTCTCGAAAACCGAAACAAGAGATATTAGGTTTATGAATTAATTACCTGCTCAGCAAAGGGTGTTGGTGGAGTGATTTGTAGGGTTTCAAGAAGGGTTTCATAAGTGTCTTTGTTAGGCTCATACACAAACATGCCAGCATTGAAGTACAAAGGAGGGGGGGATCCCATGTCAGCAGGCCAAGTGACATTGTCTGGGCACTGTTGGCAGTAACCAACAGAATACTGAGGAGAGTGGCTCCATGTCTTCTCACAGAAACAATCCATTACAGCATAGAAGTAGCCATCAGGTGTGTCCAAAAGATGATCTATGTTCTCAAATACTTGGATGTCTGCATCAAGGTACACCATCTTGCTGTACTCCAAAAACTGTATATAATTTTATATCCATTCATTAGATAATTATTAGCTACTCATTTCATACATATATATATATATATATATGTGTTAGTGTGTGTGTGTGAGAGAGAGAGTGTACATGTAAAATGGAAAATTCTTATATAGGTTGAAGAGGGAAAAAGAAACAATTAATTAGTTCCTCAGTCCGGATCTTCTATTGCAAACGATGTTGCAATCTCCTATTGAACTTCACACGTGAATGACAAGTGTATAAAATATTTCCTTAAATATAAATTTAATATGGATTATATACACTTGTCGGGCAGACATGATATGCAACACGAGATGCAACACCATTTTGCAATAGAAGATCTCGTGTGTTCATTCCTTGTGGCTAGCTAAAGATTTATTATTGTCTTCCTTATCTTGCCTTTTTTTTTTCCTTTTCCCATTTTCTTGTTTTATATGAATATTATACTTGTGGAAGTTTTTTGTGTATATGTGAGGAAGATCTTTTAATGTTCAAAACTCTTGATTTGGTATTGAGTGGAGCCTTTTAATTAGTTATTAAGAATATTTTGGGAAAGTAAGCAATTATCTTAATAGAAGTTAATACAAATAGAAATCTAGAAAGAAATAATTAATATTAGGAATAAAAATCTCTAAAGAAAACATGAGAGTGTTTCTTAGACTATTTCAACATATAATCGAATCAAGTGTATACATAAATGATTATAATTATCCAACAACCTTTTCAAATAAGCTCGTACGAATACATTGAAATAGTGTTTCAAACCGTTTGCATGTATTATCTTGAAAATAATAATAAAAAATCATTCAACTTTCATGCATGAATTAATTAAAGAGAAGCTTAAATATGTATCATCCTTTATATACTATAAAATCTATATGCTTATTATCTTTGCCTTCATGCAACATTTCTATCGTGTCGTGTCAGTGTCTTATCATGTCCGTATCTATTTACTAATAGGTAATTAAGTACTTACGTTCCAAATACGAAGCTTCGAATAGTTGATGACATAGTACGCCATAGAAAATTCAATATTGTGCTCCGGTGGGTATATGGGCTCGATCTCCCTAACGATACAACCTTGTGATCGCAAAATCTCACGATGTTCTTCGGGAACATCAGGCAAGATTGCAACCACAAGTGGATAAGCACTTTCAACTTTTCTCAAACCCTTGGCCAAACCAACCACTCCTTTCCAATAATCACCATTACCAGCCAAAAACGTTACGTAAGCCTTTGTTGGATGGACGGTTGTGATTTTCCCGTGAAAAACATCTGATGGTACTTGAGGGGCCATTTTGGGAAGATTTAAAGTTGTGTTTGGCAAAGTAAAACTAGCAAGAAGCTTTGAATTGCCCTAGCTTGTTTTGCCTTTGCTCCTGAGCTTCAATGGCATGGTTCGACCAGTTTATATAGGAGTGAAATGAAATGAAATGTACCCTAAATGAAATTCAAATCAACATGCAATATTCTTTTTCATTTTCAAAAAAAATAAAATTTGTGCCCTTTTTGAGGAAATTATTAACTTATGTGTGAAAAAAGGTCATGGTACGTGTGCGGAGAGTGATGAAACATTATTTGTTCTTTGATCCTACCGTTCGTTTAGCCTTATCACCAGGATCAACGGCTTAGATTTAGTACTTTGAGGCCATATATTCATTTTGGAAGTGAAATTGACAGCATTTGAATATACTATTCCCACTTTATTCTTTCTTTCTTGTATGGTTTTTCTTTTTCTTGAGTTTTTTATTTTTAAATAAAGGCATGCAAGATAAGTGAAATAGAATGGCATGGAGTGGGTGTCACTGTCTCATATATATATATATATATATATATATATACACACACAAACACACATACAAGTTTCTTTTCACACACACACATATACATATATGTATTGTTAGAATGAAAATAAGGAAAAATACAGCTAACTGTATAGTCGGGGCGACGTAGGCATTTCAAATTAGAATTAGGTATACGTATAATTCTATGTTGGATGGATTTTAAGGCTACTAACTCTAGTCATAGTCAATGAACCAGAGGTATGATGGTGCAAATCATTCATCCTTATAATTTTTTATAATAGATAAGTGGATTGCGAGTGTTAAATTACGTCGACTATTGTAGAATAATTCGTGAAAACTTAAACTAAATTATCCATCCTAAAAGTAACATATATATTTAAATATAAAAAGGCAGCCCATCCATTCACACACAAGGATTTTGTAGGCTCCAGTACTACTTCCACTTATTTAATCTAATATAATATATATGTACGTACTTCAATTAATTATAGAAATATCATTTCTGTATTATTATTTTTACAAGTGGGACATTAGTTTAATGTATGTGAATTCAACGAGATCTTATTAACTATAATATATATGTACGTACTTCAATTAATTATAGAAATATCATTTCTGTATTATTATTTTTACAAGTGGGACATTAGTTATTAGTATGTGAATTCAACGAGATCTTATTAACTGATCACCATATGTATATTTAATATACGACGATATTATGTTTTCTAGCAACTATATAAATGAGGAAAAGAAAGGTCGTTGTAATTGGTCAAACAACACTAATCACGTTTGAATAGAGTCGAGGAAAAAATATAGAGGGTAATTCTATCACTTGGAAAAGTAATTTTATTGTATTTCTGTTCTTTATATCTAAAGTTTATGCTTATATAGAACTGAAGGGGCAAGTGCCCCGTCCAGCCCCCTCCCGTGGTCCTTGATATAAAATGATATTACATTTATTTCACACGTTACCTACGACGACATAAATTGATTGATCATAGGTGGCTTTCTTTGTGTGTAGATTATGATGTTTTAAAAAAAAATCATTTATATAAATCTATAAATGATATCAGCATACTAATCATCTTAAAGTTGGCAAAACGTTTTTGAATTATAATGTGGCTAGCAATCTCTCCAGTGGGATTGATGTATCAATGATTGGAAAGGAACAAATGATTAATTTGCAATTTTTCAGGAGCTAAGTTAAAGTAATTATCGAGTTATCATCATCAGGATTATAACCTTTCTTGTCCCTCTATTACTTTGTGTATATATACGACATTGAAACTGTTGACATTATGTTTTATATTAGACAATTCTATCTTTTTCTTGAGAAATTTTAGGAGGGTCGTGTTTGACAGAACTTAATTTCATTAATATCTTTCGAACTCTATCGTTCTGTATGTATTGGCTCATTTTTTCACTCGACCCAACTCGACTTAAACTAATTACAACACATATTATAGTAGTTTATATATGAACTAATACTTATTTAATTAAATTAGTTTTGAGAATTGAGGGTATATTGCCATATATACCAAGATAACATATATATGTGCCTTGCCATCCTTTTAGCAGTATCAAGGGAAAAAAGAAAAGGAAAGAAAGGATGCATGGTTCACCAATTAAGACAAGCATCCGCAAAAGGGTTTGGAATATAAAACTTTATATTAAAGTAAATTCAATTCGAATACTATCTCATTTCCAAGTGTATTGCAAAAGACAAACTCAGAATTCAATGATGGCTAAAAGAGTTAAAACTCAAATAATTGATAGACAAAGGACTCAAAGAACTTGAGAGAACTATTATGAAAGGAAATTTATTGCCTTGACAATTGACATAAGTGTATTCATACAAAATGGTAGAGATGATGTCAAGTTATCAATGTAATCCATATTTGTTGGGATTGTGGAGACCGATTGATATGTTGGAATTGAGAAAAGTCGAGGAGCCAAGAGAGAAGTCAAAACGGAGCCAGGAAAAAGAAAAGTGGAGTTGACCAAGTCAACGCCACGACGTTCAGGTCAGAACACCGCAGAATGCCGTGGCGGTGGGCGGCAGAGGGGTAACGCCGCGGCGTTGAAAGGACGAACTCCGCGGAGTTCCGATGGAGGCAAGCGAACGCTGCGGCGTTCTGGCCAAACGCAGAGGTGTTAGCAGCAGTCAGTCAAAGACGCGTTTTTTGAGGATGAAAATCCGTAGGATTGGTTTCCTTGTAGGTTTTGACTTGTGATTTGGCAGATGACTTGTACTAGGAGTTTTTTTCTAATTACTTAAGAATAGGATTGTGTTTCCTATTTAATTAGTGTTTTTCTTTCCTTGTATCAAGTCTTTCATTTATAAATAGGACCTGTATCATTGTAATTGATGTGATTTTATAGTTGGACTCAGAAATAAAAGATGTAGTCTAGAGTTTTCCCGTGGATATAGGCAAGTCATTCCGAACCACGTAAAGTTTCCTTTGTTCATCGTTTTTATGATTCTTGATATTCCTTGTTTTAATTTTTTCTTCGTGCTCTGATGACCTACCATCCCTAACAACTGATATTAGAGCCATAGGTTCGTAGGTCTTTGTGTTAGATCTAGATCTATGGGGAGAGCGCTTGGTTTTAGCGTGAGACTTTGTCGTGGGAACAATGGTAGGAGTTGAAGAAAAAAAAAGGAGAGGATCGACAGTTTTTGTTGCAGTTAGCACAAATTGAAGTTGAGGTGAAGTCGAAGAAGATGACAAAGGAGGGTGGACCAGTTAGATCGTCAACCAAAAAAAAATGGGGAGGGAAGAATAGGTAATTCCGTTGAACGTTTATGAGAAAACGTTGAAGAAAAAAATCGTGGTGTCAGAAGATAGGTAGATCTGTAGTAGTAGAAACAGATTTGTGTTGCCGGTGGGTAAACACGAAGCCAGTGGGAGCAGTTGCGGTATTGGGTGGTAGGTTTGTAAAGCCAGAGGTCAAGTAGGAAGATTCACGTTGCCGAGAGGGTGGAAGAACGTGTTAGCCAGAGATCGAGAGGGCGGAGTTACGATGCCAAGAAAGTAAATCCACATAGCCAGAGGCGAGATGGAAGAAGATGTATAAGCCGAGAGCCGGGGTGGTAAGACTGTGGAGGCATGACCACGTAGAAAGAAACCATGAAGGCACGAAACGGTGCCGGGAGGGATTGACTGTGGAGACGGAAGTCATGGTGGCAAGATCTGAAGCCAGGTAGGCAAATTCGCAGAGCCGAGGGGGTTTGTTGGAAGATGGATCGAACATAGCTTGTGCAGTGGGAGCATTAAGCAGATATGTAGGGGATCCGAGTTGCCATTGAAAAACCAAAGGTATTGGCAGAGGGATGTGATATAGCTTGTGCAGTGGGAGCATCGAGCATAGATGTGTGTGACCCGATAGCCATTGAAAAGTGATTGGAATCAGTCTCCAAGTAGGAGATTGGTGGGGTTGTGGAGACCGATAGATACGTCAGAATCAAGAAAAGTCGAGGAGCCAAGAGAGAAGTCAAAACGGAGTCAGGAAAAGGGAAAAGTGGAGTTGACCAAGTCAACGCCCACGGCGGTGGGCGGCAGAGGGGCAACGCCGCTGCGTTGAAAGGACGAACGTCGCGGCGTTCTGGCCAAATACTGAGGTGTTCGCATCAGTCAGTCAAAGACGGATTTTTTGAGGCTGAAAATCGTAGGATTGGTTTCCTTATTGGTTTTGACTTGTGATTTGGCAGATGACTTGTATTTGGAGTGTTTTCCTAATTACCTATGAATAGGATTGTATTTCTTATTTAAATTAGGGTTTTTCTTTCCTTGTATATCAAGTCTTTCACTTATAAATACAACTTGTATCATTGTTATTGATGTGATTCTCTAGTTAGATTCAGAAATAAAAGATGTAGTCTAGAGTTTTCCCGTAGATGTAGGCAAGTTATGCCGAACCACGTAAAGTCTTCTTTGTTCATAGTTTTTATGCTTCTTGATATTTCTTGTTTTAAATTTTCTTTCGTGCTCTAATGAACTACCATTCTTAACAATATAATGTTAACATGATATGATCGTCACTGTTTAGTACGAGAGGAGGTCCGATGACGTTGACAAGTGTTTGCGTGTAAGAAATATTAGCCACATGGCAAAGTTTAACTATCTTTCCACTTGATTTTAATTGGAATTACAACTTTTCCTTGTGTAAGTAGTGTGGTCCTCGAGGTCTTGCGGTCTATAGATATGCATTGCATATGTTTTGGAGCTATCGAGATTACTTCGATGCAATTGTAAGTACTTAAGTGATGGAATCTATATGAGGTTCATTATCATGTAAGATTCTCTTTATACTTGAAAATAGGGTCCCGAAACTCTTTAGTAATCACTCCAGCTCCTTTAATAGTTTATGTTTTTCGTGTACAATTTTTCCAAATCGTGCAGGTGCCCGAACCATTTGTACACATTACTCTATATTAGTTTGACGCTCTAACGTTTGAACAGAATACGAATAACGAATAAGAAAAAAGTTATTTTTTGTAAAACTATCTTTTTTAGAAAAGAAATTTTAAGTGTTTTAATCTTTATTACACTATTAAAATTTTGTACTTATGTCTTGATATTTTGAGAGACAGCCATGCATTTTTAACTTCATATGTGGACAAAAAACTAAAGTATGTTGTTAGCTGTCGATTAACTAAATAAAGTACAAATATGCATTTCAAGCCAAAAATCAAAGAAGGGTAAATAATAAAACCCTTTTCGCAGGGATTGAAATTGGGGGTCCGAATCTTATCCCCTCTCTTTCGGGCCCTCAAAACTTTGGGGATTCAAAAGTCGATATAGACTAAGGAAGTGTCTTAAATTCTTATGTCTAAATTACGCTCTATCAAATATCAAACAAACATAAGCTAATTTTATAAAAAGTATGCTTGACATTCAATTGACATTTAGCTCGAATAGAATGGTAAATCACAAGATAAATGCCATAACACTTATATTTTGATTGATTGAGTGCGACTAAATTGGCCCAAACAAGAATTTTTTGGGAAATTTTTTCGAAACTCTACCTTGCAAACTTCACTTAAAATTTTTGCTAGTAAACATATATCATATTTTTGTTGTAACCAAAAAATAAAATATCATATTTGTGTGGTGTGTGCCCTTAGTTATGTGAAAGTTAATAGTTGTGGTGGGACTCCCACCGTGGGAGTGGATTTGGATTGTGAAGAAATTCCTTTTTCTATTCTTTTTTTTTCTTTTTTAAGAAATCAGTTATATAATACATATAATAAAATATCAAATTACTATATATTATAACTATTATAACCAGCTAACAACTAGTATGAACATAGAAAAAAGCCCATATACTTTAAGTGGGAATTTAAACATTAGCTTGACCAATACAGTCAAAACTTTATCGTCGTAAAGAAATTCTTATTGTGTACAAAATAGAGAAAATAGCAGATACCACCCAAACTATTAGGTGATGTACACTTTGCCTCCCAAACTATTAAAAGTTGCAGTCAACACCCTAAACTATCGTATATGTACACTTTACCCCCTCGGTCAGCTTCGGGCAGCACATAGGGAGCAAAGTGCTACAAACCGCATAGGTGAGGGGACAAAGCGCACGTCACCAAATTTTTTTATTTTTTATAATTTTTATAATTTTTTTATTTTTATACTTTTTTTTTTTTTATGTTTTTGAATTGTTTTTTTTGTTTTTAGAAAATTATGAATATTTGAATTTATATTTTTTTTCATTGTTTTCTTATTTATTTTCATGTTTTATTTTTTTTATTTGAAAATAATTTATTTCAAACCTAAAAATGATATAAAAAAAATCCAAATAAATCCCAATATGCATGATTTAAATTGAACGATAAATGGGTAAAAATTTCCCCGAAACTGACCGAGGGGGTTAAGTTAATATTAAGAATATTTGAATTTAAAAAAAGAAGAGAAAATAGCAGATACCCATGTGTGCTTTGCTCCCTCACCTATGCGGTTTGTAGCACTTTGCCCCCTGTGTACTGTCCGAAGCTGACCAAAGGGGCAAAGTGCACATATATGATAGTTTAAGGTGTTGAGTACAACTTTTAATAGTTTGGGGGACAAAGCGCACATCACCTCATAATTTGGGGGTACCCCATTGACTAGGATCTTCTTGTCCACGGACAAGTCCAAAGTCTTTTCTCAAATTTTATTTGGTTTAAATCTTAGTTATTTGTCTATAGACAAGTCGAGCCCGAAAATGAAATCTTAGCCTGTAACAGCACATACAATCCTCCTCGTGAAAATTCAAGTTAGATATGTTACACGAAATGTACTGTTTTCAACGCTTTCTAAAATCGTGCGAGGCAAGGAAAGTGTAAACGCAAGTAAAACTGTAATAGACAAGATCCAAAACCAATCCAATCTTTCACGATGGATGATGTATCAGTATTACATTCAAAATTCAAAACTAAGAAAACATTTGCAAATATACGAAACAAACCATTACCTGTTATACAGCCATTTCAAGTCCTAAACAATAACAAAAACACTTTAAGAAAGAAGAAAGAAATAGCCACACAGACTAGTAGTATAAGACTAGATAAAACCTCTGGCTGAATCCAGCATCAACTCCAAAAAGCTTTACGCCTGTAATACAATAATAAAACAGAATCAGAAAATTGACAAATGGTCTCATAAATAGTGGCATGAGCAATGAAAGCAAGAGGGAGCATTCTACACTGAATCGGTATTATAATACAACCGTCCATATTTGACCAATAGGATGATGGGTGGGGCAGGATGGTTTTCACCATCTAACCCTCCATGATCCAATGGTTTACAGCTTTGACGGGATTTGTCTTAAGTCACCCAAGAATTTTGAGTATATTAGGTACGGATAATTACCTACATACCCTTTCTTATTGGGTAATTACAACGAGCCCCCAAGGTTTTTTAAATCACCAAGCGGGTAACAACTCGAAAAACAGGGGGTGGAACTGTACTATATTATTTATTTTTACCGACGGGAGGAAATTGAATATGTTTTTACTCACATGGGAAGTTATAGTAATTTCTGTATTTTTCTTAATTAGGATCTCATACGGGGGTGTCTATGTAATTTACCATATTAAGTACTTGCCTTGTTAGCAATATTGTTGGAGAGCCATTCAAGTCCCTCGTAAAGACCCTCTCCAGAGGTAGCACAGGTGCTCTGGATGTACCTGTGACCAAAGGAAAAACCAGGTCAGACTCTACATATAATCAAGCATTAAGTCCTGATTATACAAAGAACAAAAGTTAAGAATGTGTACCAGTGGCGCTGCCTGAGCGAGTGAAGACCAAGCTTGTCAGTTATTTCAGCAGCATTCATTGCATTAGGAAGATCTTGTTTGTTTGCAAATACAAGTAATACTGCATCTCTCAGCTCATCCTGAAAGGAAACAATATTGGACAACACGGTCAGAATAATCTATTTACGTTCAGGAAATAACAAAAGCAAAATCACCAATCTTTGTATATCTACGGGCTAAGATGGAGTTACTTCAAAAAAGAGAATAGTGAATATATTGAGGAAACAGAATTAATCAACTATGTTCATAACAATGAGTGTTGTATCTGGGTGGATAGCATTTAGTTTTCAATAAACTCAGGTATAATCTTTATGTCTAGGAAACACAGAAAGTTTTCCTACACTAAATTCAGGCAATAGGAGAGGATTTATTAGAAAGTTTTTTTACACTTGGCTCGGCCAATGAGGCTCATGTCTGTTAAAATAGTTAAGAAACAATCTATTCTGACAGCTGTGTTCCTAACTCTGTTAGTTTTGGAGACAAGAAAGCTACAAAAGACAGCATTCATTTTCCTACAAAGGATTATCATAGGAGGTAGTATTCTAGATGAAAATGCCAAGCAGTTGCCAAACTTGTTGCAAAATAACTCTATTTTGTTTTGTTTGGTCAGGGTCAACAAGACATTAGCAGTACTTAGTCCTAACGACAGCTCAAGATTTTTTTAGATACTTCAATCCTATGTGTACACAGATTATGAAGAATCCATTGGAGATGATGCAGTATTTTAAAGTACCAGATACTACCTCTTAACCATCAACGGAATTAGACGCAGACACATTTCAAGGAATATGTTAAAGGTGAACTTACTCTATCGGAACCAATCTGCCACACAAATTAAGTGGCTCTAGGTGACACAGAATTATCTGAAGAATAAACTAATCAATTAAACTAAATACCAAACACATATTTACTGTAGTCCCTTGGAAAAGAACAAGGTTTCCCAATTGTAATGGTCAGATTTCCTTATAGAAATCTGGGGATAACTTCTGTATTCGAAGGACAAATTCTCTTCAAGAAAGAATCTCAAGCATTATATGTCCCATGTTATTCCCGACTTCTTCACTTGTCAGAAGTTGTATTTGATATGAAAGAATTAGGAAATATATTATCACCTCATTCAACATCCTGTGCAATTCATCCCTTGCCTCAACAACACGATCCCTGTCATTGCTATCCACCACGAATATGAGACCCTGTGTGTTCTGGAAGTAGTGCCTCCACAATGGACGGATCTGTAAAAAGTAGTGGAAAATTTCATCTATTAACGCGCATGAATGTTACATGAGAACTACAATCAGTCACTACCCTCTGGGCTGAAAATCACCAAAAAAAGAATCCAGAGAGCTCCAGTTTATTGATTTTACATAACTTAAATATAGATAAAGATTGATCATGAGACATGATAAAATAAAAATTTCCACACCTTGTCCTGACCCCCGACATCCCAAACAGTGAAGCTGATGTTCTTGTACTCAACAGTCTCGACATTGAACCCTTCAAACCAATGAAAAAACCCAAGATAAAAATAATTGAAAAGACATTTAACCAAAATTCAAAATATGAAATAAAGATCAACTTAGAATATCAAGAGAAAAGTACACTAATATAAAGAAACCAAGTCAAATTACAGAATTAAAAGTCATACCAATGGTAGGAATAGTAGTGACGATCTCTCCGAGCTTGAGCTTGTACAAGATTGTGGTCTTACCAGCAGCATCAAGACCAACCATCAGAATGCGCATCTCCTTCTTGGCAAAAAGCCGGCTGAAAAGCTTCGTGAACGTCAACCCCATTTCTCTTTCTTGCTTTTGATCCCTATATATCATCATGGTATCAATCAATGTTGTATAAATAGAAGTAGTGACAGACATATCAATTTAATTTCACGATTCACGTCAGAAATTGAATGTTTCCACGAGCAACACGAGCAAGCAAGTGGGAGCTGTTGGCTTAATAGGGCCAGCCCCCACTCGCGGGACATATGCTAGATGGCGTATTTAATCCATCAGACACCGCTTTCAACTCCTCCCGCCCAGAGACTATGATTTCAATGATGCCACTTTAGCCAACCTTTATGCACATCTCATACCAAGATGAAACCATGAATAGGTGTTGTAAGATTCCCTCATAATAACACAGAGAGATCATTGCAAGATTCAATATGCAAGGTTGTGCCCATTTCTCAACTAAAGATCAGAAGATTCAGAACATATAAAGAAAGAATGTTTTGTTTATAAACGACACATATACATATGCAATATAAGGCTCTCATCATAAAAGCACACCATAATCATCACTGGTGGTATTTCTGACCTAATATAATGTCATATGCAAATTCAAATGACTTTTGAAACAATGCCATTGTTTATCTTACAAACATTTTACTGATTCTCATCATAAAAGCACACCATAATCATCACTGGTGGTATTACTGACCTAATATAACGTCATATGCAAATTCAAATGACTTTTCAATCAATGCCATCGCTTATCTTACAAACATTTTACTGACTTAATCATTACAAAAATACTCATTCGTATATAATTTCCAAACTCCGATCTAATTAATGCACCATCTATATCTATTTCTTAAAAGTTTAGAAATGCAGATGCCAATTTACAACAATGACAAGTACATAATCAAATCAGTGATATGGCATCTCAGGAAACAAAATTTTCAACAACTATTGGAGCTGAAAACAACTACCTTACAATATAAGCTATAACATTTGTAATTTCGCACTCCCCATCCCCCCCCTCCCCCCCCCAAATTTTTTTTTTTAAATTGTCACTTCTACTTATAAAGCTATAACATTTGTAATTTTGGACCCCTCAAAAATGACAAAAATAACCCCCTCTATTAGTCAAAAATACTTGGTATGCCATTTGACTTTTTCAATCCATTTCCCAATTCCCAAATTTTCACTTTCTCCCTCCTTCATCACACATTTTTACAACTCAAACAAAGTGGAAAATAAAAATCTTAGGCTTATGAATAGGGTAATTCTAGTTCCTTATTATATTTTTTCCCATAAATATAGTGTACCGTACTGCGGGCTCCCCTTTAATCCTTAGTCTATCTAGCCAAAAAAAGTGTATAACAATATCAAAATATATAATCTCGCCCCCCCCCCCCCCCCTCGACAAAATTCCTAGCTCCGCCCCTGCTTACAATGAAATGTTACTAGATCGAATGGATCAATAAGCAATATAAAATTCAAATACAACCATAACAATTTTAACAACAATCTCACAATTATATGAAACGATTTCCAGCTTATTAGAACATTGTTACAGAATTCATGAAAGGAATCCATCAGATCGAAATGATTCAGTAGCGAAATTCCAGATCAGATCAACACCAAACACAATTACACATCCTAAATCCACCAAATATTAGCTCAATCCGAACGAAATGCTTATCTCCTCCCATCAACGATTAAAATCGAACAAAAACTCAACCAAACGCCAAATAAAACATAAAATGCAACACGAAAACACTAAATTCATACACCATACAATAAACACGCCAATCATAACAGCAGATCAACAAAATTACGCAATTCCGATCGGAATCAAATTACCTCAACGGAAACAAAACAAAACCTCACAAACATGTATACGTACAAATATTTATATATAATTTAAGCTATTACGTACCGAAGAACGATAGATCTGGCGAAATGTTTGAGAGCGAGCGAGCGTATGTGCTGTGTGTTGGAGAGAGAAATGTGGAGCTGCCTGAATACCGCGAGAGAGTAAAATAACTATTTATCGAGGAGGATTTAGAATCGTCAACCACTGCTTATTTATATTTGATGCCCTAGAGGTGTTTTTCGTAATATCCATACAAACATACATACATACATATATATATATATATATATATTATATGTATATTGTTTATCGTACCAAAATGAAATAACGGGGTTGCCCCTTAAGGAATGACGCCGCGTACTGCGTTTGCCGCCGTTGGATCTATTGCTTGTTAGGTTGAGCGGTGGAGATGTGGCTGTATCTCGCTTCTGAGCGTTGGATTGCTTTTTGTTGTGCTGGCCAGTGAAGGGGATTTTGCCACGTCATGTTGATCAATTCGTGGGTTTGAATTGTAATTTTGTAATTTTATTTTAGGGAAAATTGCAGATATGGTCCCATGGGATAGAGGCTCTTGCAAAAATAGTCCCGTTGGTAAAAAGATGCAACTTTAGCCCCATTTGACGTATGATTTTGCCACTAAAAAATTTGCGAAAATTGTTAGTTTGGGCACGTTTCTTGCACGTGCCCATTATTTGTTTTGCATAAATATCTTTAAAAAAACTCTTCATTACGTAAAACATGCCAAAAAAATTCATTTTTGGATTTATGTTTAGCGTTTAATGTTGTAAAATTAGGGGTGTTAATGCAATTAATCCTAAACTCTTAAAGGCGTACCCATGCTACTTGGGAAATTTGATAACTTTTCTTAATGGATGGGTCAAAAATCGAGAATAAAGAATCCTATGAGATTATTTTTACAATTTTACCAACAATAACACTAAAATTAATTGACCCTATCATAAAGACCAATATTGCAATTTTCCCTTTATTTATTAATTATGCATCTTAGCTTGTCTGTCCCCCTTTTTTTTGTCACCTTTTGTATTTCAATTAAAAATAATGAGTGATTGTTAAGGAGTTATGAAAGTCAAATTAGTTATAATTAATCAAAATTATTAGTGATTATGTACAAATTCCAGCCCATAAATTATTATAAATTGTAATTATATCCTGAGTCCAAGTGTCGATGAATCATCAGAACGTCCCAAAACAAGTACCGACTTAAAAATGGAATATTGAAATTTATTTAGAATTTTTTTTCCCCCTTCTCTTTGTATTATTTAGAATTTTGGTGGCATCTTTATATGCTACTAAGCTAGATATTCATCTAGAAGGTAAAGGCGTAGTGAGATTTGATTCTTGGGATAAAGGCCTAAAAAGAGCTTGCACGAGGAAATTCCTGAATCATATTGAGAAGTGATCGGACATAGGGATGTAAGTTGAGCCGAGCCGGCTCGCGAGCCTGGCGAGCCGGCTCGACTCGAGCTCAACTCGAGCTCGAGCTTCACGAGCCCGAGCTCGAGCTCGAGCCCGAGCTTCACGAGCCCGAGCTCGAGCTCGAGCCTGTTTGTCTCTGCAAAAAGCTCGCGAGCCCGGCTCGCGAGCTTTTTCTAGGCTCAAGCTCGCGAGCCTGGCTCAGGCTCGCGAGCTTGGGCTCGGCTCGAGCTCGTGAGCTCGGCTCGCGAGCTCGCTCGAGCTCGAGCTCGAGCTCCCTTGAGTTGAGCTCGACGAGCTCGAGCTCGAGCTCGAGCTCGAGCCTGGCAAAATTGCCAGGCTCGGCTCGAGCTCGGCTCGTTTACATCCCTAATCGGACACCACAATTGACTTCATATCTAGGACATTTTTCTTTTAAATAATTTTTGGCATATAAAATTAGAACTTCGGCATATAAAATTAGTACCATATTCTCTGCTGACTTTAACATTTTTTTTTTTATCGGAAACTCTAACAACATGAATTTGGTGAATATCGCGTTTTTCAGTGGGCAGTTCTTGCAATAGTGAAATGTCGAGACGATATGATAATGACGCAGTTACATAGGGAGGTAAATGTAACCCTTATTTCGTTATCAAGTGTATTCTTTCTTACGTAAGTTTTCTTTCGTTGAGAGAAACAAATGTTTGTGAACCAATAAGTCACATCTCTTCTCTTTATTGATGTAAACCAAATTATTAAGCAAGTTTATTTTCTTGAAGGGAACATACTGACGAGAAATGTCAGAATTATTGTTCATTGGATGAACTTATCACCTCAAACCAATAGAACACAATTTTCTCGTCAGAATTATTGTTCATTGGATGAACTTATCACCTCAAACCAATAGAACACAATTTTCCAACTCGCATTATTGTATATAGAGAACAAGTACAAGTAATCAACCAAACAATAAAACTCAAGGAACAAACTCTCTCACTTTTTTAAACGACAATTTTATTCTTTTCCATGCATTATTTCTCAATTATGACATGCATAAGCATATCAATAGTATTGCAACTCTCAAACAATATCATGGAAGCCTTGGGAATTTTGAGAAATCGGGTTTTCTTCGTTGCAAGTATGCGTTCTTCCCCTCGGTACCTTCCTCAGTCCCGTAAAATAAAAGCGTGGCATCTCCTCCAATTTGCTAAAAAGGAAAACCAAAAATAATAAACAATTACGTAATATACTTGAATCAGAATATGGTTGAAAAATAATTTTATTTTGAGTTAGAATCTCGAGTCTATGTAAGAATAATCTATCATTTGAGTCATAAAATAACAATGGGTACCTGAAGTCCAGCATGTCCATCATCAATTGCATTGATGGCTGATTTGCATAGACGAACTGCCATTGGGCTGTTCCTTAGGATTTCTCTACACCATTTAATTGTTTCCTCTTCAAGTTTCTCCAGCTGAAATAATAATTTTTTTTTTTCAAATTCTATTTTATATTTAAAAAAAAAACCTATTTCATATCTTGGTTAATTTTTCACTTCATTTTTTGGTTAATGGAAGTAATAAATATAAATGCTTAAAATTACAAGGGATCTTACCGGGACAACGATGTTTACGAGTCCCATTTTCTCAGCTTCGGAGGCATTGTAAAACCTTGCCATAAACCACATTTCTCGCGCTCGTTTTGGACCAACCTATTTCATTCATATGATTTAGTTTTTTTTTTTTTGAAGAAAATCTGTTTAATTCAATCGAAAGTTTACAACGCCTGGAACAATACAATTCATACAGATTCAAACGATGTTGTAAGAACATCTGAAACACCAACTATCAAGTTCTTGAAGATAACAAATCTTAAGAACTTACAAACGAACACAAGAAAATTCTTGTGCAACTCCTATTCAAGGAGAAATGAAACTCTTATTCGAGAGAGAAAACAAACTCTCATACAAGAGAGAAAATAAAATACTAAACAAAATATCTAAAGCGCTATATAAAATTAAAAACTTAAGAATCACTCGTCTTCATCTCGTCAGATCTGTCTCTGTCTCTTTAGATCCATATCCCTCTCGTCAGATTTGGAGATGTATCTTTAGATCTATATTCGTCTCGTCAGATTTGAAAATGTGATGTACAAATTCAAGAAGGATGCTCCAACCCAACCCAACCCGCTGACGATGGTGGTGGTAACAGTGGTGAAATAGACGACTGCTTCACCAAACCATCACCGGCGGAGGAAAATAGAAGAAAAAAGAAGACTAGGGTTTAGAGAGAGATGAGAAAAGTCAGAGAGATGGTTTTATGTTCAAAGATTTCAATTATATCCATTCATATGATTTAGTACTTGACAAAAAATGTAAGATTAAAGTACCAATCATAAATAAAAAGAATAGATACAAAATTTATGTGTTTTACTCAATCAAGATTATGTTCATTCAGTGCGAGGACGAGAGAATTTCACTAATATTAAGATAGTACAAAATTGTTAAAATCTAACAACCAGGGGCAGAACCACGATTTTTGATTAGAGAAACTAATTCCCAAGAAAAAAAAATGGAAAGAGGAGGAGCAAAACTTGATATTTAATTTTTGGACTTTGGCGGGTCGGAATTTCTAATATTATAGGACAGAAAAAGTTTTCTCAAAGTTGCGGCAGATGCCAACACCAACCCCCTGGTTCTGTCCCTGACCAAGTTTCTCTCTATCTCGGTTTCCCCTTGAGATAAACTCTAGTTCCAACTCCAACTTACAATTCTAATTTGAATAGATAAAGATGACCAAGTTTCTTTTCGTCTCAATTCCGCCTAAGATGAAGTCTAATAACCCTAGTTCCATCACCAATTAACAATTCTAATTTGAAGAGATAAACACAAAGAGGAAAGATGACCGAGTTTCTTCTTGTCTCGATTTCTCTTCAGGAAAAAGTCTAGTACCCTAGTTCCGACACCAAATAACAATTCTTATGTGAATAGACACATACAAAGAAGATAGCTGATCGAGTCTCTTTCCACATCTCGATTTCACCTCGAGATAAAGACCCCTTGACTTGTATATTGCAAAGAAATCTCTTTAAGCTTTACAACTTACCAAACGAGCCATTATGGAAGCCCCATAACCAGCATCAAAGCTTCCAACCTACAACATCAAAAGATAATTATCAATGGGACAAGAAATATTAATTATGATTTATGAACATTAAAATTACAATGTACTAAGATAAATGATATATACCTTGGGTCCAGTTTGACCAAAAACAGCATTATCTGCTGCAATTGTTAAATCACAAACCATATGGAGCACATGTCCACCCCCTACTGCATAACCTGCAACCTTTTATTTTTTTTTAAAAACTAAATATTATTTACATGATATGAGAACTTATATAAAACTGTGGAAATTAAATGAGACATATGAAGAACAAATTAAATAAATAAATAAAACTTACCATTGCTATCACCGGCTTGGGAAGTCGACGAATTTGAACCTGTGTTGATAAAAAATAACAAAATAAGTACTTACAAATTAATTGCAATATTTTCGTTCTATTATCTATAATTAAAGAGAATTATTCCGAATAGTATTGAAGAATATTCATAGTTATTTAATTTATAAATAATAAAATGTACCTGCAGATCTAAAACATTGAGGCGACCAAAATTATCAAAATCAGCATAACCTTGTTTGCCTCTGAGTGATTGATCGCCACCGCTGCAGAATGCCTTCGTGCCCTGCATCAACACACACACACATATATACATATATATGTATATATATTTAATTATATTAATTAATTGAGCTATATTAAATAAGTCATAATTCTTCCTCGTTAAAGTTTGGGTACAGAATAAGATTTTTCTTAGTCTTTAACCTAATTGTTCTTAAACTTTAACTAGGAATCAAACACAATATTAAACAAATAAAATAGCCACCATTATACTAGCTAGAGAGTGAAATGTCTAGGCCGATTGCAACATAATACAACATAAGATGTCCAACTTAACCAGTATTTTCGAATCTTCGCTGTAATATAGTATCTTAAATGTGTATATTATATATATAAATATAAAATGTACGTCCCTGAATACTTAGGAAATATTCATATATGCATGTATAAACGGAGACAGAGCCAAGGGGCTGGTCGTTCCAACCTGCCCCTCAACTTTTGAAAAATATTATTTTAGCATATAAATTTTCGATATTAGAAATTTTGCCCCTACAAAATAAAAAAATATCAAGCTTTTCCCCATTTTTTTTTTGTATTTGCCCCTGAATATAAAATCCTAGTTCCGTCTGTGTGTATAAATATATAAAACCATAATAAACGAACTAATTGATCAGGATGGACATCACCACGTTGGCACATGGGCGAAGTCATAAGATCTTTTGCAATTTATTAACAAACTATTATTCCAAGTTCATATTTTATTGATGGAAAAGGATTGCAGATATACTCATAATAAATGCTAATATTTCTTAGGTAAGGAACCCCACATCAAGATATCCGTTCTCATTAGACAACAAAAGGTAAAGATATCCCTTCTTAGTCTCTATAACACTTGAAATGGTAAAGGGTTAATCATAATGTTAATACATTATAATAATAATAATAATAAATAACTGATCATAGTATAAAGAATAATTATTAGTTTTTTGAAATGTGAGTTTAAACTAAATTACCTTCCCCGTGAAAATGATAACTCCAATAGAGTTGTCATCTCTAGCATCGTTAAAAGCCCGCATGAGCTCCTTCACCGTTTGTGGCCGGAAAGCATTTCTCTTCTCCGGCCTATTAATCGTAATCTACACCCAAATAATCAAAAAAGAAAAAAAAAAAAAAACTTCAATCATTTTCCCTATATATCAAAGAAATTCGCTTATTTATTCTTGAGAAAACCGTATTTTTTGTCCCTTAGTTATGGTCCATTTTTATGTTTGTCTTATTCATTACAACATTCCACCTTCAATCTCATAACTTTCTTTTTTTTTTTGGTTACATCATAACTTTCAATATGTATGCATTTAGCCCCAACCAACATTTCCATCAACCTCTTAATGATGAAACTCATATATTTTGTTAGTCAATATTTATGATCAATTTTTTTTGGGGAGAATTCGCGGGTGACGTTGACACAAAGATTCTTAAATATGATGGTGTTTCTATTCATTATCACGTGTCACTCATGTATTAAATTCTCAATGAAATGGATCAAAAATGTTGACTACGATCAGAATTGTTGACTAAACTTTGACTGTTACATTTTGAACTGAAATTTCGATTGAGACCAAATGAGAGATATTTAGCAAGTTCCGAGACTAATGTAGGATTTTGCAACAAATGAGAGCAAAACTAAAATGTGGTAAAGTTGTGGTAAGAACATACCTTAGCAATGCCTTCTCCGACAGCCTTTTCATAGACAATATCAATGAAGGGCTTGCCGGAATCATCCACCGCCGGCGTCCATTCCGGGATGTGCGACGGAACTTCGCCGTGGACCCGGTGGTAGGTATCGTCGATACCCGAGCTGCAACCCGACAAGGAAATGGTTTCATTATTCCGGGTCAGGATTTGACCCGGAATGAGATGCCCGGCAACAGAAGCCATTCTCCTGTTGATAATCTCAAAATCGTTTTTTGACATTCCTGCCATTGCTCTCTAGCTTGATAATTGGATTATCAGCTTATGATTCAGGGGTAAGTGTGGAATTTGAAATTGGGAGAAGGAATGAGTTACTATGTAGTACTTGAAGATTTGTATGTATTGATGTCTGATGATATATATATATAAGGTGGAGGAGATAAGATAAGATTACTACAAATAGTAATTTTATGGGGGAGAAAATTAGAAAATTGACCTTAATATTGTTGAGTTTTTTCTTCTTTTTTTTTTGGTTGCACTTATATTCCTTTGTGAATTATCCGAAAAATCTATGCTGGACCGAGTTCAATGGTTCTAATGTCTATATCTCTCATATAATAAGGTGTATTGTGTGCGGTCACCACACACAATTATGTGAGAGAGATAACACAGAATTCACACTCGAACTGTTGGACTCGGTCTGACATAGAATTACCCGTGTATTATTGTACAATTATTTTGTTGATTTTGGGTACGGTGGCATGGATCATGATCTTTCTTTTTAACTACAATTAATTTTTGTAGTATTTTGGTCAAAAAAAGGGATGGAGCACACCATGTAGACATCATTTTGAGTAATTAAGAAGTATGTAAAAGGAAATATTTAGAAACTAAATTCAAGCACACCCATTTACACGCCATGAGAGAACTAAGGGGGGAAAAACATTTTTCTAATCATCTACGACATAAAATGAAATAAAAAATTCAAAATAATTAATCAACTCGTGAAACTATGTCATTTTTCTTTTTTACATTTTGCATTTATATACAAAACTTAATGAAATCATATAATTACAAAATTCATATATTGTTGCACTATTCATTTAGGTTAATCTTTTTCTTTCTAATTAGTTTTTCAATTCTTTCTCTTCATCTTCTTTTGCATTTCTTTTTCCCATGAAATGGTTAATTATCTGGGTTGGAAGATTTTTGGAATTGGGCCTTGGAGCGGTTGTCCATTGGGTTGGATGATACCACTTTAGGGCTGATCCAATCGGGTCTGTTCGGTTTCGAATCTAGATTATGGCTCAATATATGGATCGTAATCGATCCATTGAAGTCGTAAGAAGTTGTATCACAATTCTTAGGTAATAGCAGTATATAATCGGGTCAAATGGTTTCAAACTTACTATCAAATAGTTTGGTAAGCTCAATTATACACGTTTGAATCACTTCTACGCGGTTGTTATATATATTTTTCAATCCGTGTGCTCTTCGACTTGTGCAGAGACTGCAATTGACTTCAGTAGACTATATTTAGCTTTCGGTGGATGGCCAATATTCGTGCTAATATGTTTACAAGGGATAAAAATCCTAAATATGGCGTAGAAGGTCGAGTCTTTGAGGGAAAATAGTCGTTACTACTATTCTCGTTTTATTGCTAAATGAGAAAAATATAAATAAAACACAATAGTATTATACATGATCATATCATTGCAGCAATTGAACCAAATTGAAATTATTCTTTTATATACTCACCCAAAGGAAGCTCATTTTATCTTAATAAACAACAGTACCTTTAATCCTACACTACTAAAAAAATAAAAATATTTACTAATCTCTTCACTACTAATGATGCATCAGGGGTCAACCAAACCATGACCACACATAAAAGAATACACCATAATCACTATACATACAAGAATCATTAATTCCCTTTAATCTTGTTACTTAATAGCTTAATCACTATACTTAGCAAGAATCACCATCTCCTTGAATCTTATTACTCGATGGCTTTCCGACCATTAAACATTGCACCGGAGGAATTGTAGGAGAATATAGTTGTCCAAAAGTTTGCCAACAATATGGATCATACATGTGATAATGTTCTTGTTGTGGCTTCAATTGTATGTTACTAAGTGTTACATCGGTACATGGCATTTTGTCACTGCACGCGAAGTGTACGGGTTTGACCGTGTAAGTTCCCCTTATGTTTTCGTAATTGATCCCTGATAAAGCCACTGCAGATGTTTGGTTCCTGCATATTGCTTTGTCACAATAGTATTGATCGATAACAATTGGCAGTTGGACCTCGGAGACTTGAATGTTTGAAAATTGTACCCCTTGCACTGATCCTGACCCGCCCTGCGAAAATTAGCCTTAGTGTTAGTATTGATACTATTTATAAGAGTTGGGAAAAGGTTGAAAGTACAATCAAGAGACAATTTTTTGTCTAAAATGTTAGATGTTACTCCGCTATTCTCAAATATTGTCCCAATTTGTTTTTATTGTAAAATGACGTCAAACTCTTTAATATTTATGTTCATTATTTATATCGCTTCTTTGATAACTTTAACACTACTAAACGTCTAAATAGTTAAATTAAATAGTCCTCAGTAGGAACGAGGCTCTTTTCTTTCCGGACGGGAGGAGTATTGTTACATGACGCTGTAAGACAACGGTCGGGATCTTTTATTCTATTTTGACGTTTAATATCATATTCAATATTACACATGAAAGTTAAGTGTATAAAATATTTTTTTATATGCACACTTGGCATGTAGAGTGCAAGTGTGATTCGAAATATGAGGTGAAATATGAGGTAAAACATCAGATGTGACAGAAAGATTGGAAGTGAGACCATAGTGTAGTTCAAATTTACCTGCCATGTTTTAATTCTGACACCATTCATAGTATTGTGCATAATAACATCTCGGACTGTGATGTTGGATACACAAGCCTTAGTGTTATCTTTTCCTAGTCCTCCAATGCTGATCCCATGTCCTGGTCCGCAGTTAACATTATGTATGTATACATTTGTACATCCAGTTTGTATAGATACACAATCATCCCCTGCCACAAAATCAAAAATAAAATAAAAATCTAAGAAAAAATCCTGAAATTTTCAAGAATGTCATTCAAAAGGTATAATTAAGGTTGTAAGAAATTGGATCACAAATTCGTCCTAGCTATATGAATCCCGACCCTATTAACATATCAAGTTTTGGTATAATCACATTCACTGTCAGGTGGATTCTTATATGACTGGTTGCAGTTTCTCTAGAATTTAGAGTATCGAGAAGTTCCGAAAACAAGCCTAATAAATGAGATGATGAGTTTGGTTTGTTAATTTACCACAAGCAAGATTAGAGCTGCGAATAAGCACATCTTTGGAGTTCTGCAGGTGAATGCCATCGGTATTAGGGCTATCACCGGGCGATGATACGCTGAAATTGTACACCGAGACTCCGATGCAGTTGTCAAACTTGAGATGGCACTGAGGGCTGTTTTGGATTGTTATCCCGGTTACCGTCACGTTGAAACTTCCATAGAATCTAAGAGCCTGTTTTCAAGAATTCAGCAATGAATTATTAACTTTAAAATCCAAAGAGTAGTGCATTCAGTTTACAGGATAATCACAACTGTCGATCTCATTAAAATGGACTTAACGTGACATGATTGCGATTGTGATCCTAAGACATCATAAGACTTGCATTCTTGGAAATCTAGGTCGTGGGGAAAATTACCACTATTCAATTGTGGTATTGAAAGGTAAAATTGCACTATTAGTCATAATTAAGGGTTATTGCAATTTAACTTACGTTATTATCAAAATTGCAAAAATAGTCCTGTAGAATTCTTTTCTTTACAATTTTGGTCCCGTCAATTTTTTGACGACTGTGACTAAAAATGTAAATAAACACGTCTACTGGGACTAACTTGCCGGTTCACAACCAATGAGATTAAAATTACGAGAGACGTATCATATGAGATCAATTTCACGAACAGAAATGTTCAAGTGGGACTTACAGTTGGTTTTATCCTAGGCATTGCCCCACCAAGTGAGTTTCTTAACTGCCACAATGAAACATTAATTAGAACAAAAGAAATTTAAATTTGGAAAAGCAAATAATTGTCAATGTTTGGTTGGAGGGATCAAATTTATTACAGGAATTGGAGGAGGGTTTTGTCCAAATGTCCCATTTAATGGGACAATAAGTTTTGATTGATCATCTAATGTATCATCATCATAAGAAGAATTTTGCCACCAAACAGCTCCATTTCCATCAATTTTGCCACTTCCCTTTATTGTGAGGCCTATCAATTTTGTGAATTCAAGCCACTGTAGAAGACCTGAACCCCATGGACTTGAGCTTTTTGGGGTAATTATTGTGCCATCTAACTGCACAACATGAATAAACAAATTAATTGGATTAAATAATTATTTGGAAAAAATATCAAATCGGTCCCTTAACTTATCACTTGTTTGGTCTTTGCCGCCATTCGCACTAAAATAGCCAATTTGGTCCAATAGTTTTTTCAATTGTTGTTAATTTCGTCGTATTACTTTCAAAAAATTTGAACCATAACCCAATTGACATTGCTTCGTCAAAAGTTGACGTTCGAGAAGATTATATGTATGTATACGTTCAATATATAGTATTTTTGAGCCGCAATTTAAGATGAAATTAGAGAAAAATGGATAACAAATATCACCATTGATTCTCCACCAAATTTGATATATTCCTTCAATTTCGTCCCAAATTGTCCGACCAAATATATATATATATATATCATCTTCTTGGCGTTAATTTTTGCCAGAACAACGTCATTTAGGTTAGGTTTAAAATTTTGAGAATTAATAATTAGATGAAATTGACATAAACTAAAAAACCACGAGATCAATTTGGGAATATTTTTTTTCTCAACAAGTAAAAAGTATTTGGCCGATCGTCCAGTTCCAAGAAAATGTTGATAACTTCTTATTATATTTTCTTTTGAATTTTCACATTTATTTATAATTTACCTGGAAAACAATGTTGTGCTGACAGTATGGACCAGAAAATGAAATGGGTCCCACCAGGAATGTGTATTTTGCTGGTACATTAATAATTGAGGCTTCAACCTTACAAGCAGCTGCCCAAGCAGCTTGAAATGCCTGCATTTTCACCACACACAAAAAAAGGGTTTAATATCTTCTTCTTATTTATTTTTTTGTATTTCAATTTTGTTGAATTTAGTTTAATTCACGGACCTATGTTCTTCGCTAGGAGCTCCGAGAATTAAAATTTTGGGCACTCAGCCTTGTGTAATGGAATTCACGTAAAATCTATCGTACACAAATAATCGCGATTTAATCGGTCAAATTAACAAGGAATCATTTCATATGTTGGTTGGTATATTACAGTTTGGAGTGTTACAATTTAACTTCATACTGTTGTTAGGATGTGTTATTCTCTTGTCTATTCCATCGGCAATTATATATTTTGTCCCTATTAATTTATTCTTCTTTTTGCTATGTTGCAGAAAAAGTTAATTGTCTCTAAGCTTTTTGGAAGGGTATATTTGGAAATATGTTACAAGTGCCTAACTTTTTCTCCTCACAAGCACAAACCACTATTAATATATATTTCCTCTAGAGTGATTCTTAGAGTTTCGAAGCTCTGGGTTCTACGACTATCACAATTGTTCATGCATGGTCGAGTCACATGTAACCTCGAACCTCCCAAGTTTAATGATCATTTTCAATTTTCAGGACTTAAATTTTTGCAACTTTCCCACTTTCCACTTTTAGCTGTCAATATGAACTTTAAAAGTTGAAATCACAATAAACCTCAAAAAGTTTTAAGAAAGAAGAATAAGAAGTGATTGGAGTAAATGCTCATCAACTAATTTAAAAAAGTTTATTGAATATGTCAATTCTTGAAATTCAACCAAGGAAAATTAAATTCCTAGAGTTTGAGTGGAAAATATATAATTTAATCGCCTTGAATTAATGCAATATCCAACAATAATGAATAATGACTATATCATGATATAAAGTGAAATTTAAATATACATATCTTTTTACCTTAGTGTCATCTTTGCTTCCATCACCTTTGGCTCCAAAATTCAGCACATTAAAGACTGAAGTTGATTTAGGTGCATTTCCAACACCTTTCTTTGGTGGTGGAGGGATTTTTCCCGGCGCGGTGGCCGGTGGGGGCGGCGGTGTTGCTAGCGGTGGTGCCGCCTTCGGGGATTGGGCTTTCTTCTTACCGGCATTGCTCTTGTGGTGATTTGAGCCATGATATTTACCTTTCTTCTTGTAGAGAGAACTTTGCCTCCAGTGCCTCCCTGCTCTTCGTGCATTGCAAGTCTCAATATTTGAACACAACACAAGAAGCACAATTGTTATAATGAATGTGAGGTTTTTGAAGCAAAAACCACTCATTTTTTCGATGTCGGCCCGGTGGCGGCAGACGGGGTGATGGTAGTGGTGGTGGTGGAGGGAGGTGGTTTTGTGAAGAGGGGGAGGACAACGGAGAAGAATGGCCTTATGGTTTATATATATAACAAGGTTTAGTACAAACTACAAACCTAGTGAAACTATAGCTTATGTCTTTATTTATTTATTTTTAATTTTTGTACAATTATTCCCCTTTACTCTTTCCTTTTGTTGTATTAATTGTTTGTCATTCTTTTTTGTGAATTTTGGTTCGGAAGTATTTAAAACTAACTGGTCCAATTTTTTTGGCATATGAAAGTTTGTCTTGTACCTAGCTAGTGACTTATTCATGCAGTTGTCCATGCAAATACATTAATTTTAATTGGCCAGTGGTGTTTATGTATCATCGATTTCAAGTTAATATTTAATCTTGTATTCCACAAATAAATATATATATATGTTAGGTTTATATCTTTTTCTAAATATACATTTGGGTATGGATTTTCTAGCTCAAATATGTCCAACCAGTCTTAAGGATAATTCTTTTAATTTGCAACACAAAATAAATATAATCCACTCATCTTGTAAAATTACACTAAAATTCGATCAGATCAAGTCTGAATTAAAATTTACTACGTGAGGTGCCATACGAGATAACCCGTGGAGCGAAATAAAAGATCTTACTGTACACAATTGGGCCAACACATGCCACAAGCCAACTTCAAATAATGCATGCAAAGTGGGATTTTGTATTATCCAACGTACATGAAATTGCAAATTTAATCGGTCATTTTTTGTATGGCACTTGATTACAATGATTTGAACAAAATAAATAAATCTTATTTTAAGGAGTTTTCAGGGTTTGGCGCATCAACAATTATATTTATCCATATGTTAGGATTTACGTTAGGCGCATTGTGTACGTATGACGACAAGGATATATAGTCATTTAATTTTAGTAATTTTTAAAACTTGGAGTTCTACAACAATTTCAAGTACTATATATCCATATCAGTGGAATCTCTACATAGTATACACTATTATTTATTATTATATAGAATTTTAGAGTCTTTCGATTTTATAAGAAGTTACCACTCTCATAGAACACTTTCTGTCAGCTGATTTATTTCAATATTTATCATGAAATTATCGGGTGACATAAAAAAACATTGAATATTAATTCATGTTTCTTGGAAATACCATTTTTATTATTGTCAAAAATAAAAATAACAAATGATGTTCTTTTATACTTCAACTATGCATAAATTTATTGCTTTCCATATATTTGCATCTTGTACTATTTCTATCCCTAAATATTATTCTCCCATATTAATTAAAAAATAAAACAAAAATAATTTTATTGTCATATGTTATGACTACTTATGAATTATGGTCATTATTTGATGTAAAAAGCCAAGAACACGTGAGTGGGTCTATAGATTTTCAAAGCACTGATTATAACAGCTCTCTTTATTGTCACATGCAACCTTCACGGGCTTCATTTATGTCAAAACGTAGATTTAATTATTCTTCATTTTCTTATTTTTTTGACATAACAAATGAAATATGTTAAAACTTCGCTTTATTTAATCTTTCATTTTTTTTTAGAAAATAACTAATGTGGTATTATTATGCGTCTGGATTTCAATTATCACACGACATGCTTATTTTTGTCACGATTTTTTAAATAAAAAATCGAGTTCTAGTTTGCAAAATCTGAGACTTTAGCTTGACATGTAAATTATTTCTGGGAAATAATTAATTTGGATGTAAAAACATGTAGTTATATAGCTTACTTATAATGTACTTTGTCTTTAATTAACATGTGTCTTCAATGTTGTGATATGGCCTATATATCCCAAGTAATACATCTCAAACGACAACCTTACCTTCCATGATTCGGATAACGCCCAAACAATCCAAGATCCGCATATTTTCCAATAGGTAATGCCTGAATGAAAAACCCAAAAGTTAAGATTGACATCTGTTTTGGACTAAATTACTTAAGAGTTGCTAAATTGATTTATTTTAATCTAAGTTTTTTTGTTTAGATTCTTAAAATTGATAAATTGTATAATACAAAGTTATTTTTGTATATTAAATATTTTAAATATTTTTATATAATTTAATTTTTATTTTAATATGGTAAGTATATAAAAATACCTTCTATTTAATTTAAAAAAGATTAAAAATTTTAAAAATTAATTTAACATCATAATTAATATCGATTATCAATATAAAAGTTTTAAATAAATAAATTTCTATACAAAGCTACAATCAACTAATTTTTAAACTAGAAGGCTACGGGTAATCAAGTCCATAAATTCATTAAACCCTAAAATTTGGGTGTTTTTGAATGAAAAGTTGGTAGAGTGAATTTTTTAAATTGAAAAATATTGTCACGGATTTTTCGGATATAAAAGTTTATTTTAATGGATTCTCAGCTAATTTTCCCTTTTCTGTATTATTATTGAGTGAGGTTTGTGTCACACGAGATTTTACCGACCATACAAACTGTACAAAATATAGTACTAATAATAGAAGGTTGGAAAATCACAAGGGAAACAATACAGGGACGCCCATGGTTTCATTATTTTCATGCATAATATATAGAAGCTTGGCAGAGTACTAAGATCTACAACTGTACAACTTTCGTACTAACAATATATAATTGTAGAACTTAATACAAGTTGTTATAACAAGTTCATAATATTTACTCTTAATTGGATTACTTTTTTATACTTAAAAAGGTATAAAGAGAGTAAAGAAGACGTTAAAAATCAAATAACCCCTAGTTTCGTATCGTGTCGCACCCCCTAGCAATTACTATAATCTCAACAAGCAAACACAACGAAAGTAGCTTAATTATCAAGGTTTCTCCACAGAACTCCCGCACTTTGAAAAAATAACTCTTTAATTTTGGATTTAGAACTTTAGGCCATATATATCACACCGAAAAATTATTTTACAACATTTATTATTGTCTACGGTTAATTTTTCTTTTTTATTTCTGAATTTTTTTGTGACCCCCATCACAGATATGGTACTGTTGTGTTGTGGGTACACTTCATTTTTCATCTACCATATACATTTTGCCTTTTGAGGCTTTGACCTTTTGTTTATATGTTTTCATATAATGTCAGAAGTTCTCTCTCGAACAAGAAGAGGTGTATGAGACAATTTAAGATAATTTCAGGTGAATCATCTATTTAATCATAATATTTCTGATGTTGAATAGAAATAAAAATAAGTTATGTCGGTATTCAAATTACTCCATAATTTGATTTATTCATAGGCCCACCTCACGTATCCTTCGTTTAAGTTCATTCCAACAAGTTATTTGAAGAAATTCCACGATAATTAAAAATATCTATGCAACAAATCAAGTTTATGTGAATTGATCCATTATATGTTGACAAGTGTTATTATATCACGACTTTAAGCCCAAAACTCTTTAAGAATCTCTCGCTATGTTATGTGATTTAATATTAACAATCATCAACAATCAACTAAATTTTCAAGTACTATGATCACGAGATCACTAGACATGCAAACACAATATCTATCTTTGAAACCCTGGAAAGGATTTTAATATTTTACTCGAGCTCGATCTATTACTCGAAAACACCCTATTTAATAATTTCTTAATAATGTTAATACTAAAATTTTATATACTCAATCTACATTCGTGGCGTTGAGACTGGAATTTAGTATAGGAGAGGTATTTCAAACAAGTTTATATATAAGTAAGTCATCGAATTTTTCTCACATTTTAATATATACATTTTTTTCCAAAAAGAATTGCAAATGATAAATACAAATTATTTGATAATAGTGCCCTAAAATTCTGGATTGTGGGCATCTTCTCCTCGTGGACCTAGAGCAAGAGCATGCCGACATTATCTCCTAGAGATTTTGTTTCCTAGCTAGTGTTCATTTTGGTCACACACACACATACATATATATATATATATATATATATATATATATATATCAATGAATGTGGAAGTGACATTTGGAGAGGGGAAATGAAGTTTTACTAGTCTCGTGAACTTGGATGATTAAGGTACATCTTCAAAAGTTTGGTATCACACATTTTGTTGTGGCACATATTTACCATTATCTTCATGAATGTGGCATCACACTCATAAGCCTCGTGCATTTTGGTCGATTTTGGAATTAGTGCCATCAAAATAAGGAAAATAAGGAAAGATGTTAGTTTCGATGATCCACAATCTAATCTTCATTTTAGTGTATGAACTAGCATAAAATTCCAATGTTGAGATCTCTAAATCAGCACATTAAAGACCGTATGATGATTAAATCAACAAATGCAAAATAGTAGTATTGTTATATAGTGAAAGGCTAAGTAGAATGATGTAACATTTCAGAAAGAGTTTTGGAGTAGTTAGAGATTTCGATACGTGAGAAGGTCCAAGTTAGAGTCTTGGAGATGTGTCACTATCGTAGATGTTCATGGAATTATGATCGACGATATATGCTCTGTGATGGAATCGGGTTAAATGGTAGGACTTAGGGAAAAAAACATGTGGCCGTTTCAGGTTTGGGCATATTGTCTTACTTACGAGGGTATTTCACTCTATTGCCATGACCCCAAGATTATGCATATGATCATATTTGTAGAAACATATGTTGTGGGAGGGGCATTATGCAATTAACTTATACCCGTATTAATTAATTGTTTTTTATTAGAATCAAGTATGAAATTAAGAACACACATAAAAAAGCATACACAAGAATATATGTGGTTCATCCAAATCAGATTACATCTAGTATGCATGCAAGCCAGAGCAGAGACGGCGGCAAGAGGATTCAGTGGTGGCAATCCCCCTCAACTTTGAATAAATTTTATTTTTGACCTATAAGTTCTTAAAATTAAAAAAATTGCACTCACAAAAAATTAATATTAAAAATATCAAATTTTACCCTATTTTTTCCGTCCCCCGACACATAGGGGATATATATTGATTGTAGCTGCAAGAAAGTTGATTCACACATCATATCTAGGAGTTTTGGTGAAAAGCAACAACTTTCACTGTTTTACTACAACATATATTTCCCCTTTTAAGTGTCTTAAAGTAACCAATCTAATTTTACTACAAACAGTTCAAATTTAATGTGTTACTGCAGTTAATGTTTGTCATGTGAAACTTCAGTTGAAGATGTTTGTTTTTGTTATGTGTGTATATACACATCCTTTCATAACTTTTCTTGTCATTATTGGTTTGTTCTTATTAGGGTTTTGTGAAAATTTTGTGACCAATAGATAGGTGTAAGCACTCACGGTTTGCTTTACTTTTTGCTTTGCTTTTAGGGCCAAAAGATTGTGGGATGAATTTTGCAGCATCCCAAGAATTTTAAGTCAAAAATTCCAAGTGAATATATATTATCATGTTATGATTGTGATTAATATCTCGAAATTTCGAATTTTGAAAACTTCTTAAGAAAGGTTCAAAATTATTCTTAATTGGGTAAGACACTATTTCTATAGTTGCCATTTCGGGCAAGGTAGATGGGCAATAATTGAAGCTATATGTTGCACTAGAACTACAATGGGAGCACATGATCCATCATCCATGATATGAGGCAGAAAAATCTATATATATTAAACCAAGTTCAATGATCATATTGTTCATTTCTTTTATACAGTATGGTGTATTATGTGAATGAGATAGACACTGAGGGGGGTGCCGGGGGCTTGCCCCCAGCGGTACGGTACGGTATATTACAACTTTTGACATAGTTTATACTCTTATATCTTTTTCGTTATAGTCAGGATTTTGAGTTTCAAGGGGAACGAACTCAAAATAAAGAAAGAAAACGTGATATTTTTCGATCTTTAAGGGGGGCGAAATTCAAATATAAAAATTTTTATAAGGTAAAAAAATGATTTTTCAAAATTTAGGGGGGGAGTGAGATGGAAATTGGAATTGAGGGGGGGCATAATGTAATTTATAAATTAAAATAAAAAAAAATTTGAGGGGGGGGGGGGGGGGAGCAGTAGCGCTGAATAAATCTGCCACTGCCTGACATGACATAGAATGACCCGCGACAATATGATCCACTATTAGAAAACACTACGATCACTAGACTAATAATTACATGTCATTCTTAGCCCTTGGGAGTTCTAAAGAACACTTAGAATAATCATATAATTTTTTAGTTTGGTTAAGGTAGAATTCATAAACACAAATGTATAATTGCTAGCAAAAAGTTCTTGAGATTCACTAAACGAGGATGATCCATATGTAGCCGAAAGTTAAGGGTACCTTTTGTATGCTTTAAGCACACATGTACATCCTTTTTCCAATTTAGAATAATGGGCACCGAGTAATTCTTAGAGGCTTGTGAGTTTTAAAAAAGTTATAACCTATATATAATTACAAATTCACAACTCTCCAAATATGTTATGTCTCATAACTATATTAAGCTACCAATGGAGGTTTATGATCGTGATTGTGCTTAATAGGAATTAAAATCCAGAAAGCGCAGTCTACTATATATATCATAAGAATACAACAAGGCAAAATTGAATTTTTGACCCCCAAATTTGATAGAGTGAACAAGTTTAGCCTCGGACTTTACCGACTCTTATATTGAATTCCACAAATTAAAAATTATTACATATTTGATCCAAGTCGTGACACAATTGGCCACGTGATAGCTGGTTTCGTTGGTTTGATCAAAGCTCATGTGAAATACATGAGGGCCTCAAGGAGGACAATTTATATAATTTTTTCCGACGTGCATTTCTCTCTGTACGAATCTCTCACGTGTCTTTTATATCAATGTTTCTCGCCAATAGTCACATACCACTATGTGGCCATTCATCCAAAAACTAAAGTCATGAAGCAAATGTACTATAATTTTTAAATTGTGAGACTAAATATGCAGACTCCGTCAAATTCATGACTAAAAATGTTCATCCTCTACCTAATGTGACGAAAAATGCAATTTGTCATATAATGAAATAGTATGAGTACAAGACTATTCTCCATGGGATCCTTTTAATACAAGATGACAAACTCTTAAACATAATCATCAATCGTTAGCTATAAGCTATGATATGCTGTACTGATCTAACATGAATTAAACAGGATTAGATTAAGATAATCAACAAAGATAACAGCTAAGTTGCATATTAATATAATAAATTCCCAGATATGTAGGAAGCTGTACTTTGAAGTATCCTTTGTCTTTCTCAATCTTTCCATGCTAATCCATCTTAGGTACTGCAAGATTCGATTCTGAGTTGAATTAGTAAATTATGCGCCGAGATTTGACTAATCCAGCTGATCATAAAAGATAGCAATTTGTTGATAGGATACAATCATAAATTTCAAAAAAGAAAATATTAAGTTTTATTGCTTCTTGAGTACTAAAATACATATCCATTCTTTATGTATTTTAATGCTAGAGAATATTCATAGGTGTCATCTCTCGTATGTTTAGCTTGTTGTTTATCGAAAGCACATAATTAACTTTTAGATACATCAAAATACTTCCTTGGAGTGACCGAACCAAGATTCGACCCAATACCCTACCCGAGTTAATTACACTTGGTGCCTGTCAATTATGGCCATGTGCCAACCTTGGAGCCAAACACATGGCATTCTCGAGATTGACTATATGTGCTCACCTCTTTCAATCACTTTAGCAGATTCAATGTTCGTTTGTCCGACATCTTTGTTCGTATTACTTATGGGCGGAGACGGAGCCCGTCCCCTCAAGTTTGAGAAACAAAAAATTCCCCCTAAAAACTTTTGATATTTGAATTTTGCCCCCCCCCCCCCCTTTATTCATCCCCAGTCCGAAATCATGGCTCTGTCCATGTTGACGGGCTTCAAATCTGATTCGGTACCTTAACCAAGCCAATTACACTTGGTGCCAGTCAATCTCGGGATTGTGGCAGCCTTAGAGCAGTACACCTCAAACGTTAAGGTATCTACTCAATTATCACAATTTTTTTAATGTCTTAGTAGATTCACTGTTTATTTCTCCGACTTCTTAGTTCATATTATTGATTTGGGCATTGAAGGGCCTTCAACAAGATCCCTACCAGCAAGACTTAACTGGGTAATCTATGCTAGATCAAGTTCAATGGTCTGACTGTGAATTTTGTGTTTATCTATCTCATACAGGTATGTGTAGGGCCCGTATACAATACACCTTACCATGTGAGAGAGATAAGTACTAGGACCGTTGAACTTGGTCTAACATAGATTTTTCCGACTTAACAAGTTGTGATTTCAAATCGTTTCTCAGCTAAGCGAAGTTCAATAAAAGAGTATTTTCATCATTGTACAAACATACACCGTATACTCTAGCGATGAATAGATAACACATCTCGTCTAATTTTACTATACAAAATATTTCATAGATGATATCTACCAAGTGTTGATTTAAGGCCATTTTTTATAGTACCTCACGAGAACACCAACAGTGCATTTGAGCTGATACCAAAATTTAAACTGATTCCATCAATCTGAATATCTGCTATTCTTTTGTGTTTAGTTGTGATCACAAACCTCAATCATACTCTTACCTATTTCTCTTCTCATCTTTCTCGCCACCAAAACCTCCCGTAGACGTTTCATCGTCTCAAAGTCCCCAATATCAGAATAGAAGTTCGAAGCTTGTAACCAACCGGCAGGGTTTTCAGGTTCAAGTTCCATCAACATATATGCAGCCCTTTTCCCCACTTCTTTGCTTTGGTGAATCCTACAACTCCTCAAAATCGAGCTCCAAATTACAAAATCAACCTCCCACGTTGTACCTTTGAGCAGCTCTTCTACTTCATCTAGTGAACCGGCACGCCCAAGAAGATCAACCATACACGAATAATGCTGCCTCTCGGGATGTAGCCCGTGATCACTATGCATCGAATGGAAGAGTAATTTTCCCCCTTCTACCAATCCCGAATGGTTGCATCCCATTAATACACTTAAAAACGCTACTTTATCGGGTTTTAGCCCGCTTTGGATCATTCTATCAAACATTTCAAAGCATTCCATTCCCATACCATTTCGTGCAAGTGCGCTAATCATTGATGTGAAACATACGACATTTGGAGGGGAAATTTGATCAAAAACTTGGCTGGAAAGTTTAACTTCACTGGATTTAGAGTATGCATCGATCAAAGAACAAGAAACTGCAATATCAGATTCGAAACCCGACTTTATAGTGCAAGAATGAAGCAAACAACAACAAGCAGAGTTAGTTCCTGTAGCTGATAGAGCTTTTAGAGTCGAAGAGAGACTAACTTCGTCATATCCTATATTTTCATTGACCATTAGACAAAATAGCTCGATTACATCCTCTATAAGACCAAATCTTAGTAGAGATGTCATAAGAGGGTTACAAGACTCAAGGGTTCTCTCGGGAGCGGTGTCGAATATACTCACCGAGCTCTCAATATCTCCACATTTTCCATACATGTCAATCAAAGCGGATTGAACAAGGAGAGTGTCTAACGCTAACTTCAAAATGCAACAATGAATTTGTTTCCCGAGTGATATATTTTTCGTTGCACTAGATAACTTTAAGAATCCTAAGAACAAACAAACCGATGGCTTCTTACCATAAAAATGCATTCTTTGGAAGATTTCAAGAGCAGTATACGAATAACCATTCGATGCACAAACTGAAACCATTGAATTCCAAGAAACGACGTGCTCGAGAGGGATAACCTCAAATGATTTCCAAGTTTCAATGAATCTCCCACAAGCTGAGTAAAAGTCAACCAAAGCATGGCCACAAACAAATTCGAATTAACCAATCCTTTCTTGATTACACAACAATGCAGCTGCATTCCTTCATCAAGAAACCTCTCATAACCGCAACCTCGAATCAAGTAGCAAAATGTGAGTCCATTAGGCTCCAAGCCATCAACTTTCATGTCATTATATATTCTTACCACCTCTTTCGATCGTCCCATTTCACAAATCCCGCGCAAAACGACGTTCCAAGTAGCCAAATTTCTGTCTTGCAATGCACTAAACAATCTTAAAGCAATATCAAAAAGACCCATTTGCAAATAAAGGTCAACAAGAGCAGAGCCAATGTATACATTCATACTAAGCCCAAGAATTATTGCTCTGCAATGAACTACAACTCCTTCTCTAAAGAACCCTGCATAGCTGCACAGACTTAAAACAATTGAATATGTAGATGAATTCTCTACAATTCCATGAAAAACCATTTGATTGTATAAACTTAAAGATTGTCTTAGAAACCCATAACGATAATACCCCGAAATCATAATGTTCCAAGTGATGGCATCCCGTTCAGGCATTTCGTCGAACAGTTTGAGAGCAGAATTTAAGGATCCAGATTTCATTAAGGAATTAATGGTTCTGTTGTAGGAGTAAATATCTGTATTGGTTGCATGTTTAGCGTAACTGAGCGTGTGTGCTTGGAGAGAAAAGTTGGATAGAAATGCGGATTTGCGTTTGTAAGTAAATGTTGTAACTCTAGCAAAGTAAAGAAGTAAGTTTTGATTTTTCATCAAATAATGGAAGGGTAAAAATTGAAGGGAAGGTGTCAATCTATATATCTTTTATTGTGCTTGGCCAGCGACAGCCACGTATCGCAAGCGGAGATTAATTGAGGTGTGCGAAAACTGGCCCGAACATCCCGTAAGTAAACCAAAAAACAAATTAATATATATATATATATATATATATATATATCTTTATTGCTTCTCAAGTTATATAATGGGTTATTTGCATCCACCTCCTTTTGAGGTATTGTGCTTTAGCAATTACTTTCACGGCGTGTTAAAATTTGGCATGAGGTATTGTCCTTTACGAAGTACCTCTCTCGTGTTAATTTGGCATTCAATATTCCTATTCCTATTCATAGATAATGATATGTATTGCCATTTTTAACCTTAATTTCTCTTTTCCTTTAGGATATTTTAATTTTTTTGAGTTTAAATTAATTTATTTTTTGTCAATGAAAACCGCCATTAAAATTAAAAGAAATTTTATTGAAATTATAAAAAAAGTTTAGTTTGGAGCTCTAAAGATCATTTTTCCCGCTTTTTTTGGGGATAAACTGTAAAAAACCCAAAAAATGATCAAAGTGAGACAGAAAATCCGAAAAGGGGACCAAAATGAGACAGGAAAATCCTTTTCACCCCTGAAAAAGCGTGTGTAGTACACGCTGTGAATTTCCGGCCAAAAAACATCGAAAAGGACTAAAGTGAGATGAAATAGTAACTTTGGGGACGGTATTGTAACAAATTTGAGTTTATGGACATAAGTGAGACAAACGTGAAACTTCGGGGACTATTAATAACATTAACTCAAATTTGAAATTTTTAAGAAAAATGAATATTTATATGTACGTCTATCAAGATTTACGATTGTTATGATTGAATTAGTGAAATATAATTACTTAATGATGGTCGTTGCTTTTAGGAGATTAGATCCAACTGTTGGTAGATCAGGGGCAAAACAATTCTTTATTGACAAAAATCTTATAACTAGTCACATAACACGTGAGGGACGTGTATGAGGAGTTAAATTGCTTCTTTATTTGATTTCTTAAGGGTCGCTTTGATATTTTATTTTTCATATGGGGTCTGTTTGATTATTAATTAGCAAATCACATGGAGTCTTATGTAATTAATCCTTTTATAATCTCTTCTATATCTTCAAATTGACATATATAGTTTAATTTGGAAGGACCACGTAATTTGTAACAAAGATTTCCATTAGCAATCTAAGATGGAAATTCCGCTTAAGTCCTAATTATGATCTTATGATAGCTTCCAACATTATCCTATCCGTATTAGCGTAAGTCTCACACTCTTAAAAGGGACTTGCTACGCGGCTAGCTTTTAAATCTAATCAACATCGAAATTCAACAAACTCTACTCATGTATCTACGCATGCAGCTTCTAATTCCCGTAGGAGTTAGGACTCCAACCCTATATATATACACACATATATACTGCACGAATTCCATTCTATCAATAAATTAAAAACCTCTTTTTGTCTCTCAAAAATTTCACAAAACCCTAACTCGGCAAAGCAATATCCAAGAAAAGTAATAATGGCAGTGATTTCCATGATCAAATTGTTTAATCGCCTGGTGAATAAGATGAGCTTGAAGAACGTTCCAAGGGGATTCTTGCCGGTGTATGTCGGAGTCGGAGAAGAGCGTAAGAGGTATCTGGTGGCGGTTGCAGTCGCGAATTCCTCCGCCTTTAAATCGCTGCTGAATAAGTACGAAAGCTATATCAGTCCGTCGAAGCCCTTAACGCTACCGTGTTCCATCGAGAAGTTCGAGTATGTGCTCAGCCTTGCTCTACGTTGATCGGAGATGAGAATCAAGAAAGCAAGAAAGTGAAGCAGCCGGACAAGAGAAAAGAAGAAATTAAAATATTGTTAAATAGTAATTAAGAAATTGTGTATAGTTTATGTTTTGATTTTTTCTTGAAGTCAATAATATTTCTAATTTTTTCAACGACAATATAATATAGATCTCCTCTGCAATGGAGTTTTATGTATATGGAGGTCTCTACCCTATAACCTTCAATTTTTTCTTGTACACATAATTCCAATGGTGTGGTCAAATACTTATGACAAATCGAAAGAAGTCCAAAAATTTTGAATCAAAATTGTCCTCTTAATTCCACGTCGAATCCGAATAAACAAATAGTAAAAAAAAAAAAAAAACCAAAGATGCATTCACTAATAACTTGCCTACTTAAAAGAAAGCAACCTCTAAAAGGAAAAAGTCTAAGAAAATTATGAATCCTAACCATGAATCATGCATTCACAGCCCACCTTGAACAGAAAGAGATCAAACAAAGAAAATCATTCTCTTCCATAACTAATAACTACCACTTAAATTTCATTTTTAATTCTCTAAGGTTGGTTTGGAGTTGTGTCAATTTCATTAAGTTTGATTTTGTAGCATATGTACATGGAAGACGAGAAGGGAAGGGATTATAATGGAAAAGCCGTTTATTATGGGACAAAATAGAAGAAAGGAGGACGATGATGATAATGATGAGATAGCATCTTCGCGAATTCCTCGACTAGATGTAACTGATGAATTAAACATGGCATTAAAATCATTTACTGCATCTTCTAATTCCGACAACTATGATCTCACCAAAAATTTAAAAAGGCTTGCTCAAGACAAATTAATTATATATATATATAGGGTCAAGATCTATTACATACTATATATTAGATAAGATATAAGACCCAATATACACCATTGGATCAATTAAATCAAACAGTCCAAATTAAACACTAGAAACAGATGTGAAATGAATTGTAACTGTCTGAGGGGTATAATAGTAAAATAACACCATTGTACGGCAAAGCACATCATAAAATAATTCCACAATCTCCCTAAAATCTCTCATATTTAAATCAAATTGCAGTAAAGGTCTCTCTCTCTCTCTCTCTCGTCCTTCTGCGAAAATGTTTTAATTCAATTCTGATTCCTTTTTATTGAAATTGCAGTGTGGATTCTCATTTGTTAGCTGAAGACGATTTCAATAAGTGGTGAATTGAATATCTTTTTTTTTATATATAAATAAACATTATATATTCAAAGGTGGGAGCAGAAGGTGGATTGAATGCCCCATTTACACAGAAGATGGGCAACAACATTGAACTTTCTATATGGTATGTTATACAGTATGTTATAAGTCATTATACAGTATGTTATATCATATTATACAGTATATTATAACTCATTATACAATATGTGTTTATAACATATTAAAAATATTCAATTATACAATATCTTATAAGCCATTATACAATATGTTATGTTACATTATACAGTATATTATAGCGCATTATACAATATGTGTTTATAACATATTAAAAATATTCAACTATACAATATCTTATAAGTCATTATACAGTATGTTATAACACATTATACACTATATTATAACTCATTATACAATATGTGTTTATAACATATTAAAAATATTCAACTATATAGTATATTATATGTCATTAAGCCATTATACATTATGTTATAACACATTATACGATATATTATAACTCGTTATATAGTATGTGTTTATAACATATTAAAAATATTCAATTATACAGTATCTTATAAGCCATTATACAGTATGTTATGACACATTATATAGTATATTATAACTCATTATACAGTATATTAGTCGAAAGATTATTCATTCATCATCCCATTACCTGTGCGTAGTCTCATGTGGCTAAACGAAATTGCTACCAAACGTGCAGAAATGAAATGAATGTGCAAGTGAAATGATACAATATGTACAAAAAATCAATATTTTCTTTTGATCAATAATTGGATTTGAACCCTAAACCCTATAACGAATAAGTTGTAGCTGTTGGGAAGATATAAGAAATATATCTTTGGGGGTGGGCTGAACAAGGTCAACGGAATGTGCACGGTGACGGAAGTTGGATTGCTTTATGGATCTGTAAGTTTGATGCATGTAAATTGAAGATTGAGTTATGAAATTGGGATATCGTGAGAGTTATGAGAGAGAGATTTATATATATCTATATCTATAGATATGCGTGTGTGTATATATTACATGTGAAAAAGGAGAGACTTGTGGGGAAGAAGATAATTCGGTTGCTGTTGGTGAATGAATTGGAGTTGCTGGGAATGATGCAGGAAAGAGAGAAAGTTTTTCTATTGACTAAAATGCCCTTATCATCATTAAATTAAAGATTAAAATCGAAATAATAGCTTTAATTGTGGACCTTGGGATCAAATAGATTAAATGGTTTAGATTGAGTCTTATATCTTACCTAAAGTATAAGTATGTATTTGATCCATATCCTATATATATATATATAAAATTTGTCGTTCATTCTTAATAATTATTTTAACAATTAATCCTGCTCAATTAATTAATAATTTTCTATTTAACAGGGCCACTTTGCACGGATGGTATAATCCATATCACTTGACTAAAGCTCTGGGTGAGATGGTACTTAATGAAATTAGATCACATCTACACCCCATCTCTAACTTGTATAACTTGATTTTTCAATTTTCATCTCTATATATGTATGTGTGTGTTCATGTGTTGTAGATGCAAACAAGGATAAAGGAAACAGAGATCTTACCTCTTCAACGCCGTCTGTGTGTGCGCCTCGCTAGCTGTGGGTTGAGCACCTCGCCTCCAAAATTGCAGATTTCAGTTCGAGAACATGAAGGGGATTATGCGTTAGTAAATATGCACGTTTCAATAGGTAAGTCGAGGGACGAGTTTGCAATTACTCGTTTTCCTTAACACAATATTAATCTGCTCATGGTGGTGACGGGATATGTCAATTTACGTCCCAAGACGCAACGACTTCGAGACAATAATAGAACCACTTCAAATTATCGAATTTATCGAACAACTTTTGTTTGAACTCTCTATTTCATACTTTGGAACTTTTATGAGAAGAATACTTCAAAACTCACAAACTTAGGGCAATGTTTGGTTATGTTTCCATACCATGTTTGGTCCAAAATTCTCACTAAATTATGTTTGGTTCACAAAATATTTGGTCAAAAATACACTACTTTTTTTGTCAAAACAAAACATAATAATTATTTTTCATCTTTTCTACACCTACTTTGTCCCTACACTCCTCTCTATGTGCTCTCTCTCTTCTCTTTCCTCTCTAACAGACAAAAGTTTCATGATTTGACTGCTACAGTAACTTTTGTTCCCTTTGGAAATAAAACCAAACATTATTTCAAAAAAAAAATAACCCAAAAGCCAACTCTCAAAATAAAACCAAACACAATCTCATCAAACACGCACGTGTCCCCATAAATTTCTCACCAATAATTCTCACCAAAATATCATCCCAAAACATAACCAAACATAGCCTAGATTTTTGAAGTAGAAGAGAGAAAAGAAATGTATGTTGGGATGGGATTTTCGTAATTATGGGAGGACTTATTTATAGGAAATGAAAAGATGTGGGCTAGCAACACAACTTTTCATTTTGACCCCCAAAGGTACCTTTTCGGACAAATAAGTACCTATTCGGTCCAAAACAGTCACCTTTCAGACCGAACTGGTACCATCTACATCAGAACGATCAACAGTGAACCGGGACGTCACTTGGCATGCAATCGTGGTCTTTGATTGCAACGCACACGCCCATACGCATTAAAATACCATATAACGGTTAGAAATTAAGTAGGAAATAGATTGAAAATTAATTTAAATTAAACTAAATAATTTAAATGAATTTTCTCCAAAAAGATAAATCCGGTTGGGCCAAGCCCACAACTCACGGCCCAAGCCCGTGCCTGAGCTCGAGCCGAGTAGGCCGATCGGGTAGACGGACGGCGGTAGCGGCGTGCGCGAGGAGAAATTGACCATGGCTAAGTCCTCACCCCTCATGACCCACACAAAATTATCATGACCCAAGGGCCCAAGCTCTATTGCAAGGTTATGATTTATAAGCCCACCTTATTTTGTATTATCTTTCTATGTGGGATAGCCTCTTTGTGCTTTCCCTATTCCCAATCAATTTCCATTTAGCTCAACTCAAATGACCAATTTTGATCATTGATTTCTCATTCATTCGAACTCGGGTTTGAGTAATACAAGATGCTAAATTCATCTACTCAAAATGTAGAATAATTTGATACCATAAAATCCCATAATCGAGATACTTAGGTCACTCAAATTCGAGCTCAAAGATGAGCTAAAACTCATTTTTTCCAACCATCCCCCACATGAATGAAATTAATGCTAATGCAATCATGCAGACACTACGAGAGTTCAGGCAAAAAACTTTTGCATCAGAATAGGTAGCTTTTGGCTTTGAACCTTTCTTAATGAAATGCTATCGGATTTATTTGCTCCCCAATGGACATGATGCCTTGAATTGATCATCGTTTTGTGTAAACCAAGACAATGATACTCACACAATAGCCTCTCTACAAAGGTTTATTCTCGGTTGGGTCCATTTAGGCTATGGAACACCACTTGGTTTCATAAGTGTTCCATATTTTTGAAATGGCTCGAGTTCACACTTATATAGGTGACCTCCTATAAAGAGTATCCTACCATACCCCACTTTGTTACATCTCACATTTAGACAGTATAGAAATCATTGAAAGTTTTTACAACTTAACCTTTTTACTACACTCTGTAGGTTGCACTTGTTTATCCTAGGAATAGGCAGGAGTATTATACTCCCCAAGTGCATTTTTGAACTTTCATAATTTAGTTGTCCCATTGAACTAAGATCTTGGGATCTCCAGTCAGCAAGGTTGGGTTTCCACTTTGTCCGTTCTTAACTTGTAGTCTTTAATCTCATTCCTCTAGATAGGTAGGTAACTTGATCTCTTGGCAAACCTTTCGTCAATGGATCCGCTATATTCTCCTTTGATTGACTTAATCAATGGAGATTATGCCACTAGAAATCAACTTCTTAATGGTATTATTTCTCCTACGTATATGTCGAGACTTACCATTATATATATTACTTTGCGCCCTTCCAATAGCCAATTGACTATCACAATGTATTAGAGTAGGGGGCACTGGCTTCATCCAACATATATGGAATGTCTTCTAAGTAATTACGAAGCCACTCGACTTCTTCTCTAGTTTTTCCCAAAGCAATGAACTTAGATTCCATTGTTGATCTAACTATACAAGTTTGCTTAGATGATTTCTACGACACGGATCCTCCTTCTATGGTAAATACATATCTACTAGAGGATTTGGAGTCGTTTGAGTTAGAAATCCAATATATCCTTCTAACACGGCACAATATCTTGTATAGTGTAAGCCATAATTCATAGAATATCTCAAATAACTAAGTACTATAGTTAGAGCTTTCCAATGCTAACGACTAGGGTTACTTGTATATCTACTTAGTTTGTTCACAGAGTATGCTATATCAGGACGTGTACAGTTTATGATATACATCAAACTACCAATTATTCGAACATGTTCTATTTGAGATATAGGCTTGCCAAGATTCTTACATAAATTAATGTTAGGATCAATTGGCGTTTTCACAAGGGGACTTTCATATTCTTTAAACTTATTAAGTACATTCTCAATATAATGAGATTGCGATAACACAAGTCCTTCAGACGTCTTAGAGATTATTATCCCTAATCTAACATCAGCTTTGCCCATATCTTTCATGTCAAAGTTTTTCTTCAACATATTCTTAGTATTCATGATAATATCATGATTACTTCCCATGATCAACATGTCGTCAACGTATAAACATTCAAGGACATATACATGAGATGTGTTCTTTATATATACACATTTGTCACACTCGTTGATTTTAAATCCGTTTGACAACACAGTATGATCAAATTTTTCATGTTATTATTTTGGCGTTTGTTTAAGTCCATATAGTGACTTAACAAGTTTGCACACCTTCTTTTCTTGTCCAGGAGCAACATAACCCTCGGGTTCCTCCATATAGACTTCTTCATCTAATTCTCCATTTAAGAACGTAGTTTTAACATCCATTTGATGTATCTCAAGATTATGCAATGCGGCAATGGCAATGAGAACTCTAATGGATGTTATTCTTGTCACAAGAGAATAAGAATCAACGAAATTAAGACCCTTAGTTTGTCGATAACCTTTAGCTACTAAGCTGGCCTTATACTTATCGATAGTTCTATCAGCCTTATATTTCCTTTTAAGAATCCATTTGCAACCTAGTAGTTTGCTACCTTTAGGAAGGTCTACTAACTCCCACGTATGATTTTGCATTATAGACTCAATTTCACTATTGATAGCTTCTTTCCATAGCGGCGTGTCTGGACTTGACAAGGCTTGTTTTATCGTTCTTGGTTTATTTTCTAACATATAAGTCATAAAATCGGGACTAAACGACTTGGCAACTTTTGTCCTTTTACTACGACTTAGTTCTTCTTGACTTGGATTAGTATCACTCGTAGTTTCAAAAGCTCTCTTTGTAGAACTCGATTCAATTCTTTCCTTACATAGAAAGATATCCTCGAAAAAAGAAGCATTTCTTGATTTCAAGATTGTTCCTTCATGGATATCAGAAATTTCTGATTTGTGTACGAGGAATCGATAGACACTACTATTTGGAGCATATCCAATGAAAATGCAATCAACAGTCTTAGGTCCCATTTTCACTTGTTTAAGATTTGGTATTCCTACCTTTGCGAAACATCCCCACACTTTCATGTATTTGTATGAAAGTTTACTTCCTTTTCACATCGCATACGGAGTTTCACTCCTACTTTTATGTGGAATCTTATTTAGAATGTAGTTCGCCGAGAGGATTGCCTCCCCCCACATATTCTGGGTTGAACTAGAATTAATCAACATAGCATTCATCATTTCTTTTAGAGTTCGATTCTTATGTTCGGCAACTCCATTAGATTGTGGTGAATAAGGTGTCATGGTTTGATGAATAATTTCATAACTTGTACAAAATTCATCAAAAGGAGCACCATATTCTCCACCTCTTTCACTTCGGATAATTTTTATCCTTTTACTAAGTTGATTTTCAACTTCATTCTTATAATGTTTAAAAGCTTTAACAGCTTCATCTTTGCTTTTAAGCGAATAAACATAACAGTAACGAGTGCAATCGTCTATGAGTGTAATGAAGTATTTCTTCCCACCTCTGGTTTGCACAAACTTCAAGTCACAGAAATCATTGTGAATAAATCCTAGAGGCTTGGTGTTTCTTTCTATTGATTGAAATGACCCTTTAGTTAGTTTAGCTTCAACACAAAGCTTACATTTATGTTGATCATCGATTTTGAAACTTGGTAATAAATTCAACGTTACAAGTCTTTTAAGAGTATTAAAATTGACATGTCCTAATCTAACATGCCATAAATCATGATACTCAAGCAAGTAAGAAGAAGATTGAATTTTATTACTTTCCAAATCACGAATTACATTCATTACATTCATCTTAAAAAGGCTATTATCTAGATAACCTTTTCCTACAAATATCCCACTTTTAGTGAGTACAACACATTCAGCTTCAAAAGCTAACTTAAAACCAGCCTTAACTTGTCCCGAACCAGAGATTAGATTCTTTCAAATGTCGGGAATGTGCAACACATCTACCAAAATCAACTCTTTGCCCGAAGTCATCTTCAATACGACTTTGCCTAGACCTACCATAGGAGAGGTCGAATTGTTTCCCATGAACAACTTTCTTCCATTGGGTGGAGTGTACTTGCAAAACAATGTTTTTTCGAACAAATGTGACGAGTTGCCCTAGTGTCGACAAACCATTCTTTTGGATTATCGACACAGTTGCATTCGAACACTACAACAGTGAGATCAATCTCAGATAGATCAACGGAAACCTTTTTATCTTCCATTTCAGCTAGATGAGCTTGGTTTGGACCAGACGTTCTCGGTTCCTTGCAATCCATAGCCTTAGGGCTAGATTTTCCACAGTTGTGGCAATTTTCCTTGAATTTGCGCTTCTTGGCCTTTCCCTTTGACTGATTAGTACCGGGGTGCTTCCTCTTCTTGTTAGCACTTGTACTTGACTCAACTAAGTTGGCCATGTATGGTGGTGGCTTGACAGACTTCTTGTCAGATGATCGGTTGTCTTCTTCGATCCTTAACCGCACGATCATATATTTAAGCCCCATTTCCTTCCGCTTATGCTTTAGATAGTTCTTGAAATCCCTCCAAGCAGGTGGCAATTTTTCAATTATGGCAGCCACTTGGAAAGATTCACTTAGAATCATATCTTCGGCATGAATCTTATGCAGAATGATTTGGAGCTCTTGAATTTGACTAACCATGGTCTTCGAGTCCGCCATCTTGAAATTCAAAAACTTCCCAACTACGAATTTCTTCAAGCCGACATCCTCAGTTCTATATTTCTTATCTAAAGTCTCCGATAGAGCTTTAGCGGTTTTGAACTACTTGAACACGCCCACAACTCACGGCCCACAGTCCGCGCTCGAGCCTAGCCGAGATGGCCGGTCGGATGGACGGCGATGGGGGCGCGCGTGCGTGTGTATGCGAGAGGTGAAATTAACCATGACTAAGTCTTCACCCCTCATAACCCACACAAAATTGTCATGGCCCAAGGGCCCAAACTCTATTTGCAAGGTTCTGATTTATAAGCCCACCTTACTTTGTTTTATCGTTCTATGTGGGATAAAATCTTTGTGCTTTCCCTATTCCCAATCAATTTCCATTTAACTCAACTAGTGACCAATTTTGATTTCTCAGCCGGTCTGATGGACGGACGGTGGCAGCGGCGGTGCACGTGTGTGTGTGCACGAGGTGAAATAGACCATGGCTGAGTCCTCACCCCTCATAACCCACACAAAATTGTCTTGACCCAAGGGCCCAAACTCTATTTGCAAGGTTATGATTTATAAGCCCACCTTACTTTGTTTTATCTTTCTATGTGGGATAGCCTCTTTGTGCTTTTCCTATTCCCAATCAATTTCCATTTAGCTCAACTCAAGTGACCAATTTTGATCAATGATTTCTGATTAATTCGAATTCGGATTTTTGAGTAATACAAGATGCTAAATTCATCTACTCAAAATGTAGAATAATTTGATACCATAAAATTCCATATTTGAGATACTTGGGTCACTCAAATTCGAGCTCAAAGAGGAGTTAAAGCTCACTTTTTTCCAACAATATGGAGGGTTTAGGGAAAAATTGATGGAGAAGACTAAGGGTTTCAGAAGCGTGAGTTTGGTTTGTAAAAGAAAAAGTGAAAGTTTTGAAATAATTAGAGAGTTTTTGGAGTTTCAAAATTAAGCTTAAGTTTGGCAAAAATTGGGAAGAGTTACAGAAGTAGATTACATTGCTGCTAAGTTGGCGCCCACTTTTGTGTATATTTAGATTATTTTGTTTTTAAAACAGAAAAGAATAATTTTACCTCTACTAATATATAAAAAATGCATATTTGTAGTTAATTTGTTAATATATCATAATACTTTTATATGATTATCATTTAAAATTATTATAATTTTTACTATCAATGAGCTCAAGCTGACTTGAACCTAACAAGCTCGAATTAGCTTGAGTCGAGGGTTATGACTTGAATAAAAAATCTAAATCGAGCATAATAGAGATCGACATGACATAAGTTAAACTTGGGCTTGTATAAATAAATGATATATAAAATATTATATATGCATATAACAAAAATATTATACTAATATGTACAATTATAAGAATAAAAAAAATATTGAAATTCATAGTTTGACTAGTTCGACTTAATTGACAACCCTAATCATAATTATCACGGATCAAAAGAATCTCTCTTAGCAAAAACATATTGTCAAAATAGAATTTGATATTATTTCATGAATCACATCCCGATGACATATAGTTGAATATGTTAAGTAGAAAAATTAATTATTATTCGTAAATCAAAAGATTAAATAATCAAAATAATAAATAGACTAATGTTTTAAAAAATTTACGGTGGATTACAAACACACCCCCTTACTTATAGTGTAAAAATGGAAGGGAAGGTGTTAATCTATATATCTTTATTGCTTCTCAAGTTATATAATGGGCTATTTGCATCCGCCCCCTTTTGAGGTATTGTGCTTTGGCAATTACCTCCATCGTGTGTTAAAATTTGGCATGAGATATTGTACTTTGCCAATTACCTCCCTCATGCTAATTTGGCATTCAATATTCCTATTCCTATTTGTAGAAAATGATATGTACTACCATTTTTAACCTTAATTTTCTCTTTTTCTTTAGGATATTTTAATTTTTCTGAGTTTTAATTAATTTATTTTTTGTCAATGAAAACTGCCATTAAAATTACAACAATTTTAAATTAAATTTTTAAAAAAGTTTAGTCTGGATCTCTAAAGATCATTTTTCCCGCTTTTTTTTGGGATAAACTGTAAAAAAATCCAAAAAAGGATCAAAGTGAGATAGAAAATCCGAAAAAGGGACCAAAATGAGACAGAAAAACCTAATCTTACCTTTTCACCCCTAAAAAAGCGTGTGTAGTACATGTTCTAAATTTCCGTCCAAAAAAATCGGAAAGGAGTAAATTGAGATGAAATAGCAACTTTAGGGACGGTATCGTAACAAATTTGAGTTCATGGACGTAAGTGAGACAAACGTGAAACTTCGGGGATTATTGATGGCATTAACTCAAATTTAAAATTTTTAAAAAATTTATATTTATATAAATGTAAGATATTTAATATAAGTTGTTCATGTAATAATGATGGCCGTTGCTTTTAGGAGATTGGATCCAACTGTTGGTAGATCAGGAGCAAAACAATTTTTTATTGACAAAAATCTTATAACTGGTCGCACAACACGTAAGTGACGTGCATGAGGAGTTAAATTGCTTCTTTATTTGATTTCATAAGGGGTGCTTTGATATTTTATTTTTCATACGGGGTTTGTTTGATAATTAATTAGCAAATCACATGGAGTCTTATGTAATTAATCCTTTTATAATGTCTTCTATATCTTCAAATTGACATATATAGTTTAATTTGGATGGACCACGTAATTTGTAACAAAGATTTCCACTAGCAATCTAAGATGGAAATTCCGCTAAGTCCTAATTATGATCTTATGATAGCTTCCAACATTATCCTATCCGTATTAGCGTTAGTCTCACACTGTTAAAAGGGCTTGCTATACGCGGCTAGCTTTTAAATCTAATCAACATCGAAATTCAACAAACTCTACTCATGTATCTATTCCATTCCTAACAATATTAGGATAGTTTCAAACTGTTTACAAAGAATTTGCATCGCATGCAGCTTCTAATTCCAGTAGGACTCCAACCCTATATATACACGCATATATACAGCAAGAATTCCATTCTATCACTAAATTAAAAACCACTTTTTGTCTCTCAAAAATTTCAGAAAACCCTAACTCAGCAAAGCAATATTCAAGAAAAGTAATAATGGCAGTGATTTCCATGATCAAATTGTTTAATCGCCTGGTGAATAAGATGAGCTTGAAGAACGTTCCAAGGGGATTCTTGCCGGTGTATGTCGGAGTCGGAGAAGAGCGTAAGAGGTATCTGGTGGCAGTTGCAGTCGCGAATTCCTCCGCCTTTAAATCGCTGCTGAATAAGTACGAAAGCTATATCAGTGCGTCGAAGCCCTTAACGCTACCGTGCTCCATCGAGAAGTTCGAGTATGTACTCAGCCTTGCTCTACGTTGATCGGAGATGAGAATCCAGAAAGCAAGAAAGTGAAGCTGCTGGACATGAGAAAAGAAGAAATTAAAATATTGTTAAAGAAGTAATTAAGAAATTGTGTATAGTTTATGTTTTGAATTTTTCTTGAAGTCAATAATATTTCTAATTTTTTCAACGGCAATATAATATAGATCTCCGCTGCAAACGAGTTTTATATATATGGTGGTTCCTATCCTACCCTATAACTTTCAATTTTTTCTTGTACACATAATTCCAATGGTGTAGTCAAATACTTATGACAAATCAAAAGAAGTCCAAAAATTTGGAATCAAAATTGTCCTCTCAATTCCATGTCGAATCCGAATAAAAAAATAGTAAAAAAAAAAAACCAATGATGCATTCACTAATAACTTGCCTACTTAAAAGAAAGCAACCTTTAAAAGGAAAAAGTCTAAGAAAATTATGAATCCTAACCATGAATCATGCATTCACAACCCACCATTGAACATAAAGAGATCATGTTGCAACTTCTGCACTATGAAAGAAAATTCTGGAAAAACAATGAAGAACAATTGAATAATAATCGAGGCGAGAGTTGGACTCTCTATCCTTAAAGCTATATTGCCCCGCCTACGGTGGTACAGGATCGTCTAATTAACTTCCCAAGATACAACGATTACGTATTGTAATTGAACCACTTCAAGAACAACACTCCATGAACTTAATTTGCTCAAGAACTCTCAGATTTAAAGTATGCAGAAAATGCAGAAAAAATGCAGAATGCTTTCGGTTTTTGGTGTGTTCTTTCATTCATCTGGGAGAGCCTTTATATAGGCGGAAAAACAGAGAATTCGAAACATTTCAGCTAGCAAATTTGAATTGCAAACGTTTCAACTTCAATTCAGAATTAAAGAAAGAAACGTTTCAACTTCAAATTTCAACTTTCTGCTGGCTGCTGCAAGAAGAAACGTTTTAACTCCAATCTTTCTGCTTGTTCCTGATGGCTGCTGGAAAAGGAAATGGAATTGGGCCCAAAATAATTTAGTTAAATTAATTTAACTTTGGCCCAATAGTTAACTGGGCCCAAATTAGTTAATAAAATTAATTTAAATTTGGCCCAAAAAGATAATTAGGAGTCCAAAGCCCAACAACCACAACCACGGCCCATGGCCCACGACTCGCGCCCGAGCTCGAGCCGAGCCTGCCGGTCGTACAGACGGCGGCAGCGCGCGCGCGTGTGTGTGTGTGTGTGTGTGTGCGTGCGAGGCGAAACGGACTAAGGCTAAGTCCTCACCCCTCCAAACTCACACAAAATTGTCATGACCCAAGGGCCCAAATTATCATTTGCCCGCCATTGTATATAAGCATACATAACTTGTATCTTATATCCAATGTGGGACAAAGCTCAATCAAACACCCAATTCTTTAGCAATTAATTTCTCATTCGTTTCAACTCCGAACCAAGAAATTCAAAATGCTAAACTTATCTACTCCCGGAGTAGAATAATATTATCCAATAATATTTAGTATCCCCGATACTTATAGTGTTCGAATTTCGTGTGCAAAAGTGTTCAAACACACTTTTCACATACCATTTTCTCCAACAATCCCCCACACGAATGAAATTAATCAAATTTATGCAATGCCTGAAAACTGAGAGTTCAAACAAATATTTATCACATCAGAAGAGGTAGCTTTTGGCTTTGAACCTTTCTTAGTGAGATATCATCGGATTTACTAGGCTACCCAATGAACATGATGTCTTGAATTGGTCAGCCGTTCATGTAAAACCAGACAATGATATTCACATGATAAATTTTCTAAGCAAATTTTTAATTCTCACTGTTGGGCCCATTTTGGTCGTGGCGCCCCTCTTGGTTTCATAAGTGTTTACATTTTACTCAATGTTGAGGTGGCCTACACCTTACACTTACATAGGTGATCTCCTATTTAAGAGTATCCTACCATACTCCACTTCATTTTCATGACAGTATAGGAATCATTAAAAGTTTCGACTTAACCTTTGCTACACTTGTAGGATGCACTTCTTTATCCTAGGCAATGGGTTTACAGTTTATTAAACTCTTTAAGTGCCCTCTTGAATTTTCAAAACTTAGTTGTCCCATTGAGCCATGATCTTGGGATCTCCAGCCAACACGGTTAGGTTACCGCTGTGTCAATTCTTAATTTGTAGACTTTAATCTCATTCCTCTTGATAGGTAGTATATTTGATCTCTAGGCAATCCTTTCGTCAAAGGATCTGCAATATTCTCCTTTGATTTTACATAATCAATGGAAATAACCCCGTTAGAGATCAACTGCTTAATGGTATTATGCCTACGACGAATATGTCTTGACTTACCATTATACATACTACTCTGAGCCCTCCCAATTGCCGACATACAATCGCAATGAATCAAAATCGGAGGCACGGGTTTTTCCCAACAGGGAACATCTTCTAAGAAATTTCTTAGCCACTCAGCTTCTTCACCAGTTTTATCTAAAGCTATGAATTCTGATTCCATCGTGGAACAGGTTATGCAAGTTTGCTTAGAAGATTTCCACGATACTGCTCATCCACCAACGGTAAATACATACCCACTTGTTGACTTAGAGTCGTTCGTTTCTGAAAGCTAGTTAGCATTGTTGTATCCCTCTATTACAGCTGGATATCTTGAGTAGTGTAATCCATATTCTTTAGTAAACTTTAAATACTTAAGAACTCTAGTTAAAGCATTCCAATGCTCTACACTAGTATTACTCATGAACCTACTCAACTTGCTCATTGAATAAGCTAGATCAAGGCGAGTACAGTTCATGATATACATCAAACTCCCAATGACCCTAGCATATTCTAACTGCGATACGGGTTCGCCATGGTTCTTGCATAGATGAACGCTCAAGTCCACTGGTGTCTTGACTGGTGCACTATCGCTCGGAAGGAACTTTTCCAAAACCGTCTCAACGTAATGAGATTGCGATAAGACTAGTCCTTCAAAAGTCCTCAGGATTTTAATCCCTAAGATGACGTCTACAAATCCCATATCCTTCATGTCAAAGTTCTTTTTTAACATTCTTTTAGTATTCATGCTGATTTCATGATTGCTACCCATTATCAACATGTCATCTACATATAGACACACAATGATGTATGCGTTATGTGTTTGTCTGACATACACGCATTTATCACATTCGTTGATCTTGAAACCATTTGATAACATCGTGCTATCAAACTTTTCATGCCACTGCTTTGGCGCTTGTTTAAGTCCGTAAAGCGACTTTACAAGTTTACACACTTTCTTCTCCTTTCTAGGAACAACATACCCCTCGGGTTGTTCCATGTATATTTTTCATCTAATTCTCCATTCAGAAACGCAGTCTTAACATCCATTTGATGTATCTCAAGGTTATGCAACGCGGCAATAGCGATGAATAATCTTATGGATGTTATTCTCGTTACCGGAGAATAAGTATCGAAGAAATCAAGACCCTCCGTTTGTCGGTATCTTTGACTACCAAATGGGCCTTACACTTATCAATAGTTCCATCAGTCTTATACTTTCTTTTCAGAATCCATTTACAACCTAAAGGCTTACTTCCCTTTGGAAGATCAACCAACTCCCAGGTATGGTTGTGTAAAATAGACTCGATTTCACTATTGATAGTCTCTTTCCAGAGTTGAGCATCTGGACCGGACATAGGTTCCTTAATCGTTCCTGGCTCCCCTTCTAATGTATATGATACAAAGTCGGGACCAAATGATTTAGGAACTCTCGCCCTTTTCCTACGACGTGGTTCTTCGTCCCCGGGATTAGAACTACTCGTATACTCATCAAATGTTCTTTTAAGAGGAACTTGCTCATTTCTTTCCTTACTTGGAAAGACATCCTCAAAAAACGAAGCATTTCTAGACTCCATGATAGTACCTTCATGAATCTCAAATATTTCTGATTTATGAACCAGAAGTCGATAGGCGCTACTATTAAGTGCATAACCTATGAATATGCAATCAATAGTATTAGGCCCTATCTTAACTTGTTTGGGTTTGGATACTTCTACCTTAGCCAAACACTCCCACACTTTGAGGTACTTGTAAGAAGGCTTTTGACCTTTCCAAAGTTCGTACGGAGTCTCACTCCTACTTTTGTGGGGAATCTTGTTAAGGATATAGTTGGCGGAGAGTATCGCCTCCCCCCACAAATTCTGAGGTAACCCAGAATTAATCAGCAACGCATTCATCATCTCCTAAAAAGTACGATTCTTGCGCTCCGCTATTCCGTTTGACTGTGGTGAATATGGGACCGTTGTTTGATGTATAATGCCTAAATTTGTAAAAAATTCATCAAACGGTACTTCGTATTCGCCACCTCTATCACTACGAATAGCCTTTATCCTTTTTCCAAGTTGATTTTCCACTTCCGTTTTGTAATGTGTAAACGCTCCAAGCGCTTCATCTTTACTTCTTAGTAAATACATATTACAATATTTGGTGCAATCATCTATGAATGTAATGAAATACTTTTTCCCTCTTCTAGTTTGCACAAACTTCAAATCACAGATGTCACTGTGAATAAGTTCTAGAGGTGCAGTGTTCTTTCCACTGAAGGAAACGGTTGTTTGACTAGCTTTGCCTCAACACAAATTTCACATTTATGTTCATTTTCAACTTTAAAAGTTGGTAATAAGTTCAAGTTGACCAATCCTCGAATAGTATTATAATTGACTTGTCCTAGTCTAACATGCCACAAATTAGAATACTCAAGCAAATAAACAGAATTCTCAATCCTTTTATTGCCATTGTTTTCAATTACAAGAGAGTGAATTACATTCATTACATTCATTTTGAAAAGGCCCTGCTCAAGGTAACCTTTTCCTACGTAAAATCCTCTCTTTGTTAAAGAAAATCTATCAGCCTCGAAGACTATCTTGAACCCATTCTTGACTAAAGCCGAACCGGATACCAAATTCCTGCGAATTTTCGGAACATGCAGAACTTCAGTCAATGTCAGTTCTTTGTCTGAAGTCATCTTCAGCACAACCTTCCCCATTCCAACCACTGGAGACATGGCCGAGTTTCCCATAAACAATCTCCGTCCATCAGTTTGGGAATAGGACGAGAAAGCATTTCTGTCGGAACAGATGTGGCGAGTAGCCCCAGTATCTATGAACCACTCCCTCGGGTTGTCCACCAAGTTGGCTTCGAACACGGCTATGGAAGTGAGATCAAGATCCGTCAGATCGATTGGCACCTGTTTATTTGTCAGGTCGTCAATTATCTCGTTGATGCCCTGGACATCATCAACAACTAGGTGCGCCTGATGTTGCACCTGGTTCTGAACCCTGTTTTGAACCTGATTCTTGCCTTTATTCTTGCCAGAACCTCTCTTCCGAGACTGATTATTATTTTTCTTGGGCTCTTTACAGTCTCTAGCCCAATGACCAGTACGACCGCAATAATAGCAACCACTATCATCGCCGTCACCCTGTTTAGGCTTTCCGTTCCCAGCTTGATTTTTCTGGGCCTGGAAATTCCCATGGAACTTCCTTCTCCGATTAGAATTTTCCAGAACTTCAACGATGTTTGCCATTGCTTGAACAGGAGCCCTCTTGATAGAAGCCCGGTTGTCTTCCTCAATTCTGAGTCTGACAACTAACTCTTCTAAGGTCATCTCCTTTCGTTTATGGCTTAGGTAGTTCTTGAATTCATTCCATGAGGGCGGCAATTTTTCAATCACAGACCCCACTTGAAAATTCTCACTCAAAGCCATTCTATCGGCATGAACTTCATGTATGATAATCTGAAGCTCTTGGGCTTGGCTTGTCACGGACTTAGAGTCTATCATTTTGAAGTCTAAGAACTTTGCGACCATGAACTTCTTCAGTCCAACGTCCCCAGTTTTATACTTCTTATCTAATGCCTCCCAGAGGTCTTTTAACGATTTCATGGAATGATAAACACTGTAAAGTGAATCATCCAAATCGTTGAGCTCGTAATTCCTGCAAAGGAAATTACAGTGTTGTCAGGCATCATATGCCGTTCTCATTTGAACATCCTCAGAATCTTCAGGGACAGACGAGGTGTCTTCCCGTAAGAACCTTGTCAAGTTCAAAGTAGTTAAGTAAAAAAACATCTTTTGTTGTCAACGTTTGAAGTCAGCCTCGCTAAACTTCGTTAGCCTTTCAGACTGTGCCTGAATTACCGGGTCAAATGGATTTATAACCGGTGGATTTGGACCAGAGCCTGAACCGGACCTAAATCCCGAACCCGAGGCAAAACTAGAATCAAGACCAAAATCGAGACTAGCTCCAGGTCCAAGGCCAAAGTCGAGAGTAGCAGCAGCATTTTCATTAGAACCGAAATCAGCCATTTCAGAATTTTTGAAAAGTCACAAAAATTAACAACAAAATATAGCTTTAAGCTTGTTGCAAATTCTGCACTATAAAAGAAAACTCTGGAAAAACAATGATGAACAATTGAATAATAACTGAGGCGAGAGTTGGATTCTCTATCCTTAAAGCTATATTGCCCCGCCTACGATGGTACAGGATCGTGCAATTAACTTCTCAAGAAACAATGATTACGTATTGTAATTGAACCACTTCAAGAACAACACTCCACGAACTTAATTTGCTCAAGAACTCTCAGATTTGAAGTATGCAGAAAATGCAAAAAAAATACAGAATGCTTTCGGTTTTTGGTGTGTTCTTTCATTCATCTGGGAGAGCCTTTATATAGGTGGAAAAAGAGAGAATTCGAAACGTTTCAGCTAGCAAATTTGAATTGCAAACGTTTCAACTTCAATTCAGAATTAAAGAAAGAAATGTTTCAATTTCAAATTTCAACTTTCTGCTGGCTGCTGCAAGAAGAAACGTTTCAACTCCAATCTTTCTATTTGTTCCTGATGGCTGCTGGAAAAGGAATCGGAATTGGGCCCAAAATAATTTAGTTAAATTAATTTAACTTTGGCCCAATAGTTAACTGGGCCCAAATTAGTTAATAAAAATAATTTAAATTTGGCCCAAAAAGATAATTAGGAGTCCAAAGCCCAACAACCACAACCACGGCCCACGACCCGCGCCCAAGCTCGAGTCGAGTCGGTCGATCGGACGGACGTCGGCGGCGCGCGTGCGTGTGTGCGCGCGCGAGGCAAAACAGACTAAGGCTAAGTCCTCACCCCTCCAAACCCACACAAAATTGTCATGACCCAAGGGCCCAAACTATCATTTGTCCACCATTGTATATAAGCATACATAACTTGTATCTTATATCCAATGTGGGACAAAGCTCAATCAAACACCCAATCTTAGCAATTAATTTCTCATTAGTTTCAACTCCGAACCAAGAAATTCGAAATGCTAAATTTATCTACTCCCGGAGTAGAATAATATAATCCAATAATATTTAGTATCCCTAATACTTATAGTGTTCGAATTTCATGTGCAAAAGTGTTCAAACACCCTTTTCACATACGATTTTTTCCAACAGATCAAACAAAGAAAATCATTCTCTTCCATAACTAATAACTACCACCACAATTTTATTTTTAATTCTCTAAGGTTGGTTTGGAGTTAGGTCAATTTCATTAAGTTTGATTTTGTAGCTTATGTACATAGAAGACAAGAAGGGATTATAATGGAAAAGCCATTTATTATGGGACAAAATAAAAGAAAAGAGGACGATGATAATGATGAGATAGCATCTTCGCGAATTACTCGACTAGATGTAACTGATGAGTTAAACATGGCTTTAAAATCATCTACTGCTGTTAAACTATGACGTGTACATATTAGTTGTGAGTTATTTTGTAATTAGTTTAACCTTTCTGTTAATTGGTTGGTTAGATTAGTTATAGATATTTTGAGGTTAGTTGAGGTCCAACTGGATCCCACTTGTATCTTTCCATATATGGCAGTAGGGTTGCTTATTTTGTTATTCTTGTGAAAATCAATACAAAAGAAATATCTTTCTTCCCAAAATTCTCTCTGTATCGATTCTTTAGCATTTCATATGCATCCTTGATTATCAACATGGTATCGAGAGTGTAATTGAATATAATAATATAATAAAAATAAATATTTTTGTTTTCAAATCAAATATCAGGTAAATCATTATTTATCTATATCTATAATTCGTTGGATCATTTTCCCTATTTTAGGGGATAGTGGGTGGTTGTTAATCCAGTCCACTTTATCCCTTCATCGGCTATACTTATGAGCTTCGTATCCAACTGTTTGCCATCTTCCTAGTCATTTATCCCGTTAGATGAACTACGAGGTCACTCATGTATTTGGTCGTCGAGCTTACGCCTTACTCTTACAATGAGCATCCTTTTAGAGCTTTCATGTTGGGCTTTATTTTCATTATTTTAGTTCAATCCACCATATGCTAACGTGGACCATTCCTTAGTAGGCCCAATAAGAGAAGTGAAATTTACGGACGAATCAATAACCATAGGAAAATTATATTATTAGTCTCATCGGATAAATCTAATTTCAATCTTAGTTTCAATTTTTACAAACTTGTAAAATTAGTCTTATAGAATGCAATATTTCTATTTTTAGTCTCAGTCATAAAAGATGGACAGAAACTGTTAGTTTTTGTTCACGTTCCTTGGACGTTTACAAAATTCTAAACTTAACAGAGTGTACATTACAGGCACAAAATTATATCCAATTTTTAATCGATGAGATCAAAATTGCTAAAAAATAAGAAAAGAAAAGAAAATTGTCTAGAACTTTACAAGTTTGTAAATAATGGAGCCAAAAATTGTCTAGTGAGGCCACCCACGGGAAAATTCTAAGATGGACTGAGTCAATTGGAGCTGGTATATCTAACATTATTAAATGCAAGTGATCTAGATATTTTTTACCATCTTATCCCTGCATCTAATAGTATTTGATGTATCAGCTTTATTGGACTCAGTGTGTCTTAAAATCACACCACACTGTGGCCAAGAACACCACTCGATCATCACAAACAAATGAACAGACCTATAGAGTATGCACTTGAGTGAAATTGAAAAAGAAAATATAAATAATTACCTATATATTCCATGTTATGGTCAATTACCAAAAAATTCTGAGTTTTTCAAAATTACATAAAGTCCCCCTCGTGTGGAGGAATTCTTACAATTACACCCCATGTGTATTTACACATCCTCACAATTTCACCCCTTGCAGACCTTACAAATAGACCGCTCAAAGGGGTCTCGTTGTAATTTACCAAAAGGTAGGTGTACTTTGGTAATTTGTACTAAAGTGGGAGGGTGTGCATGTAATTCACCCAAGAAAATAATATCGTTACTGGATGCATGAGAATGAACGAGATTTTATTTATGTAAAACACAAACCCCCTCACTTGTCGTATAATTACCCAAAACTCCCCTCACTTATTGAAAATTATCAACACACCCCCTAAATAGGTCTATTTGTGAAGTTTAAAGGGTTAAAATTGTAAGAATTAATCTTAAGAAATACCTTAACATGAGGGGTGTGTTGGTAATTTTTAATAAATGAGGGGAGTTTTTGATAATTACACAATAAGTGAGGGGTCTATGTGTAATTTTTTCCTTTTATTTAAGACAGTACATTCATACACAAAATCTAGAAGACATTCAAATGAATGAAAATAAACTGGTTGATGCTATAGCCTCAAGAAGCGCTACTACGAATTGCATCTGAGTTTCCTCGTCGATTCTGGAGAATGGTGGGAGGTGAACAAACAATGAATTATGGCCCTTCTGTTCGGCAAACAGAAGAGAATGATAGTATACGAAATTGCACACGAACCGTCCAGCATCATTTGATATCGTGACATCGTAACCCTTCCTCTTCAAGAACTCCAAGATTGCCTCAACACAGCAAGATGTCTTGCATAAACAAGTAATCACAAAAAATTTAAACAGATAATAATATAATATTGGAAAAATTACAGCATTAGTCCCATGCGATAGGTTATATTGCAATTTTGATCCCAATATTTACAGAATTAGTCCATAGGGTGCTTTTTTTTTTTTTTTTTTTTGCATTTTTAGTGTCCACCATTAAAGACATACGGAAAACGTCAGTTTTATGGCATGTGATCACTACTTAATTTAACGGCGCATGCATTACACGCATTCTTTTTTTATCGGGTGGACCAAAATTGCGAAAAGTGCATACTATGTGACTAATTTTTCAAGTTTTACAAATGGGGCTAAAGTTCCAATGGCCCTGTCGCGCCAATGTTGCAACTTTAGATAAGAATTGAAATTGGACAAGAAGAAGAGTTGTTACATTTCTTGTCTGAGATATTCCTCCATCTCCAAGGATTATGGGAAGTTGCTGCAATAACCAAATTGAACTTTACTGAAACCGTGCTCTAACCGAATTTGCAGCACTAAAAATAAACAAAATTCAACCTGAGGTTGCCATCCAAGCTCATCTGGACAACAGAAAGACGCTTCATTTACTGCTTGACGCTCGATTGCAAACTTCAACCCGCCACTATTTACGCCAAGGTGAAGCTACAGAATGAAAAAATAAAAACGCAATGTGATGTAACAGATTAAAGTTTTGTCCAAATTTTACAATCTCCTTAGTATTTATTGATTGGGAAAATTGCAATATTGTTCATACAGGGCCTATTGCAATTTTAGCCATAACGTTTCTAAAGTCGTACAAATAGTCCTATAGGATTATTTTTCTTTTTTCGCAAATTTAGTCTCATCCATTAAAAAAGGGATGGACTTTTACGCTTGACAAAAATATCAGTTTCCCTTCATTTTTTAACAATTGAGACAAAATTGCGAAAAAGTTCATCACATGGACTAATTGTGCAAGTTTATAAACAGAGTTGTCTATTATATTGAGACTATTACGGCAATTTTCCCTTATTTAGCCAAGTCTCATAACATCCATCGATCAACCTTGGCATTCTTTTATTCTAACAAATTAACACGATATACGAATATATAGATACAAAACGCAAGCGAAGGAACTTCTTCACTTACCCACACGACTTTTTCGTTCTCCGAATTGCTTCTTGTGGAAATCCCCGATTCCAATGCTTTGTAGAGCTCAGAAACCACCCCATTTCCGGCAGTTTCTAGTACATGGCAGATTCCTAGAGTAACACCGGAGGGAAGTCCTCGGCTGTCGGCATAATTCCTCAGATTGTTGACAATTGTCTCAGTAGGATTCTCATTAACCCCTTGAAATTTCTTGAATCCTGTCACATTTATCTTAACTGACTTTGGCCCCTCTGATCCCATCTCCTTGTTGTCTAACCTTGTGCAATTTGTTATTCCTGATAGATGATATTACCAGAGTTCATTAAAATCTTTTTCAATTGACAAACTATTAAAGGAGGAAAAATAGACATTTCAGCAAGCAAATTACCTAAAAATAAATAAAGAAGCCAAATATTTTTAGTCCATAATCCATAACATTCAAACTTGAAATGTCCAAATAAATTATTTTTCCTGACAAAATAACTTCTTTCTCACATGATAAATCGCATAACCGAGTCATTTTTACGGGGTTATGAAACTCCAAAGGGAAAATCGCATTTTTAGTCCCATAACTTTGGCCCATTTCACTTTTGGTCCCATTAGTTACGGGATTCTCACTTTACGTCCCATATCTTTCAAAAAATTCTCACTTTTGGTCCCAAACCCCTAATTCCGTCTATTTTTAACGTAGAATGGCACTTGAGTGGCCCGTGTGCCGTTAGTCAGCTAGGCTTGGGAGGGAATTGTTCACTTTGATTGTTTGGGAGGCAAAATTGGCGGTAAAATTGAGAAAAAGGAAGGGGAAATAAGATTTTGGGGCAAAATTAGATAGATTTTTCTCAATTTTGGCGACAATTTTGCCTCCCAAACAGTCAAAGTGAACAATTCCCCCCAAACCTAGCTGGCTAACGGCGCACGGGCCACTCACGTGCCATTTTACGTTAAAAATAGACGGAATCATGGGTTTGGGACCAAAAGTGAGAATGTTTTGAAAGATATGGGACGTAAAGTGAGAATCCCGTAACTAATGGGACCAAAAGTGAAATGGGGCAAAGTTACGGGACTAAAAATGCGATTTTCCCAAACTCCAAATATAGGTAATATTACAATCATTCTAGATCACATGGACCAATATAACCCACAGTTCCCAACGCTTATAAGAATGAACACGCATATATATACTGATGAGATTGTGGAGTTTGACACAAATGATTTATTTAATCAGAAGAAGTCAAAGAAGAACCAAAAAAGAAGCCAAAAAGGAAATGCACGTGGGTCCAAGAAGCTCGGCCTAGGCCGAAGCCACAATTAGAATTCTAGTATCCAGTTGGCCTAGGCCGCGCGGCCAGCGACGCAAATTTTGTTTTCTAATTGTTTTCGTCATATTTTTGGCCGTCTTCTACTACGATTAGGATTGTGCTTTCCTTGTTGACCTATGGAGTAACATTGTGTTTCCTATTCAGAGTAAGTTTACCTTCCATGTGTATTAAATCCTAAACTCAATGTATATGTACAAGGCTTGTACATTGTATTAATTATGGGGAAAATCGCGTTTTTAGTCCCGTAACTTTGCCCCATTTCACTTTTGGTCCCATTAGTTACGGGATTCTCACTTTATGTCCCATATCTTTCAAAAAATTCTCACTTTTGATCCCAAACCCCTGATTCCGTCTATTTTTAACATGAAATGGCACGTGAGTGGCCCGTGCGCCATTAGCCAACTGGGTTTGGGGGGAAATTGTTCACTTTGATTGTTTGGGAGGCGAAATTGGCTGTAAAATCGAGAAAAAGGAAGGGGCAATCAGATTCTGAGGCAAAATTAGATATGTTTTTCTCAATTTTGGCGTCAATTTTGCCTCCCAAACAGTCAAAGTGAACAATTCCCCTCCAAACCCAGCTGGCTAACGGTGCACGGGCCACTCACGTGCCATTTCACGTTAAAAATAGATGGAATCAGGGGTTTGGGACCAAAAGTGAGAATTTTTTGAAAGATATGGGACATAAAGTGAGAATCTCGTAACTAATAGGACCAAAAGTGAAATGAGGCAAAGTTACAGGACTAAAAATGCAATTTTCCCTTGTATTATGTATCACCCTCTTTTTCTCTTTTTTGGATAGAAATGTCACCCTCTGAAGATAGAAAATGAAGAGGTAATATGTGTACATGTAGCCAATTAAACACCTTGTGCCATCTTAGGGTAAAACCAATTTCTTATTTTCTCCAACAATTAACAATTTATAATGATGTGACATCCCTAATACACATAGCCCCTCTACTTAGCTCAAGAAAATAATTAGAAAAACATAAACAATGATCAAGAAAATAAAATATTCAATTAATTAAATTCACAATATCTACTGCATAAACATGATGAAATGATTTGATTTATTATGGGCCATACTAAAATTTATTTAAGGTTTCATATAGACATAATTCCCCAAACATACGCAACATAATTGAATTGCCAAAAAAAAGAAAAAAAAAGAAGACGAAATTGAATAAAAACGTGAATCAGAATTACCTTAAAAACTTGAAATGTCCAAATAAATTATTTTTCCTGACAAAATATCTTCTTTCTCACATGATAAATCGCATAACCGAGTAATTTTTACGGGGTTATGAAACTCCAAATATAGGTAATATTACAATCATTCTAGATCACATGGGCCAATACAACCCACAGTTCCCAACGCTTATAAGAATGAACACGCATATATATATATATTGATGAGATTGTGGAGATTGACACAAATGATTTATTTAATCAGAAGAAGTCAAAGAAGAACCAAAAAAAAAGCCAAAAAGGAAATGTACGTGGGTCCAAGAAGCTCGGCCTAGGCCGAAGCCACGATTAGAATTCTAGTATCCAGTTGGCCTAGGCCGCGCGGCCAGCGACACAAATTTTGTTTCTTAATTGTTTTCGTCATATTTTTGGCCGTCTTCTACTACGATTAGGATTGTGCTTTCCTGGTTGACCTATGGAGTAGCATTGTGTTTCCTATTCAGAGTAAGTTTACCTTCCATGTGTATTAAATCCTAAACTCAATGTATATGTACAAGGCTTGTACATTGTATTAATTATGGTGAAAATCGCATTTTTAGTCCCGTAACTTTGCCCCATTTCACTTTTGGTCCCATTAGTTATGGGATTCTCACTTTACGTCCCATATCTTTCAAAAAATTCTCACTTTTGATCCCAAACCCCTGATTCCGTCTATTTTTAACATGAAATGGCACGTGAGTGGCCCGTGCGCCGTTAGCCAACTGGGTTTGGGGGGAAATTGTTCACTTTGATTGTTTGGGAGGCGAAATTGGCGGTAAAATCGAGAAAAAGGAAGGGGCAATCAGATTCTGAGGCAAAATTAGATATGTTTTTCTCAATTTTGGCGCCAATTTTGCCTCCCAAACAGTCAAAGTGGACAATTCCCCTCCAAACCCAGCTGGCTAACGGCGCACGGGCCACTCACGTGCCATTTCACGTTAAAAATAGATGGAATCAGGGGTTTGGGACATAAAGTGAGAATTTTTTGAAAGATATGGGACATAAAGTGAGAATCTCGTAACTAATGGGACCAAAAGTGAAATGAGGCAAAGTTACAAGACTAAAAATGCAATTTTCCCTTGTATTATGTATCACCCTCTTTTTCTCTTTTTTGGATAGAAATATCACCCTCTGAAGATAGAAAATGAAGAGGTAATATGTGTACATGTAGCCAATTAAACACCTTGTGCCATCTTAGGGTAAAACCAATTTCTTATTTTCTCCAACAATTAACAATTTATAATGATGTGACATCCCTAATACACATAGCCCCTCTACTTAGCTCAAGAAAATAATTAGAAAAACATAAACAATGATCAAGAAAATAAAATATTCAATTAATTAAATTCACAAAATCTACTGCATAAACATGATGAAATGATTTGATTTATTATGGGCCATACTAAAATTTATTTAAGGTTTCATATAGACATAATTCCCCAAACATACGCAACATAATTGAATTGCCAAAAAAAAGAAGAAGAAATTGAATAAAAACGTGAATCAGAATTACCTTAAACCTCTGCTGATATCTGTCTATGCCTAAGAGTAGATTAAGAGTAATGTGAAACTGGAGCTGGTTGCAGGCCGCTCTTTTATATAGAGAGTGTGAATGAAAAAGCCCCGATTATAGGCTTTGATTTACAATTACGCCACCAATTTTTGTCTTGTACTTTCTTCGATGTACATTTGTTGTCTACTACTGAAATTCCAGAATAGATTTCCAACAGCTTTTGACTTATGTGGCATGAAAATGGGCGTTTGTTATTTTGTACATTATGAAAGAAAAAGAATTGTTGAAGGGTTTATCAGGCTTTAGTTTAGCTAAGTTTATCCAAAACATCTTATACGCTCCTACATCTTATAAGATATTTTAGGAACTTATAAAATGTAGCATCTTATAAGATATTTAAAAAAAAGATGGGGTGAGTTACTTTTTTAAAAACAGCTTATAAGATCCAAACATCTTATTTTTTAGTCTTATAAGTTGTTTTTTAAAAAGAATTACCAAACAAATTTATAGAGCTTATAAGCTCTAAAACATCTTATAAGATGTTTAGAGGAGCTTATAAGTTTAGCCAAACACCCTCTTAATCAAGGTTTGTTAGACTAGTATTATCAGCTTTTATTTTTAAGTAGGAGGTCCTCGATTCAATTCCAAACTCTCACAAGTTTGGACTTTTCTTTTCTTATTTGGAGTTTTAGAGTCTATGTAGCCATATTTAAAAAAATTATTGGTTGAGATATTCCCTTCATCTAGAATTTTTCTTTTAGAAAAAAGGGTTTATTGGACTTTTAAGTCCCCAGAAAATTTGCCGAGGTCAAAATATAAACAAGAGATTTTTGCATTTAAAATTGTGTGTAAAAAATATTTGGGATAGGTTCCAGAATTTGCATTTGCAGTCTTCACGGATTAATCTAGGCCCTAGGTAGTGACGGAGCCAGAAATTATATCCGGAGGGGGGGGGCGAGATTGTTATAATATACATGTGTTTCGTTTGCCTTGTAGATGAAGGATTGACAGGGGGTGCGGGGGGCTTGGCCCCCGCGGTACGGTACACTATGTATATGCGAACAAATCGAGGATTAGGCTTAGTACTATGTATCTCTTTTGTTAATAGTGAAAGCAAAACATATATAGAGTGAAATATCAATAGTATCCAATTTCATAGAAATCGACTATGAAAAAATAAAACAAATAGAAACAAAAATGATACTGATTATATAGAAGAGACGAGAAACGCATGAAAATTACCCACATTAAGTGAAAAAAATTAGTTGAGAACAAATATTAGGTGAGCAAAATAATATTTTTGACCACAAGAAACGATTTATCAATATTTTCTTGAGGGGAAAAACTATATATGTATAAAAAGTTATATACTAAGTTTTCAAATTTGAAACGTTGAGGGGGGTTCCTCCGTCTCTGGCCCTAGGTCTTCAGACCTGAAAGCTGGAAAAAAAAAAAAAAGAACTGCTCTCATATGTGATTTTTTCACCAAAGTGCTCAATCGGATCGAGGCTAAGCTTATTTTAAATATAAATTGGGGTCTCCTTACTTATTCTTTTACGAGCTTACAAGATCCTAACAGTTTATTTTGAAAGTTTATAAGGTATTTTTTCAAAAAAATTGCCAAACACTTTGTAACAACTTATAAGCTCTCAAACAGCTTATAAGATGTTTTAAAGAACTTATAAATTCTGCTAAACACTCTCTGAAAAACTCCATTATAAAAGAGTCACTTATTCACCGACTACTCACATACTTAGAGGTGGCAATCAAGGTTTTTTATTATATTAAAATAATAAAAAAATTCTCAAAATAATATAATTTAAAAATCGTTATTTTTTTAATATAAAACGGCATTTGGCATGTCGTCTTCACCGTGAATTTTCTTTTTCTTTTTTAATGAAAATTAGAAGACGATATTTTTTTAATTTTATTTTAAAAAAAATTGAAGGCGACATGCCAAATGTCGTCTTCAATTTTTTTTTCTTTTTTATTTATTTTCCAAAATTGAAGACGACATTTGGCAAGTCGTCTTCAATTGTCATTTTTTTTTATTTTTGAATAGTGAAGACGACATGCCAAATGTCGTCTTCACTGTTCATGTTTTTTTTTATTTTGAAGACGACATTTGGCATGTCGTCTTCACTATTCAAAAAAAAAATTGAAGACGACATGTCAAATGTCGTCTTCAATTTTCCTTTTTTTTTTCCTCCGGAAAACCTATTTTATCCTAATTTCATCTATAAATTCACCCCAATTTTGCAGAATGTTTTCACTCCCACTTTTCCAAAATTTTCTCATTCTCTCAAATTTAAGAGAATTTTACTTCTTCATATTTTTCTTCAACTTTCTTTCAGCATACTTGAGAAGAATTAATATCCGGGTACTTTTTGAACTTCAAATTATCAGGTAAAAAATAAATTTACATATTCTTATTATTTGTGAACTTATATAATAGTTTTTTTTTTCTTGGAAATCTCAGGGTAAATTTTCGCCGGTCACCCAACAGAGCAAACCTGTACATACGCAATAGCCCGGAAACCACGTATGGAGGTAAACCGCCCTAGGTAACCCATAGACGACGGGCTCGATAAGAGCAGGGGCACCCAGGGCAGAACGGAAGAGTAAACTCCCCAGATCAAGCATCACTTGGGTTTTGAAACCAACCCCCCAGGGAAGGATAAGGGAGAAAACTCCCCTCACCAAGTATCACCTGGGGTTTGAATCTGGGTGGATTCTCACGGCCAAAGGCCTTGTGACCGCTAGGCCACACCCTCTTGCTTAAATTATATAATAATAATGGTTTTGAAGGATAATGGTTTTGTTTGTATTAATTGTAGATCGTACACATTGTGCTTCAAAGAAAAAAATTCATATTGGGAGTCAAATTTATAGATTACAGGTAAATAATATGCTATAATTGGCGGATATCTCTTTTTAAATATGTTGAAGAGTTGATTGTTTAATTTAATTATAGGTCTTATTTATGTTTATATTTATGTTTTGGAATTTATTTCAGATTGTATACACATTGTATATATATTTATGTTTTGGAAGTTATTTCAGATTTTTAGAAAAAGTAAGGAATGTCTGATGAAGTATTTTGAATGGGATTTTGTGTTGTATGACGCTCTTCACAAATTTTTGATAGAACAATTTTGTGGTAATTTGATGGTCAGATGAAGTTTAGGGTTTGGTCGAACAAATAAGATGGAAAGTTTCGAACTAATGGTTAGAATTTGATTAAGGATGAGTAACTAATTAATAGTCGTGAGATTGACCTGAATTAGTTTATTTGTTCATATCTAAGTATTAATATAATTGTGAGTGGCAAGGAAATCAATATTTTATGCCCATTAAATTACAAAATATGTTTTTTATAATTTGATAAGTTAGTGGTCCCTTGAACTAATTTTTCGAGTTTATTTATTTTTTGAAGATATGTCGAACCTCAACAAAATTGATGTTATGGTGTACTCGGGAGGTCAAATACTACAAGAGTCAAATTCTATCACATATAGCATTCCTCCAGTTGGGTATATGAGAGAGACTACTACATTCGACAAACTTTACTGATTTACTGGCGAGATTGTATATGCGAACTCGAATAGATATTGATCGATTTTCGCTGAAAGTATTTGCTAAATATTCATGTGAGTATCGATCTGTGATAAAAGAATCCATTTTGGAGATAACTGATGATGAAAGCCTAAGATTTTTCATGGATCCTGATGGTAAGATTAATTGCCTACATCTCTATATTGAGAAAGATGAAAGGTACAACAATATTGTTCCGGATATGCCTTTGTCCCTGAACGTACACGTCACTTTTAACGTAAGAGATGCCCGTTAGCCAAGAGCTTGACCATTACATGTCGCTTTTAACACAACCTGCTATACTTGATCTGCCAGCGGTGACACAAGGAATGGAAAGTTTTGGGTTGCATGACTATTGTGTAGGTGCTTTTACATCATCACATGAAATTGGGGGCAATTGGCAACACAATACTGAATCGCCTGATAATGTTGAATTTGCCCATGAGCCACAACAAGAATGCTTTAATGATTCAGAATTGAGTGATTCAGAGCCAGATGAAATTGATTACCCTATTCCACCTGATGATGAGGGAGATGTCGATGTCAATGTCATGTTGGAGACATTGTCACAGCCTGGCGTAAGAACATCACCGCAACATCAAGAGCCCGTTAACGATCCAATACCTCTGTCAGTAAATGTGGACATATTATATCCAGTCACACCGTTCTACTCCAAAACATATCCCGAGGTAGAAGCAGACTCTATTCATATCCAAGCTGCATCAAAGGGTAAGTTTTATGATTTTAGAAAAGGAAATCTTGACTTACACGTGGTCTTCAAAGACAAGAAACATCTCATCTGTGTTGTGAAAGATTACTCAGTGCGACATGTGAAGCGCGAGTATGTCGTGCAGTTGAGTAACCTGACACTATGGAGAGTGAAATGCAAACACAAAGACTCAAGAGTTAAATGTAGATGGGCCCTCCAAGCAATTTACAAAGAAAATATTCGATGCTTCAAGATCACAAAGTATTATGGGCCTCATACGTGTCTCTTGGGTTTAGTGTCTCGCAATCACTGTAACTTGGACAAATTGGTTGCTACCCTTTTGATAAATATTGTTCGCACTGATCCAGCATACAAGATCGCCAACGTCATTATAATGGTGAATGATCAATTCGGGTTTGATATTCCATATGCTAAGGCTTGGTACATCTTGAAACGTGCACGCGAAGTTGTTTATGGGACTTGGGAGGAATTAGTACGAAAATTGCCTAAGTTTTTGGGAGCAATCAAAAAATGGAACTCGGGCACTGTCGTTGAATGGGATAACTATGATACAAGATATGATGATCGAAAAAATGTGATCAAATATGCCTTTTGGGCATTCAAGCAGTGTATAGATGGATTTCGACATTGTCGCAAAGTCATATATATAGACGGAACGCATCTATACACCAAATACAAGCATAAGATATTGATTGCGACATCCATGGACGCAAATCAGCAGATATTTCCTCTTGCTTTTGCCATTGTGGATGATGAAACACTTGCATCTTGGAAATGGTTTCTAGAGAATTTGAGCAAACATTTTGTACAAGGGGTTGAAGAATGTATTTGTCTTATTTCTGATCGCCGTGCTAGAATCTTCTCAGCAGTTGAAAGCATACCTGAGTTTGTCTCTCCTAGAGTAGTTCATCGCTATTGTCTGCGGCATGTATGTTCAAACTTTAATAGTTATTTCAAAAATAAGTTCTTGAAGGACCTATGTTAGGTAGCTGGTTCATCGACTCAAATAAGAAAGTTTGAAAATGCCATGGATCAGATTAAATCACATGATAGAGATGCTTATCAGTATTTAAATTTGATTGACAAAGAAAGATGGACTTTTGCTTATGATGGAGGATGGCGGTGTGGCATTATGACAACTAACATGACTGAAAGCATAAATAATGTATTCAAAGGTGTGCGTCGTCTTCCTGTCACAGCTATTGCAGAGATAACATTTTTTTCGTTCCATAGAGCATTTCAAATTGCGGTCTACGGGGGGTCGGGCGATGCTTGAGAAGGACTCCCTTGGACAAGCTATACGCATAAGATGTACACACATTGGTCTGAGAGCACCACTCATAATGCAGTACAAACGTTTAATTATCATGAGCAATCTGCTAACATTTTCACGCATCTGATGAGAGGACGAAGTGGGAATAGGTACGCTGTGAATCTTAGGGAAATGGAGTGTGATTGTGGCAAATGGAGTGAATTTGGAATACCTTGCTCACATGTTCAATCTGTATGCAAGAGCTGGGATATAGAAGCAACAAACTATGTAAAACCGTATTATGGGATTCGTCCATATTTAGCAACGTATAGAGGGATCTACATGCCATTGCCAGGGAAACACTATTGGGATACCCCCCCCCCCCACTTTTGAGTTGTTTCATAACGAAACTCTACGTTCAGTCGTCGTGTAGGTAGAGATCAAACAACTAGAATACATAATGAAATGGATTGGGCACGTCGTTGATCTCATATGTGCTTGTATTTTGTGTCAGCCATTTTTCGTTGATTGTAAGAAAATTTTCATAATAAATAAATAAATTTAGTTATGAATTTTAGTGATTTCGAATTTTAGTTTAGAAAGTAGAATTTTAGGGTTTATGTTTGAATTTTGAACTTTTAGATATAATTTTGAATTTAGTATTAAATCTCTACCCAACAGATGAAAGAAAAGCCAAAAATAAGACATATTAACTATATCAAACATAGATATATTAACTATATTTAAAAAAAAAGGGACCAACTCAAAAAAAAAGGAATCAAAACATAGACATATTAACTATATTAAACAAATTAACACCAATCTAGTTAATTTCTTCATCAGACACCTCAGTATCTGATCGATATTGAGGACCTACACAGAGCTCCCACCTAGCTATTGCTTCTTGCACATAACCAGATAATGCATACTCTCTAGATATTTTTTGGAAATTAAGACGCGTCATACGCATAGCCATCCTATTATTCTCTTCATGTATCCTATTGAGGGCTAGTGTTTTCATGATTTGTTACACGAGGCATGATTATAGCTCTCCGTCTAGGGTAACGAATATGACGTTCACGACAATCGATAACAAACCCATCTTGTTCTTGGACACAAAATCTCCATTCATCTTCCATTGTTTGTAAATACACTTCTGAATATCTTTGATTTGGATTTAATGAGTAATAGTGATCATCATCCAACTGCCAACTACGCCCCATAGCACGAAAAATATCACCAGGAGTGTAGTGCAATTTCGGAGCTCTAAAAGGCTCTATTTGTGTAATGTTAATTTGATTTACAACCATGCTCGTTACATATATAGCTGCCTAAACCCTAATGAATCATCAAATCCATCACGTGAGTAGGGCAACGAAATTATGACAATGAAGTGTCGCAATCCATGAACAGTTACACAAACTGACAAAAAAAGAAAGACATGTGATGTTTCAGATGATACAATTCGTTCACGTGAGTAGGGCAAACAAATTATGACAAATGGATCATCAGGATATTACGGAGACATGTGATGGTCTTGACTAATCAAATCGATCACATGAATGATCAGTAACCAAGTCATAAATGTATAAATCAACAGCACAAAGTCATCATAATACATAATTCTGAGATTCAATTGAAAATGGGAAAGAATCCAAACTCTAGAGATACATGGTTATTACGAGAAAGAAACGATGAATACGAAGCACTTCGCTTTGAAGACCCAGTTGAGTATTACTGTGGACTCGGGAGGGAATGGACTCATCGAATTATTGAATCTGAGGAGTTGGTCAATGATCTTCTCACACTTGTCGTTCGAATTCCACGAAGTCGATCAATACTGATGCCGAGAAACAATGTCAAAAATTGCAGGAAGGTTGTTTCAAGAATAAGAATAGAAAACAACAGGATGTTTTTACGTCGTTCTAGATATCGCATGCTTCAACTAGCAGAAGAACTTGCGTTTGCAAGAGGCCAAAGACTCACACGTCGTGAAATTTGTAATGTTTTGACTCATCCCCAATATAAGTCAGACTATTACATGTCGGATGAGAATGAATAAATTTAATTTATTTTTGACTTATTATGTGTTAACATCTGAGTTTTTTTAAGGCAGAAGTTACTACCCAAATGTGTGTTCTTTTACATGTTGTATTTTTTCACCAGGATATTGAAATGAATCAATTTTTGCACCGTTAGAAACTTTGTGAGTCAATCTACATTTATTATGTTCAAGTCAAACCCCAAAAAACTACAAAAAAAGTAGAAAAATCACCCCGAAATCACAAAAAAAAGAAGAGACACATATCACAATTTATATATATATATATATTAATTTATATAATTAAAAAAAATCGACTGACAGGGCAGTTGGCTTTATTAAAGCCAACTCCCCATGAGTGGCTTTCATAAAGCCACTGACGCGTGTCTCAGAAATAAAAAAAAAAAATCGACATTTTGCTGACACGTCCGTCAGCCTCATCAATTTTATTGAGTCACGGGAGTAATTAAGCCACTAACGGGTCACATGGTATTTGACAAAAATAGTGATTTTGAACTCTTATTTAAGAGTTCTAAAGACATCCCTTCTTATTGTGAAAAATCATTCAACTTGAAATTTATAGGTAAACAATATATTTTATGTTATTATTATTTAATGAAATGTTAGTTATTTATGTTAACATCTGAGTTTTTGTTTTTTTTCTTCAGAATTTTGTCTTTTAAATTTTGGGTTGTTGTTGAGGATACTGCATAATTAAGGTAAGTATCTAATTAGCATTTTTTTTTATAATTACGAAAATTGAAGACGACACGTTGTATGTCGTCTTCAATTTTTTTTTAAAAAAAATCGAAATAGAAGACGACATTTTGCATGTCGTCTTTTATTTCTTGGGCCAAATGTGAGATGAGTTGTGAGCAAGTTACTTTATTTCTCTTCTTATTTTCTATTGCCGAATTAGTTATTATTCTAATATATTAATCTATTATGTGCAATCAAATTCATTGTATTATTTTTATAACAAATTTACTTATTTGCGTAATTTCAGAAATAATATTTAAATCATTAATGTTTTAATATTTTTATGATATTTAAATGCAGCATGAATACTTCATTGATATATGGACCAGTTGATAGTAGTGTGTACGAGATCACTGTAATCATAGATCTCAAGCTGTGCTCAATCTAGATGTAGAAAAGAAAAAATTACTTCTTCGAGCGAGACGCGTGGATAATTTGTTTTGGCGCCAAGTAGTGAATGACTCACCCATACTCATGTACTCTCTATGTTACACCAGATGGGATTCTATGGTGTATACTCGTGTGGGTGGTTTATCCATGATATGGCCTTCATCACCGCGCTAGTTGAGAGATGTCGTAGTGAAACCCATACTTTTCATCTTCGAGTAGGAGAAGCGACTGTTACTTTACAAGATGTCACTATTATTTGGGGTCTCCCAGTCGATGGTCAGGCTATTACTGGTAAAGATAAAACAAGGCCACTAGCTGAATGGCAGGAGTTATGTTACAATCTTTTAGGCTTATGGATTGAAGAGGAAGATATAAATGGGTACCGTATTAAGGCAAGTGTCTTGGTCAAATATTTGGAAACTTCCAAAATTAAGGATGATAGTACACCTTTACAAGTAGAACAAGTTGCGCGCACATGTGCATTGTTGCTTTTGGGTGGTGTTATGTGTTCGGACACCATAGGAGATTGTGTTCCACTTTTGTGGCTGACTAAATTGAAACATGTTTCTCAAGTTCACAACTATAGTCGGGGTAGTATTGTCTTGGCACACTTATACTGGGAGTTATGCAGAGCATGTCAGAGAGGACATGAAAATATCGATGGTGCATTACAGTTGTTGCAGGTTAATAAACATTTGAAATTAATGCACTATTGTTGATTGTTGTTTTGTTTATTAGAATAATTTATTTATATAACTTCTTGCAGATTTGGGCATGGTTAAGGATATAGGTTCTGAGACCCAGTATCACGTATCGTAGGATTAACATGGTTCCCATCACAAATGTCCATAATGAAGTAATACTTCCAATTCCTCCATATGGCGCAAGGTAGTATATTGTGTTTCCAAGTCTTTTATAGAAATGATTTTTATGAGAATAAATTTACCAAAAAAATAAAATAAAAGAATTTAGGAGAATAGATGTTATATCATAACAACAATAACTTGTTTGTGGTCTCAGGTGGAATTGTGAGTTCACATACGTAGATAAGTTTCACAATGCCTTAGGACCAACTAGAGAAGCCCTTGATCTTATGTTGTTGAGTCAGGTAAGCAAGATAATTTGATATGCATAATATTATGAAATGTTCATCTTAGTATTACATTTTTAAGTATGTTTCTCTTGTTGCAGTTTGATTGGCAGCCATATAACATGAGTGACTCGAAAATCCAATTTTTGCCACGTGAATGTCTTGAACCGAGAGTGTGGAAATCAACTTGTCCATTGATATTCTATGCCATCGTTGACGGGCATTATCCCGAAAGAGTTTTACGCCAGTTTGGACTACGACAAGGGATTCCTCGTGAGCCTGAATTTAATAATTTCTACTTGCATGGAGTCGACCGCAGGGGGCGTGTAAGACGGAACTGGGAGACATTCCACAGAGACTACATTGCAATATGGAATGATCGACTTGTTCGGTCGGTGTGAGGAGAAAATATCATTGACGAATGCACTACAGAAGATAGATACGACGAGTGGTATGATAGAATTACACGTCGTTATATATCACCTACTATGCATTTCGTCGAGTTGGGATTCCAACCGGGGGAGGCACCATTGTAGGAAATTGTGGTACGTAAAGAGAAAACTTACTTATAATTTGCGAGCTTAAGTTTCTATAAATTAGTTAGTTCTTCTTATTTACAATGTTCTGTACCATTTCAGGCTGGTCACATTGAGAATTTTTGTCTGGACAGGTGGATATGTCTTTTCTAGACCTCGGGCTTGCACCTGCATTTGCGCTTTCACGCTCAGAATTCAACACTTCGCCCATCCCATGGCCGGTATTGAGTATGGAATATCGTGATCGCGGAGAGTCAAATGGGACAACTACATCAACTCGTCATGAAATTAATTTGAATGATAGTAGTACTTGTAACAATGAAGAAACACAACCTTCTGAGATGCAACGTCACTATTATGATTCCCGTGCTCATGAAGATGAGCAAATAGTTAGAGATCGTGGAAATAGGCGACCATGTCCTTGTGGTACTTGGAGACATTTTTAGACAATCATGATTTTCATTTTAAATAAACCACTTGAATGATTTATTATTCGTAAAATAAAATATTTAAAAATGAAAGATGAAAACTAGAATTAGAAGATTTTTGAAATTTAAATTCAATTGTTATAATTACCAACAAGGTAGAAAAAATTATATGTAATTAACAAAACCCTAACAATTTTTTTTTTTGAATAGTGAGACGACATGCCAAATGTCGTCTTCAAAATAAATAAAAAATCATGAACAGTGAAGATGACATTTGGCATGTCGTCTTCACTATTTAAAAAAAAAATTAAAATTGAACATGTCGTCTTCAATTTTGGAAAATATATATATATATATATATATATATATATAATATTAATGAAAATGTTGTCTTCTAATTTTCATTTAAAAAAAAAAGAAAATTCACGGTGAAGATGACATACCAATTGCCGTTTTATATTAAAAAAAATAACGATTTTAAATTATATTATTTTGAGAATTTTTTTTTATATTAATCTAATAAAAAACCCTGGCAATCAAGTCGAGCTTGGACCAAGTCTAACGAGTTGAGTTCGAGCCAATTATACATGTTCAAAAGCTCGTGAGCCTGTATAAAAAATAATATTTTATTTATTTATTAATATATATAAATAATATCATATTTATCAATAATGATATTCAATATTTATCATGAATTAATATTATATACAAAATTAATAATATCTTAAAAAAATATTAAGTTTTTTTTCTCGAGCTCGACTCGTGTGCATCCCTAACTGAACTACCACTTGGAAAAAGTTTTAAGTTTACGAATTCATACTGGACACATATTACTTGCACTTTATATCCACAATAAGCCCAACAAACATTATAGCTAACCTACCAGCAATAATTTGAAGCCCATAAAGTAAACAAGGCTTGACCCAAGATTTGGGTAAATTTCATTTTGGTCCCTGTGTTCGGATTACATGTCAGATTAGTCCTTTTATTCCGGTTGATACTTAGTGGCTAAGGGAGTCCAACTTCCGGAACATATCTACCACACAAAGTATTAATGCACAGTAAAAATATATATATTTTTTTGGGAAAATTACTAAAAACCCCTTAAAATAAATTTTTGTATCCAAAAAACCCATGAAAATATTTCTTAATCCAAAAAACTCATTCCACCAACTTTTCTTTCGAAAAAACCCAAAAGTTAAGATTAAAACATTTTGGGACTAAATTACCCTTATTGCCTTAAGTTAAGAATTGGCCAATCGATTTATTCTTTCAAAATCTTTTCATTTTGGAATCTTCATATTGATAAATTGTACAAAGACGAATTTTATTATTAATATTAACTATTTTATACATTTTTATATAATTTATTTTTTAATTTAACATGGTAATTATCTAAAAATATATTTTTTTTTAATTTTTAAAAAGATTATAAAAATCTAAAAAACTAAAATTAAAATCATAATTAATATTAACTATCAATACAAAAGTTCTAAATAAATAAATTTCTCTACAAAGGAATAATTTATTAATTCTTTATTTAGAAGGGTAAGGGCAATAAAGACCATAATTTTATTAACCCTAAATATTGGGTCTTTTTGAATGAAAAATTGATGGAATGGATTTTTTGGATTAAGAAATATTTTTATGGATTATTTAGATATAAAAATTTATTTTAAGGGGTTTTTAGTAATTTTTCCTATTTTTTAAATAGAATCCACACATATTTTAACACTAATAGATATTTCCGGAAAATTGGACTTCCTAGAGCCCCCACTTGTTACCCTTTTATCCCCTATTATGGGACCCACTTTTTCTTAAGTAAATATGTAGAATAACTTATTGGAAGAAAAAGAAAATAAAAAGAAAAAACAGACAACACAGAGAACCTCCATCACACCACGCCGCCAATACTCCACCGTCCGACGCACACACGGCGGCGATACCACCACGCGCCACAGTCGCTATCCACCACAGATGATTCAAGTTCGAAGCAATGCCTAAATACAAGGACGAGCCTCCTGCAGTTCGCGTTTATACAGTTTGCGATGAATCAAAGTGTGTATAATTCTTTATATTGCCTTCCAATTTATTACGTGTATATATATATATAGAAGGGGGAAAATAGGAGATGAAATTTCAATTTATATGTTTGGTTTTTTATCAAGAGTGTCAGTTTGATTGTCAGTTTTATCTGCAGATACCTAATTGTGAGAAATGTTCCATCTCTCGGATGTGGCGATGAGCTTTGGAAATTGTTCTCTACTTATGGCCAAGTTGAAGAGTAAGTCTCGTATTCATATATATTATATATACACTTATGAGCTATATATCAATACAAATGTATAAGTGATTGAAAAACAAATCAAAATTTGGGCAATTTTTGAAGTGGATTCTGTCAAATTCTTAAGTGGATCAGAGTAATCATATGCCACTTCATTGATGTCAATTAGAGCTGAAAGACGAACCAAGTTAGTCGATGCTCGAGTCGAGCTCGATCGATAAAAGCTCGTTTGAGCTCGGTTCGTTAACATATCAAACCAAGCTTCAACGACCTTTTAAATGTTCGATAAGTATGAAGCTCGACTCGATTAGTAAAAAATGATCAAATATGTGTGAAAAAATCAAGCTACTCGAGCTTGACTCGTGTTCGATTCGATTAAAGCTCATTTGAGCTTGGCTCGATTAACAATCAAACCAAGCTCACACAGATTCTGAAGCTCAAAAATAATTCAAACAAATTTAAACAACAATTTGTTCGACTCGAATCGTTTACTACTCTTAATAAATATATAAATAAAAGTGTGTTGGGGTGCAATTCTGTTATCTGCAAGTTTAATTGTAATGTGGTGCTGCCAAATTTTGATCAGATGTAAGCCGATGGACGCCGAAGAATGTGAGGCATATACTGATGTTTACTGGATCAAGTTTCATCAATTCAACAATGCCAGGTGATTATATCTGCTCTAATCTTGGATATATTTATGCTTATTGAATCTTTTGCTTCTAAATGAATTTAGTAAAGCAACAGCACTCTGAATTCAATCGCTGTTTTTTATGAAAGGAAATTTCACTGTTAGCTTGTTTATCGTCTTTAATATTTCCATAAACGTTTATATACAGTGTGTATGTTATAAATATGTATGTTTCTACCAAATGCACATGTGGGTTACTTGTGTGCATGTATAGACGTATTTTTAGAATCGTGAAGGCTGAATCTCCGAACCTAAAAAATTTGGTGATAGGTTTGCCAAAAGGAAGCTAGATGAGTCTGTTTTTCTAGGAAACCGACTACAAGTATCATATGCACCTCAATACGAGAGCCTCTTTGACACAAAAGAGAAATTAGAAGGGAGGAGGAAGGAAGTTTTAGCACGACTAAACCGTAAGTCCAAAGTTATGGAAATTTCTATTCTGCTTTGCAGCTTTCTCGTCCCAATTTTTGCAGAGTAATGCTTATTCAGATTTCTTCTGTAAACCAATGTATTTCAGCTAGAAGATCGAAAGGCCCTTCAGATTCAACTACTGGGCATGTTTCTACTCCTTTGCTAAAGGATACATTACCCGCAACATCTTCCTTAGCTCAAAGGTATTTTTAGGCTGTTACATATGAAATGAGTATCATGGGACATTTCGAAATCATACTTATGAGAAGGTTTCTCCTTTTTCTTAGGCAGTTGAGCGAGTCACAATCTGACTCTGGTACCGGTGGACATACATCTTCGATGTTATTAGTTCCCTCTGATAAGGTTAGTTTATGAATACCATCTTGAGATATATATTCAAATAAAATCTGTTTCTTGTTTTCTATAGAGTAAATTACATAGAGACCCCCTGTGTGAGACCCCAATTATGAAACACAGTCCGAGGTTCGAGAAATTACTAGAAGTTCCTTTATCAGTAAAAACATATTACAATTTCACCCCGTGTCAATAAAAGAAAGCAGGTAACGATTTCAACCATATTTTTCGAGTTGTCAGAGGTGTTTTAGTAAACTCAAATTTCAGGAGGTTCGAGAAATTACCAGAAGTTTCCTTATCAGTAAAAGCATAGTACAATTTCACCCCGTGTCAGTAAAAGAAAGCAGATAACAATTTCAACCCTGTTTTTCGAGTTGTCAGGATATGATATGACAGGGGTGTTTTGGTAAACTGAAAAATTTTAGGAGGTTTGTGGTAATTACCCCATAAATGAGGAGGTGTGCATGTATTTATTCCTACTTTATACATGATTGCCTCTTTCAATAGTAATTATTATTATTACATAATGTTCTCGTCGTTTGTTGTTGACTACTTGTGAGTCTTTGGCAGCATTAGCATCTTGCATTGTTTTGGCTTTCAGCTTTCTTAATTTTCGTTCTAAAGAAAAACCACGGAGACATACTCAAAAACAAAGTAGGGAAATGGATTTCCGGCCCTTGGATAAAGTTTTCTCCGTCTCCTGACTTCTAGGAACATGATTCCTTCGTATCAATTCGTAATGACAAATCTTTGTATCTCTTGAATGTTGCCAGGAATATTTCCCATCACAATCTATGAATCAAACAGTTCATTTGGTGAGGGAAAAGCTCAATAAGGTGACTTCCCATTTACCCTCTCTTTTTTTCTCAGCATTGTAGCTCTTTTTCAAGTTTTTACGTTCATTCCCACCTTGCCTTTTTCAGATACAATCAGGCGCTGAGCACATAGAAGCTGGTTCGTCCAAAAGAACTCGTGTCGATAATAGAAGAAGAATCTAAAAGATTTTAATAGTGGAAATACTAGTAATTTACGGCGAATTTTATTATGTCTCTGCTAGCTTCATCTTTTTTTTCCCCCTATGTTTTCAGCTGTTGATTTTATGTAACGCACTGTGTGTCATGATTTGTAAAAATGTAGGCCAATTCACCTGCTGTTGACACTGCAATACTAACAAGAAATCTAATTGCTTATTATATGGTCCCTTCCATTGGTTCAACTGGTACATAGAACAGTCGTGATTTTTGTCACAGTTCTGAGTTTTGGAAATTTTTGAGGATGACCCTTAATGAAAAAGTAGAAACAATCAATGAGTCAACTAAAAGAAAAGGTGTAGGTGAATCGAGTTGAGCGAAACAAGGTATCTTCGAAGCTTGTTTGATTTTTTATCGAGGTTTGAAAATTGTGTTTTAGCGTGGTTTGATTGTTACTTGAGCGGAACTCGTACGAGTTTTAATCAAGTTGAATGTGAATCGAATTGAGTAACTTGACGTTTTATCAGTTTTTAACTAGTCAATGAGCTCGGCCGAACATCAAATCTTCGAACATAATAATATATTCAAGCTTATATGTTATGTTAAACAAATTTGTTTAAATAAGATTTATGTTAAACAGATCGAGTTTAATTAGGGGTGTAACTTGAGCCGAGTCGGCTCGTGAGCTGGCTCAAAACAAGCTCGACACGAGCTCAAACCAAATTTCCTCTGTTAGCCTGCTCACGAGCTTTTGTATTTTTTAAATTTATATCTTTATATTAATATATATTATATTTTAAAATATTATATTCTATATTATACAACTTGCTTTTTCTTTTTCAGAAGAGAGTACAAGTTTTATGTTATTTTCATTTTGCTATACACTCACGTGAACTTCCATATATGTGAAGTGAGATATATATATATATATATATATATATATATATATAAACATATATTGTACAACTTGCTTTTTCATTTTTAGAAGGGATTACATATTATATTCTATATTATTAATTATATTAATAAAAATAATAATAAAACTCAAGATATAAGCAAAAGAGCCCAGTCTCAAGCTTGCGAGCCTAGAAAAATCAAAAGGCTCCACTCGAGCTCGTTTACCTGGAAAATCACTAGGCTCTGTTCGAGCTCAGTTTATTTACACCCCTAGTTCACCATTTAAATGATCGACCTCGAATCATTATCAATCTTGATTTATTTTTCGGCCTTGGGATCGAACAATCCCCAAACGCAAAATAACAGAAAAAGAAAAGAAAAACTCAAGCGACACGACATCGTCAGGTTCATTTTTCAAAATCCACAAAAAATCTCTGTAAATTATCCTCCCCCTCTTCGCTCCATCTCCCTTAACTGAAAAAACCAGAAAACTCACTCTCACACAGTCTCACACACACACATATATACATACACATACATATACATACACTAACAGGAGAAGCTACTTTTCATGGCGATTCTAGCAACACTACCAGGTCCAAACCCCTTCTCAACACTACCCACCACCCCACCCCCCTCCCACAACCCCACCCCCTCCCCACCTCCCAAACCCCCCATCCCCATCCCCAAATACCCACCCCCTTCAAAAACCCCAAAACACCCTAAACTCTCCACCTCAAACTCCCCAAACTACCCCTCCCTCAACCCCGCCTTCAAAACCCACCACCGCACCTCCAAATACTACAAGCCCATCAAACCCGGGCAGAAGATTCCCCTGCCCGAAAGCTCAGACCGGGTAATCATCGTCGGAGATTCTGGAATCTCCTACCATCTGCCCGGTGCCCCATTTGAATTCATGTACAGTTATTCAGAAACGCCCAAAGCTCAGCCTATAGCAATGCGGGAGCCCGCCTTCTTGCCGTTTGCACCGCCTACTATGGCGCGGCCATGGACCGGTAAAGCTCCGATGAAAAAGAGTAAAAGAAAGATTAAGCTTTTTGAGCCGTTGGGTGGTGAGGGGAGTGATGAAGATGAAAATGAAAATGTGGGTAGGAAAAGGTATGAAATGTTGAGGGATTATGAGTTGGGGAAGGTTAGTGTGAGGCCGCGGGACGAGGTGTTGGGAGAGCCGTTAATGAGGTGGGAGATTAAGGAGATGTTGAAGAAGTACTTGTCTAGTAATAGGCAGGTGAATTTAGGTGAGTTTTTTTTCTGTTTAATTCCCTTTTTTTGGTAGTAAATTGGATTTACGATTTTGTTTGGGGAGATGGTTTGTGTGTTGAAGTTAAAATGTATGCGTTTGATTGTAACTTTTCGATTTTGATGATGTTTTAAGGTAGTTTGAATTTGAAGTACTTCTGAATTGGTTCTTTGTGTTAAATTTAGGTGAGTTTTTTCTGTTTAATTCCCTCTTTTTTTGTAATAAATTGGATTTTTCGACTTTGTTTGGGGATATGGTTTGTGTATTGAAGTTAAAAGGTACGCATTTGATTGTAAAGTTTTGAACTTGATGATGTTTTAAGGTTGTTGATGTATTGTAGTACTTCTTAATTGGTTCTTTGTGTTAAATTAGGTGAGTTTTTCTTTTTAGTTCCCTCTTTTTGTAAGAAATTGAATTCTCGATTTTGTTCGGGGAGATGGTTTGTGTATTGAATTTAAATTGTATGGCTTTGATTATTAAAGTTTCGATCTTAATGATGTTTTGAGGTAGTTGATTTGGTTATAATACTTCTCCATTGGTTCTTTGTGTTAAGTTCTATTTGTAATGTCTTAAGTTCTATTTCCTTTGGGGAGATGGTTTGTGTATTGAAGTTAAAATGTATGGCTTTGATTGTCAAGGTTCGATCTTGATGATGTTTTAAAGTAGTTGATTTAGTATAATACTTCTCAATTGGTTGTTTCTGTAAAGTTCCGTTTGTAAATTCTTAGGTTCTATTTCGTTTCGGGGAGATAGTTTGCGTATTGAAGTTAAAACGTATGGCTTTGATTGTAAAGGGATGTTTTAAGGTAGTTAATCTATTGTAATACTTCTCAATCGGTTCTTTGTGTTAAGTTCTGTATGCAGTTTCTTAAGTTCTATTTTTCTCTTTTGTATGACCGACTTGGTTCGGTCTGAATTTGTTCGTTTTGGTGATGGTTTGATGTAATATTGAGAATTTAGTGTTGTAAATTTATGAAAGTTGTTTGTTGATTGAAATATTGGATTATGTAGGGAGAGATGGATTAACTCATAATATGTTGGAGTTGATTCATACACATTGGAGGAGACAACCCGTTTGTAAAGTTCGTTGTTTGGGTGTTCCAACTGTTGATATGGACAACATTTGCCGGTGTCTTGAGGTTTTCGCTTTGTCATCACATCAAAGTATTTTCAAGTATTGTTAATTTATACTAATCATGAATTCTGCTCATGTTGTATTAAATTGCCAAATAATTTCTTGTTCTAACAGGAAAAATCTGGTGGAAAGATTATTCATAGGGTGGGTGGAGTTGTATATCTATTTCGTGGTAGAAACTATGATCATCAGAAACGTCCTCAGTTACCCGTGATGCTATGGAAACCAGCTGCACCCGTTTATCCAAAGCTTATACAAGACGCTCCCGAGGGGTTGACGAAAGAAGAAGCTGATGAATTGCGAAAGAAAGGACAAAAATTGATGCCGATATGTAAATTAGGTAAAAAGATATTGTAGTGTTGGATTTTCTCCTTGCGCTTTTTGTTAACACAGAATTATTCAATTATAGCCTGTTTGCAAAAACTGGAAAAAAATGCCTTTGAGTTTTTTGCTGAATTAAAGTTTTTCTTTTCTTTTTTGGTTTTACTGTTGTGATTCTGATTTTCTATTTAAAAAATGAAAAATAAGCAAAAAGTAAAAGCATGTCTTAAGGTACTTTTACCAACCTTTTTCTATTTTTCTACTTTTTAGCAAATTCTGCATACAAACTCAACTTTAACTTTTTTGTGAACTTCTACAACTTTTTCTAAAATTCAATTGTTGTTCGAAAGCACAAGTTTTTGCAAACATGCTTATATATGTATGGTTTATACTTTATAGTAACTTCTTTTGTTTTGTCTTGTCGATATTTTGCTCTTTGTCGATGGTTTTCCTTCCCACTACAACAGCGAAAAACGGAGTTTATATTTCTCTAGTGAGGGATGTGAGGACGGCATTTGAAGGATCTATATTGGTGAAGATAGATTGCAGAGGATTGCATGCTAGTGATTACAAGAAAATAGGAGCTAAGCTGAAGGTTCGTATTTTTTTCCTTTACCGACCAAGAGACGTAATGCACGAAGCTTAAGAACAAAGGACGTAATTGATTTGATATATTTCCCTTTCTTTGACAATAGGAATTGGTACCTTGCGTGTTGTTATCTTTCGATGATGAACAAATACTAATGTGGAGAGGAAAAGATTGGAAATCTATGTACGAGGATGAAACTCCAATGATAAACCTTTCTCGGGGTGATGTCTCGAGGCCTACCAATATTTCAGGTACACGTCGAATTATTGTAGTTGAATTGCAAATGTCACTATTGCCCGTGATCTCGTCTTGATAGAGCAATCGAAGCATAACTTTCTCTTGTAGAGGCCTTTTTTTTTATTATTAATTTATATTCATGTTTAATACGTGGAGTGGGAAGGTGAAACCGTTTGTCACCATACTTGAGTTATGAACGAAGCAAGTGATCGAAGAATTCTGAAAGTAAAATCACACGTACAAATTGAATACTTTATGTGGTTAGGGCGGGCAATAATGCCAACGTCCACTTTCGCACTAGAGGTCTTAGTGATTTCAAAGTAAGACAAGTCTAATCTATATATAAGTTACAACTTGTGGAGTGCAACTGTAAAATGACCAAAATACCCTTCTAGAAAAGTTGGATCTGCGATTTGAGGTTCATTTTACCGTACTTCCTTTTTACCAGAGTCCGAAATCCCATCAAAAGGTAAGATGCGATTTCTTATAAGCTAATATTGGGATTCAATCAGTCGTATAAACTAGAAAATCCTCGGCCTCGACCTTTTAGATTTTCTGTTTACAAGCATTCTTTTCTTATATAGTTCATGGCGTAAAATACTCTTTTTTTGTACCACTATGCATTCTTCATTCCGTTGCTTAGAAATCAGAATTGACGATTTTATTTGCCACAAAGCAGATGCTAAATCAGTGAGCTCGAGCCCTAAAATGATGTCCCTCTGGCGACGTGCAATTGAATCAGGAAAGGCATCGGTTCTTGATGAGATTGATCTTAGTCCCGATGAACTTTTATCAAAGGTGGATGAATTTGACAACAAATCTCAGGCAATAGAGCACTCATATCCTGCCATAATCTACTCACAACATAAAGATGATGATTTAGAGGATAATAGTTCTAGCGAAGATGATGACTCGTTTGAAGTGGTCGAGCCTTTGGTTCCTCTTGGATCATTGCCCGTTGATTTGATAGCGAAGGAGCTAAGCGACAGTGAGGATGCAGTGTAGAAGATAATGGAGGTGTGATTCAAAATGTACTTAAATTGAAAGGAAACAGGAGAAGGGAAGAACTTGTGTTATTGACAGTTGATGATATCTTTTGTACATATATAGATATTCAATTTAGAAGGTTGTAACCAAAACCTTAAGAATTCTCTAATGAATCTTCAAATAATTGCAAAAGATTATACTATAATCTAAAGCTCGAATTTGAATATGCTCGATTGTTAATAAGACGAATCCGAACTTCATATCTTTTGGCACATACTTTGAATTTAAATTTACAAACTCGGCGAGTTTGAACACAAATCCGAACTTCATTTCTTTAGGGTGGGCATATAGTGGAACTAGCCAGCCAAATTTTTCATCAAGAGCTCGAGCTCAATTATATTTGTTGGGATAAGGCAAAAGAATATTTTATTCATTCATTATTAATATAATAATAAATTTAACAATATATATAGATATATATATATATATCATATTATTATATATAAATCATACTTAATAATATATTTATTTTATTTTATTTCGAGCTAGCTTGGGCTCCCTTCGATTCAAGCTCGATTTTTTTTCTAGCCCGACATGTTCGAGTTTGGACCAAGTTAATTGGTTAAGCTAGCTTGGGCTTCGCTCGGTTCAAGCTTGTATTTTTTTCTGGTTCGACGTGCTTGAGTTAGGACCAAGTTAATTGGTCGGCTCAACTTGTGTGGCCCCCTATTTAAAACAAGTCTGAGCTGGAATTTGTGTATAAGAATTGAAAAAAAATGGGACTCGAACTCAGATATATTTATACCCTCAAACACTTTTTTTTTTTTTTTTTTTTAAGAGGAACGGTATACACCCTCAAACTTAATTATATTTTAACCCAAAAAATGATATATCATTAAAAAGTAAATAATAATTATAATAATGATGAGTAATGATAGTGAAATGATAAGTCATCAAAATATTCAATAGAAATGGTAGTTTAGCTTAGGTAGGTCCTACATTTAGTATTGCCCTTAAGATACGTGTAAATTTATGGCTCCCTCTTCTTCAATGTTCTATTTCTTCGTTCTCCACAAAACCAGAACCCCCCCTCCTCTCTCTCTCTCTCTCTATATATATATATATATTTGTCCAACAATCTGCACCCCGTCAATTAACGAACAAGATTCAGTATCAGTGGGATCCTTCACTCTACTACTCGACTATTACTCCTGCTGGGACGATTCCAGGAAACAAACATCCTAGAATGGACTTGTGAAACATTGATTTCTACGAAATCGAGGTATAATTCTATATATATATATATATATATATATATGCAGTATGTCTATTGTCTTTGATTCTGTGTTCTTTCTTTGTTGTTAATTATTTTGTCTCTTTACTTATCAAAAAAATTAAAATAATGTTGTCTCTTTTGTGGGACATGTAAAGGTTGTGAGGTATCATTATTTCGCCTTTTTCTCGTCCTTTTCTTTTTTTTAGCTTTTCATGGAAAATGTAAATGCTGTGAGGAATCTTTGTTTGGGCTGTGTTTTTGGGGGGGAGGGGGGGAGGATATCTTATTTTTGGTGGTTTGATTCTAGGGTGAATTACATGCATACCCCTCACTTTAGTGCTAATTACTAAAAAAAACCTTGATTTTTGGTAAATTACAACGGCACCTCGTCAAGGGTCTATTTGTAAGGTTTACTAGGGTGAAATTCTAAAAAAATTTAAATACACATAGGGTGTAATTGTAAGAATGCCTTAATATAAGGGGGACTTTATGAAATTTCAAAAAGGTTAGGGGGTTTTTGGTAATTGATCATAACATGAGGGGTCAGTAGGTAATTTTCTCTTAATTTTACTGAAAATGTCCTTCTATGCATAAATCAGTATAAATACTGAACTTCAGCTATTGCTCTTAACTTTATTAGTTTATTCCAATTTCCAAACATATCCTAATTCTTAATTTGGTAGCTGCTTCATTTATGTTGGTAAAATTTCATTTGTAATGTAATTGATCACTTGGTTTGAGGACAGTAGGAAAATGTAATGGTTTTGAAGAACAGAAAATAAACAATGAAATTCTTTACAGGACTATTTAATCCTAATTGGTGGCCCGTGATGAAAGCCGACACCACGGCCCCGAGCTATTGGTTGAACTGGAGGTTTTTACTCTGTGCAATATGGATATTAGCAGCTATGCTATTTTCAGCTCTTTTGATATGGAAATACGAAGGAAACAAAACAAAACGAGCAAACGGGACTCAACAAGAGGCCAAAGGGTGCTCATATAAACGCGAATCCTGGCAATCGTGTTCGAAATCAATACACCCCGTTTGGCTTCTTGTTTATCGGATTGTTGCTTTTGGTGCACTATTGGCTTTGCTTCTTGCTGATGTGATCTCACATAGTCTTGGCATATTCTTCTTTTACACTCAGTAAGGAAAATTTACATGTTGTTTCTTCATTTGTTTGCTTTGTTTAGTTTGAATTGTGAAAATGTTTTTGAAGAATCGATGTATAAAATGCTCGGTTTCTTATTTCTGTCTGTGTTTTTGTTTTCTTGTAAAGTTTATTTTTGTTCTCAAATGTTGTCTCTATCTTTTGTTGTTAAACAGGTGGACTTTTACCTTGGTCACCATCTATTTCGGGGTATGAGTTTCAATTTTGTCCCTTTTATTTTTAGGGTAAGTTACATACAAGGACGGAGCCAAGGTTTGGGGTTCGGGGGGGCGAATACAAAAAATAGGGTTAAACTTAATATTTTTGGATTTTTTTTTTTTTTGGGGGGGCAGGTCCCCATGTGGCTCTGTCTCTGAATACATGGGAAAATTAAATAAATAATATAAAAAAAAATATAAAATCAGAAAATACCCCCAAAAATGGGGGTATTCAGAATTTAGCATGTTACGACATGGTGTATGTCGTAACAGCAGTGTTACGACATACACCATGTCGTAACACATTTTTTTTATTTTTTTTTTATAAATTAAGTGTGTTACGACATAGCCCATGTCGTAACACACTTAATATTTTTTATTTTTTTTTGTTTTTTTCCTCCTTATTTCCCGCTCATTTTTCTTCATTTTTCGTGCATTTTTGAGTTTCGACTTGAACATATAAATTGTAGACTTTCATATAAACTTTGTAACCACACAAGAATGGACTCATTCTGATAGCCGAGTGAAAAAATATAACAAGTAAAAAAGGACATATTAGACCAATTTTTTAAAGAAGATAATAACGTTGTCTATGTTTCCGGCTCATTTTTCTCCATTTTTCGTTCATTTTTGAGTTTTGACTTGAACACATAAATTGTAGATTTTCATATACACTTTGTAACCACATAAGAATGGACTCATTCCGATACCTGAGTGAAGGAATATGACAAGTAAAAAAGGACACACATATACGGATTTTTCATAAAAAAATATTTTTCCGTCGTATTCAGGATGATTTTTCGACCTTTTTTGTACATTTTCAGGCTTCGACTTCAACACAAAAAATGTAGATTGACTCACAAAGTTTGTAACGGTATGAGAATTGATTCATTTCGATATCCGAGTGAAAAAATACAACATGTTAAAACGGAACGGATTTTTCAGAAAAAAATATTTTTTCGTTATCTTCGGGATGATTTTTCGACCTTTTTTGTACATTTTCAGGCTTCGACTTCAACACAAAAAATGTAAATTGACTCACAAAATTTATAACGGTATCAGAATTGATTCATTTCGATCTCCAAGTGAAAAAATACAACATGTTAAAACGAAATGGATTTTTCAAAAAGAAATATTTTTTCGTCATCTTCGAGATGATTTTTCGACCTTTTTTGTACATTTTCAGGCTTCGACTTCAACACAAAAAATGTAGATTGACTCGCAAAGTTTATAACAGTACCAGAATTGATTCATTTCGATCTTTGAGTGAAAAAAAACAACATATTAAAACGGAACGGTTTTTTTGTAAAAAAAAAAAATTTCATTATCTTCGGGATAATTTTTCGACATTTTCTGTACATTTTCGGGCTTCAACTTCAACACAAAAAATGTAGATTGAATCATAAAGTTTTTAACGGTACAAGAATTGATTTATTTCGATAGTCAGGTTTAAAAATACAACATGTTTAAAAATATCTTTATTAAATTTAATGTATTTTTTCATCCGAATATCGAAATGAATCAATTCTCATACCGTTACAAACTTTGTGAGTCAATCTACATTTTTTGTGTTGAAGTCGAAGCCTGAAAATGTACAAAAAAGGTCGAAAAATCATCCCGAAGATGACGAAAAAATATTTTTTTCTGAAAAATCCGTTCCGTTTTAACATGTTGTATTTTTTCACTCGGAGATCGAAATGAATCAATTTTGATATCGTTATAAAGTTTGTGAGTCAATCTACATTTTTTGTGTTGAAGTCGAAGCCTGAAAATGTACGAAAAAGGTCGAAAAATCATCCCGAAGATGACGAAAAAATATTTTTTTCTGAAAAATCCGTTCCGTTTTAACATGTTGTGTTTTTTCATTCGGAGATCGAAATGAATCAATTCTGATACCGTTATAAATTTTGTGAGTCAATCTACATTTTTTGTGTTGAAGTCGAAGCCTGAAAATGTACAAAAAAGGTCGAAAAATCATCCCGAAGATGACGAAAAAATATTTTTTTCTGAAGAATCCATTCCGTTTTAACATGTTGTATTTTTTCACTCGGATATCGAAATGAATCAATTCTCATACCGTTACAAACTTTGTGAGTCAATCTACATTTTTTGTGTGGAAGTCGAAGCTTGCAAATGTACAAAAAAGGTCGAAAAATCATCCCGAAGACGACAAAAAAGTATTTTTTTCTGAAAAATTCGTATATGTGTGTCCTTTTTTACTTGTCATATTCCTTCACTCAGGTATCAGAATGAGTCCATTCTTGAGTGGTTACAAAGTGTATATGAAAATCTACAATTTATGTGTTCAAGTCAAAACTCAAAAATGAACGAAAAAGGGAGAAAAATGAGCTGGAAACATAGACAACGTTATTATTTTCTTTAAAAAATTGGTCTAATGTGTCTTTTTTTACTTGTTATATTTCTTCACTCGGCTATCGGAATGAGTTCATTCTTGTGTGGTTACAAAGTTTATATGAAAGTCTAGAATTTATATGTTCAAGTCGAAACTCAAAAATACACGAAAAAAGGAGAAAAATGAGCGGGAAATAATGAGAAAAAAAACAAAAAAAAAACAAAATATTAAGTGTGTTACGACATGGGCTATGTCGTAACACACTTAATTTATAAAAAAAAAATAAAAAAAACGTGTTACGACATGGTGTATGTCGTAACACTGCTGTTACGACATACACCATGTTGTAACATGCTAAATTCTGAATACCCCATTTTTGGGGGTATTTTCTGATTTTATATATTTTTTTATATTATTTATTTAATTTCCCCCTGAATACATAGATACCCTATGTGAGACGTTACTTACGAAAAACAACCCGAGGTTTGAGAAATTACTATAATTTCCCCGTCAATACAAGCATATTACGATTTCACCCTGACATAAAAGTAGATTACAATTTAGCCCTTAATTTTTGAGGTGTCAGGAGCTCCTTGACAGGGATTGTTTTAGTATTTTGTAAAATCTCAGGGGCTCATGGTAATTACCCAATAAGTGAGGGGTGTGCATGTAATTATCCATATTTTTTTTTTTATCAAGTTTTCTTTTAAAAACCAGAAAAAAAAAATTGAATTTTTTCGCTTATTCGGTTTCTGTAGTTTAACGTTTAATCTTTCGTCATACTTTCTAGCTCGCATCTTCAATCTCCGTTCATGGATGTCTGCGTTACTGCCGTAAAACGGACTCGGAAAGGGATAACTGCGTTAGCACAGACGTAGAGCGAGGCTCCTATATAGCACCAGCAGTTGGAGATAATTCAGATAAGCCCGGCACGATAACAAGCTTGAATAATTACGATGGACCTAATTGCAAAATTGCATCTGTTTGGGGGTACGCTTTGCAAATAATTTTTCAGGTGAGTTATTCTCCTGCTATTGAGTTGTATATTGATTTACGATATGATATTTAAGTTAAGATTGATCTTATCGTTCTCTTTTTTACTCGTAGATGTGTGCTGGGGCTGTGGCGCTAACTGATTCCGTCTTTTGGCTCATCATATACCCATTTCTTACTGCCAAAGATTACAAATTAGGCTTTGTAAGTATAGAAGTCCTCAATCCTAATGATTTGTATGAACTCACAAGAAGTTTGATTATATTTGATGCAATGCTAAAAAAGAAAAATGGTACCAACGACTTACACATCTCCTATTCACAGATTTTTCGTGCTAGTCGTAAAAAAATTCCTATTTTGGAAAATAAATTCAGAAATTTAGTAGCTTATTGATTTGATCTTATAATTATTATCTTGCTTATTGGTTCTAAACTACATTTTTTATCTGCAGCTGGTTGTTAGTGTGCATACTGTTAACGCTGTTTTCCTCCTCGGCGACACAATTTTGAACAGCATGGTACTCACTTAATAACTATATATATATATATATATATATATGTATGTATGTATATTGGAGTACTTATATATAATCCGTGACACTAATAGAATCATCGATTTCTTTCCAGCAATTTCCCTTCTTTCGAATTGCATATTTTGTTCTGTGGACATGCACATTCGTCGTTGTCCAGTGGATCATCCATGCTTTTGTTTCAATGAGGTATTCCTTTTCTTTTTCTCAATTTTCTTCCTCACATAGTTACAATTAATTCTCTATGAAGATTACACAAATCATATACCTTCTTTACTCTCTTAAGATAAATTTCTTATTCTAACAGATGGCCTTATCCTTTTCTGGACTTGTCATCCCCATATGCTCCCATATGGTAAGTATTACATTTTTCTTTGCTTCGCGCTTGTTGTGGGGTCACTCTTAGGAGTTTCCGGAACTCGGACTCTCAGAACAATCACATTTGCCCATTTGGTAAGACCCACGAGGGGTGACTCAATCAGAGATTAACGGTTGTGATTGTTGTGGGATTTGAGGTTCCGAGATGCCCTAACCCCTAAGAATAACCCGTGCGTAAACTTTGGTATAGAAGTTCATGTGGTAGAACAAATCTTTGATGTTCTTCTAGTGTTGCACTTCAAACTTCAAAGTACTTTATGGTAGCCAACAAATTATGTAGGTACTTGGCTGTTGGGCTGCTACATTTGCCATGTTTTGGGATCTTTACACTTGTATTCAAGATCAAAAGATGTTGTTTATCAAGATCAACTTCTCAATGACATTGGAACCATCTTGAGAGCAAGCCAACAATCTCTACACCTTCAACGTGTTGGAGATTCTAGTACCGAAATATCATGAGATGCCATCTCAATTCTTTCTTGGAAATTCTCTGAGAGACTCAAGTCTCGATATATTCACAATTATTTATGTATAGTGCCTCACTACATGGATTGTTTTGATTGCCCGAGACTCGGAGTCTGAGAGCTCCTACGAGTAACCCTAGGCCATTTTTAATTAATCTTTGGAGCATAAATTACTATTATTTTATTTTTTGACATTTTGTCGATGAATGTTAATCTATGACATGAAATCATAGTTTTTATCTATATGTAGTTTCAAGTTATTTTTCTCAGTTTATTTTGCATCGAAGTTTAATATTATGCGTGAACCTTGAATTTTGTCGAGGATAACATAAAGAAAAACAAAAAAAAGTTACCACAGAATAAGTACAAAGTATTTTCACTCGAAGTAAAGAAAATATTTTCCTCGCCAAAATCCAAAATACCAATCAGAGTTATGATTCATTTGATCAATTCATTAACATTGAAAATCTATTCATCATAATTCATGTATCTCTAAAAGTTTGATTCATCCAATATAGAGTACATCCCTCCATAACTTCCACATTTCCAACTCTTTTCCCTCCTACAAATTCACTGCTTGTATGTGACAATGAAGCAAAATCACAACTCAGTTCGGTTTGTCCAGACCCGATTAAGCCTTAATGTAATCTCTAATAAACTGCTCTAACTGAGAGATGTCACCTGTTAAACCAGATGATTCTGCAACAGTAACTTTGTTATAGCACTGATGAAATCCAAAGGCTTCTCCAGGTACCCCAAGGCTATATTCATTAGTAACATCAGCTGAAGATAGAGCTGTTCTTGATGTTCGAAGCTTGTCTCTGAGCCAAAAAGAGAAGCCAAAAGGTCAAATTGTATAATGTAGCATATCGGAAAATGATAAATTTTATTAGAAATGAAGAATTTTAATGAGGAATACTGTAATTTTAAGTCAATTGTTAAATGTAAGAGAAAAAAACGTAGCAAGTTGTAGAGAATGTGTAGCACCATCCTAGGAGTGTATGAGGAGTGTAAAAGATGTTTAGAAGCTTCCTTTATAAAAATCTAGGAAGAATTATTTACATAAGTTAATATTAGCCCTTAGATCAAATCAATCACCACTAATTTAACACAATCTTGCAAGAGGCTGATTGAAAGGGGCTAACTGTTGCACAAACATTACTAAGAGAGTAAATCCGTGTTAAAGTTGATTGGAAGAAACATGTTATGTACCACTTTCTTAAGTACGGTGATAGTTTTAGGGCTTGATTGACTATTTTATCGATCCTACTCAATGTTTGAATGATAAGAGCTAAAATCCAGCAATTATTGTTTAATCGTCCAAACAAGGAGAGCAAATATGGAGGGAATGTAACAGTTTAATGACTCGAAGCCTGGTGAGTACATAACTAGCTTACATTTCCTTCTCCAGCTGTTTTCTGATGAAATCCTTTGTATGAGCAGTAACTTTATCTACCTTGTTGCACAAGAGTAGTAGCGGGATTTTCTTCTTCACAACACTTGCCTTGGTCAAAATATCATATAGGTACCTATAAAAATGAAAAATAACATGGGATTTTAGTCACTGGTTTTTACCATTTTAGTTCATGCATACGTTGAGGCCTATAATTAAAACCACTAACGCAACATACTCTGAAGCAGCACGAACATTCGGTAAAAACTCCACAGCATCTACCACAAAAACTATGCCTGCTGCTTGAGGCAAGAACTCATCTAGTTTGGGTCTCAGACGTGAATGTCCAGGAACATCAACAATGTGAACCGGCTTTATTTTTCCCTTCTTTGAGCAACCGAAACAAAGTTTAGGTTAAAAAGTAGCATTGATACATATTTAGAAAAGTCATGGACAACACTACAACATAATCAAGAGTAGAGTGCACAAGAGCCAAGCTCGATTCAAGGTTGACCAAATTTCTCAGCTCGAGCTTGAAATTAAATGTATATATATATAATTTTTTTGGTGCTTATATATACATATATTATTAAATATGGATTAGTATATACATATATAAATATATTATTTTCTTTTTAAAAGTTTTGATTATATTGATATATCATGATAAATATTAAATACATTATTATCAATTATTAAATATATTATTATCTATATATACATTAATAAATAATCACTTGTTTACAGGCTCACATAAGGGCCTGTGAATAGGTATAATTGTGCTCTATCTTGGCTCGTTAGGCTCAGTTTGATCTCGAGTCTAATTGAGCCGAATAAATAGTAATTTTCCCTAGTATGTGGACGAAAAACCACTCTTTTCACTGGAATCTGAGATTACCCTCTGACAAGCACTAATCAAGCATGCTTACAAATGTTATATATACGTATTTCCACAAAATAACGTGAATTACCTTAGTCGTCTCAGAGTTTAACACAAAAGTTCCTTCGTTTGGTTCCATTGATGTCACAGTACCCTGATGGGAGGATCCATCTCGAAGCTGTGTAGGAAAATATTATAAACGAATAACCAAATTAAACGAAATAGAGTTCAGCAAAGGTCTTTTGCCTATATAATCCAAAAAATTTCAATTTACACTACTTCTTTGGATGCTTACCTGGTAAAATAGAACAGTCTTGCCACTTCCGGCTAGCCCAGTTAGCACGACCGTATTAGATGATCCACGCTTGAAAAGACGAACTGCATAGTAATCGGCCACAACACAATCATCAGAAGTCACAGCAGGGGAACTGGAAAATATATTGAAAATCAAAAAAAGAGTATATAAAGGTGACACCGAAAACTATTTAATGACTACTGCAGACAAAATAAATATTAGATGATCTACACTTGAAAAGACGAGCTGCATAGTAATCGGCCACAGCGCAATCATCAGAAGTCACAGCAGGGGAACTGGAGAATATATTGAAAATCGAAAAACGAGTATATAAAGGTGAAGCCTAAAACTACATAATCACTACTGCAGACAATAATTATTCGAAAAAATGGAAATAAAATATATCACAGCAAATCATTTCATAGATCATTCCATCAACACAAATCTCCAATGTCTAACACACACACACACACACACACACATATATATATATATATATGCCTTATAAGTTTCTATCACAATTCTAAATCAGCAAACACGCAAAATCACAACATACAAACACATCGTCGACACAATGTAGGTAAATTAAATCTCGTAAAACTCAAAATTCACCGAATTTGAAACAAAATAATAGGTTTCTGAACAGCTTACCGATTGAGAAGAAGAAAATTGTGAATAGGACTGCTCCAATTGCCGCGTAAAGCTGCGTTGGTGGAATTTTGTGGAGAAATTCATGGCTTTTGTTCATCAACTGCTGCAATTGGATCTTCAATTTCTCCATTTTCACTTCATCCATTGCTTCTATTTTTGAAAATCAAACCTTTGTAAAACCAATTTAATTAAAAAAAAATCAGTAATTTAGCAGAAGAAATGCAAGTTAAAATGAAGATTTTGAAACGACATAAAGATCGAGATTTACCTACTTGTATTCTGGCAACGGAGGAATTGAAAAAATAACTTTTTTTTTCTTAATTTGAAGAACAAAAAGGAAATGAGCCCTAATTTCGATTGTCTTGAACTTTCCTCGAACTCAGAGCGGATCGGGTGTATGATGAGTTGTCGGATCAAGTTTAACCCGATTCGTTAATATGGATAAATAAATATGTTTAAGGGTATTTGCCGAAAGAAAAATGCTATATACCACCGTTTTTATACTACCAATTTCTCACCGCTCCTTAATTTAGAAAGTATGAATATATTAAATTCATTAAAATCAATTAATTTCATGTGATTTTTTACCAAAATTAGGGGAGGTGAAAAATTGGTGGTATATAAAAGGTGGTATATGGCATTACTCTTGGCGGAAAAATCTATGCTAGAACGACTCTAATGGCCCTAGTGTCTATCTCTCTCAAATAATAAAATATATTGTGTGTGGTTCGCACATACAGTTGTGTGAAGATATGGACATAGGGTACACATTCGGACCAATGAACTCAATTTGATATAGATATCCATATTTGGCCTTTCCTTTTTCTCATTTCTTTTTTCTTTCTTGATTTCTTTTTTCATAAAGGACCATTGGTGAGGATCTGTATTTTATTTTTTTTGAATTTAAGAGAAAGGGGAATATCCGATAAATTCAAGTTTATAATTATAATTTTGAGTCATAAAAAATCTATCTAACTCTATAAAGGAGGGGAGAGTCACAACTTGTAACAGCCTGAATTCGAATCCAATAACTTTCACATAAAGTGGGAGGTGAATACTACTAGATCAATATGTCTTGGGTATTTCGAATTTTATTTCTTACATGTATGTTGTATGTATAAATATTTTGCTTAATTATACTATGGTATGAATGTATTATGTGTTACATGGTATATAAAAATTTACATGTATGTTGTATGTATAAATTTTTTGCTTAATTATACTATGGTATGAATGTATGATGTGTTACATGGTATATAAAAATAAAATACGAAATAAAATATTAATCAGAGGTGCTTGTGCTCAGGCATATCATAAAGTTTGAAGGAATTTGGCCTTTCCTTTTTCTCATTTCCTTTTTCTTTTTGATTTCCTTTTTCATAAAGGACTTGGAAAGTTTGAAAAGATTTGGCCTTTCCTTTTTCTCATTTCTTTTTTCTTTTTGATTTTTTTTTTACAAAGGACCATTGGTGAGGACCTGTATTTTTTTTTATTTTTTTATTTTTAATTCAAAAAAAAGGGGGATATTCGATAAATTTAAATTGATAATTATAATTTTGAGTCATAAAGACTCTATTTAACTCCATAAAAGAGGGGAGAGCCACAATTTGTGGCAGCCTGAATTCGAATTCAAGACCTTTCACATAAAGTGGGAGGTGGATACCACTAGACCAACATATTTTGAGTATTTTGTATTTTACTTCTTACATGTATGTTGTATGTATAAATTTTTTGCTTAATTATACTGTGATATGAATATATTATGCGTTACATGGCAAATGTATATAAAAATAAAATACGAAATGAAATATTAATCAGAGGTTTGATGTGCTTGTGCTCAGGCATATCATAAAGTTTGAAGGGATTTGGCCTTTCCTTTTTCTCATTTCTTTTTTCTTTTTGATTTGTTTTTTCATAAAGGTCCATTGGTGAGGATCTGTATTTTATTTTTATTTTTTTTAATTCAAGAGGAAGGGGGATATCCGATAAACTTAGATTGATAATTATAATTTTGAGTATTAAAGACTATATTTAACTCTATAAAGGAGGAAAGAGCCACAACTTGTGGCAGCCTGAATTCGAATCCAAAACCTTTCACATAACGTGAGAGGTGGATACTATTAGACCAACATATCTTGAGTATTTCTTATTTTATTTTTTACATGTATGTTGTAAGTATAAATTTTTTGCTTAATTATACTATGGTATGAATGTATTATGCGTTTGTTTCGTTTTTTTAAACAAACTAGTCTAGGTTGGATTCGAGTGTTCGTTCCGAACCCGTGACAATCTCTTTTTTAGATTATTTCTCAACCCCTGCGCTCGATAAGCTTAAAAGGTGGTTCCCGTCTTAAATTTTACGCCAAATGAGACGAAAGATCAGGTTCAAGTCCAGATAAAAACTATCTCTCTCCAATACTCAAATTTGACAACAAGATAGTTTTAAATCTACGTGAGAATCTTTTCTTACGTGATTTGACCTTTAACAAATATTTAACAGGTATTCGTAAAAACAGCAAAACACGTTAATTCGAACGAGTAGATAAATGAATAGAAAATTCAAGTCAAGATACAGATATATTCTTCAAATACTGAAATCTGAAAATAAAACCATCTATACCTCCATGAGAATCTTCAATTCTTGATGATTAACACGATTTCGGGAGCGAAAAGTACAGATTAACACTAAAGCTATTTTATTCTATGCCTACTCCTACTCCTAGAAAGTGTAAAAGAAGTTATGTATGATTCTGATGATGTCTTTCTTTTCGGTCGTTTCTTCCCCTTTTTATGCTAGTCCTGTGTATCCACGTTTTCAACCTCCGTGAACTGCTCCAACTCCTTTTTCAAATATTTTGTGTTGGCGGGCTTTTTCTTCAGCTTCAACGTTTTTCCTTTTGTGCATTATAATGGGCCTGATAGTTTGGGCAGTGTTTCGAGCCCTTCACTGGGCTTGAGATTATTCTGGGCTTTTTTATTGTAATTTAGCAAGATATTTATTGGACCCCATATTTTGGTGATTATTTAGATGGTGAGCCCAAGTCTTATCTGTCCGGCTCACTCATCTAATTATGGATATTTAGGTTTTCCATACTTCGTAAAAGCCCATGTTTATTTTGGGTATAAACAGCGTTACATGGCAAATGTATATAAAACAAAATACGAAATTAAATATTAATCAGAGGTTTGATGTGCTTGTGCTAAGGCATATCATAACGTTTGAAGGGATTTATACCCCATATGTCGAGCCGTCTGTAGGAAGAATAGATTATTCTATCCCAACATGATTTTTGGCACCATCGCCAAGTTTTTGTCCAATATCCCACTTAGGTGTTGCTCTCACTATTACATTTGAAGAATCGTTCATCAACAAAGATGAAGAGCATAGATTATAATGGAACTTTTTCAAAAATTGTATTTCATTTGATATGCACGCGGCACGTGTATAAAAATTACGTCACTTGTATATTTAAAAGAAAAAATTATACACATGACATACATATGATAAATGAAATATATATAGAGGCCAACCCAATGGTGTCCCCAGCCTCGCTTTAATAATCCATAATCAAGCTTATATGTAAAAATAAAATAAAATTCAAATATTGTCCTTCTTTCCTCTTGAAATCTTAAGTTATCCTCTTATACAAGTTAAAATATCTCCGCACAAACAAGGATTATTACTCTTAAAATATCTCTGCACAAACAAGGATTCTTACTCCATCCAATGTCGTTCCATCCATTAGAAACATATGATTATTCTTCCACATCATGAAATTAATGTTTCATTTCTTATTATATCATATAACCACGCAATCGAACGATTTTTCCATAAACAAAGAATGTAAGAGCATACTAAGTTGAGCCGGTTCAAATAACTTGAGTTGAACTTCTCGAGCTAGAGCCCTCAACTCTATTAGTTGTTTTCACGGGCTTGCAAACTTCCTAATTGATATAGTATTTCAATTTTATTCTTTGATAATATATTTTATAATACATGTTAAACGAGTCCAAGCTCGAATTTGAAACTACTATTTTCCTTATGAGGTACGAATTTAAAATCTTACAAAGAAATTTGTGAAGCTTAAATTGCTTGAGTTGAAGTCTTGAAATTTCGTCCAAGTTGAGCTCATAAATATAATCACAAATATAATGTGGGGACTGGGGAGGGGGGTGAGTATGACATTGTATTTATCGCTATCAAACTGAGACTATTAGATGTACGAATCAAATTATCCACAAAATGAGGCGAACCTACCGAAATTAAATTCACAAGATCTTTTGGAGAAATTTGTGTGGCTTACTCTTTATCTTATCCACACAGATCAAAGTCCAACAGATTTTCAGCCACTTCTCTATCGAATTATGAAGTACAATTAATGTAATAAATGGGGTAATTGCGTAAAACCCCCTATGTTATTTCGAAAATGCTAAAGTCCCCTTATGTTAACGAAATAGACTAATCACCCCCTATGTTCTTAAAAAGTGTGCAAAAAGGCCAAATTCCATTAAAAAACGAGCGTGTTTTTCGTGTTTTTCACCTTTATTGACATGCTCATTTGTCATTTATATATTTTTCATACTTTATAAAAGGTAGATACTATTGATTCACCCAAAAAATACATATTTTTTTCTATCATTTTAATAAAATTTGGCTTTTTACACACTTTTTAGGAACACAAGGAGATGATTAGCCTAGCTATTTCGTTAACATATGGGGGTTTTTAGCATTTTTAAAATAACACAGGAGAATTTTATGCAATTATCCCTTAATAAATTGGATAGAAACACAAACCAATTCCGAGACAAGTGGCTGCAAATATGCAGTAGTACAAAGCTAATAAATATCACGATCGATTTCATTCCCATTTTTTTTTAAAAAAAGCTCTTTCATAAGAGTTCATAAACAATTTACAATGTAGATAACAATTAATGCAATGTATAGATTGAGTCCAACAAAATAAGTAGAAGCTATTGAATCATTAAATGGATATATAACATATCTTTCAACAGTGAAATTGGAGAAAAAATAGAGCAGCAGAAGAGGAGGGAAGGGGCGTAGCAATGGGAGCACTCCTCCTCAAGAGAGGCACGGAAGGAAAGAGCTTAAGTTGTTAGATGACATATGATAATATCATCTTACATTATGATTTTTTTGATTTACTTAATCAATGGTTAGTTGGTTCATAATCTCTTGTTTCGGGTGTACTCAATATCTTTGCTTGGCAAAATTTCATATAGTTCAACCAGGTTGTGCTGAAGTCGCATCTAAGTAGTTAAATTATAATGTGATCATCAAGTATACATAATTTACAAATCTATTTAGATAATATTAAAATGAGGAATATGAACTATCAATCGATGCCTCTATCTTACAAATGGTTGAATATGATGAGCTCACTTTGACCTATTCTCTATGCTTTCCAAAATCGATTAAGTTGAGTTTCATATCAAGTTGTATTTCAATTTAGCATATATCTTGTATTATATATACACACACTATATTTATACAAAATTCATATCACCAGTATGTGTAAAAATAATTTTTATATACATAACGTGCATATAAAATGTGAAATAAACTAAAATACCAATTTATAAAAAATCATCCAAACTTGATTGATTCGCCTTTTACTTATACGCAAAAAAATAGAGTGAGAAATTAATATGAATTATATACATTTAACGTGAATATGTCATCACTCATGAGAATAGGATGACAAATTATTTTAGAAGATAAGATCTAAATTGGTTGGCATGAGTGGGAATCTAGTCATCTAACAGCTATAAATAGACACAATTACACACAAACTATACACACTTTCCATGTCCACATTTTATAATAAAATAAGTTGAAACACTTTCCAAAAGTGGAATGGCGCAAAAAGAAGGCGAAGAAGCAACAATCCATGGCGACGTATTAGAAACCATCCTCTCGCACGTGCCACTCATCGACTTGGTTTCCGCTTCACACGTGTCAAAATCGTGGCGCCACGCCGTGTCTTCCTCCCTCCGCCATCTCAACCCGCCTAAACCGTGGCTAAGCCTCCACACGCAATCCACACGCCACCCCTACGCCACCACCACACACGCGTACGATCCGCGATCGAACACGTGGATCAAGATATCTCGACCGTTGATCGACTACGCCTCCGCGCTCAAATCATCCGATTCAAATTTCCTATACATGCTCTCCCCTTCCAAATTCTCCTTCTCATTCGACCCCCTAAATTCAAACTGGTGCCACGTCAGCCCTCCCTCCGTGTGGCGCACGGATCCTATCGTCGCGCGCGTCGGCGACGCCGTCGTGATCGCCGGTGGCGCGTGCGACTTCGAAGACGATCCGTTGGCGGTCGAGATTTACGATCTTAACGCACGTGCTTGGAGCACGTGCGAGTCGATGCCGGCGGATTTGAAAGACTCGGCGGCGGCGGCGTGGCTCTCGATCGCCACGACGGCGGAGAAGCTCGTCGTCGCCGATAAACACTCCGGCGTAACTCACTGGTTCGATCCGGTAACCAAATCGTGGTCCGACCCGTTCGTTTTGGATCCGAATCAAACCTTAAGCAGCTACAACATCGGATTTTCAAATAATAGTTTGATTTTGATCGGATTTTGCAGAAATGAAAATATCGATAGAGTGAAAATATGGAGATTTTGTGATGAAGATTATAATTTGTTCGAAGAGATTGGGGAAATGCCTTTGGATTATGTAATTAAATTGAAGAGTAAATGTTTTGGTAATTTTTGTATAGATACACGAGTGGCGGGGAATATTGTGTATGTATATAACACGTGGGAGGCGGAGGAGGTGGTGGCGTGCGAGTTGGTGGCCGGCGGCGGGTGTAGGTGGTGGGGCGTGAGTAATGTGGTGGCGCGTGAGGGAATGATTGTGGATAGGTTGGTGTTTTCGTGCTCCGACGTTGGGATTAAGGAGTTGCGGCGAGCTATGGCGGTGAAGAATTGGAGATTTGAGGAAAAGTTCACTGACTGAGTTGACTCAGTCAACGTTTTGAATTTTTTTTCTCCATTTTTTTTAGACAAATAGTAATTAAGTAGTATGATTGTAAAAATTCCTAGTTAAATGTGGGGCAGTAAAAATTTGTCATTTGAAACATACGAGCATGTTATAAAATTTTATTAAAAGTTACAGTGAAAAACACGGGAATGGGAAATAAACGAACTCGCAGATGCACGAGTATAATATAAATACAAATGAATTATTTGAAAATGAAAATATGAGTTAGTTTTATATAAATTTGAAATATATATATATATATTGTTTGTACTCGATTTTTATTTATAAAAATAATATTATAAGTGAGTCAAAAGTATAATTATTATTCATTACGTTCAGAATGCAAATGGAAGACGAGAGTACTTTTCAATTATACATATGTACATACATATATTATACGAGTATAATACAAATTTAACTCAGGGGTAAAAATAAATCACAAGAATTTGCGGACAACATTTCTCGAGATTTTCAAATAAAAATATATTAAATCATTCATGATTATTATACATTTTTATATATAAAAAAAACATATTTATTACATTTGGCATTAAAAACCAGACATTCAAACACATTTGTTTCTCTCGTTTTATCTACGAAATAAGACGAGAAACGCAGATAATCCGCTCCTTATGTTACCGTGTAATGCACATTAATATGTTTTATCAAAAGTCTGTATTTTTCTTTGTATTATTATTAGACCATATTGCTTTGCTACATAACAATAATAATTATTATATTAATAGTAATGTTTATATAATATATTAAGTGGTAACGTTCTAGGTTTAAAACTAAAAACTTATCATTAATAATATTTATTATCATAACTTTTTGTTAGATATCTTCAAATTGAATTCTGAAAGTTATCATTGACTATAATTCGGGTGATTTTATGCCAGACCGGGTTCAACAAGGCTAGGGGTGTACACGGTCGGGTTCGGGCAGTTTTTTTTAAAAAAATCAACCCGATCCGATATATGCGGGTAGACAAAAACTCAAACCGAAACCACATAATTATCCTTTAAAACCGAGCGGTTCAGATCGATCAGGCTTAATGTATTTAGCGGGTGGGTTGACGAGTTACCAATTATAATTATAGTTCTTACAACTTACTTTTAGTTTCAACTAATAAGTAAGAAACTAAATAACATATTTATTGTGCATTTAACTAAAAAAAATTGAGTTGGCGAGAAATACAAAAATAAGTGGTGTTATGAAATAAAAATCATATTTATCATGAATTGTAAACTCTAAAATATTAATAAAATTAAATTATCTTATAAGTTTATCATCAAAATATACATTTATATTTTCGTTCAAATCAAGTAAAAACATATGTTCAAATGAAATAATTTATTTACTCAAATTAAAAATAAAGTGTTTTACATTAATATGAATAAAATCATTTTTATTAGAGTTTATATATATCCTATATAGTTTTAAGAGTTTATGGTTAATTTTTATCTCTCTCTCTCTCTCTCTCTCTCTCTCTCTCTCTCTCTCTCTCTCTATATATATATATATATATACACTTATGACATATTCAATTAGCGGTCGGGTGGCGGGTTACAATTATTAAACCTACCACCCGATCCGAAAGTGGCAGGTTGCAATTTTTTCAACCCACCACAAATATTTAATAATTTCAAACCGGCGATTTTCGGGCGGATCGGGTCGGTTTGAACAGGTTGAGCGGGTTTATGTACACCCCTAAACAGGGCCGATACACCATACCTCATTGGATACATGGACAAGATAATAAAATCCACTCAATACACTTGCATTCAATAGTATTGAATAAATCGACTCCATTGGACCCGATCTATTCTAAAATTTCCCCTATAATTCTTCCAAAATTGAAGAGTCTTCTCTCCAATTTCAGCTTTAAGGCTTCAATTCCTCCAATTGGCCTATCTAGAAGAATGCTTGGTGGGTTCGTTTCTAACTTTAAACTGAATTGGGCACCAATGAACTGGGACTTATCAGCATGTTGTTCTATTGCTCTATTAATTTGTCACTGGCCAGATCTTGAGTTTATTAAGTTCGAGGCGAACCAAAATCGAATTTAAGTTAAAACGGATAGTCAAGAAGCGATTAACAACATTCAGAAAGCAATATTCAAACATCAACACTTTGAGACTATCTACCGCATTCGGGAGAGGCTTCGATTACCTTGGCACACCGATATCAAGCATAATGGTGGGAAGCAAATAGCACGACTGACCATATAGCAAAAAGTGGATCAAACATGAATCTTGAGACGATCGACAAGCTGGATGCACGGACCCACTAGCTTCTTGAACAATATAGGACATAACTTGGCCCGGATAGTGACTACAAGCTCGGATTTGTCGGGCCTTAACTAGTAGGGTAGCCGCTTTCATCATGAATCGGAAAAAAAAAGGAAGCAAAAAAGGAACAAACTAACAACCAACATATGCACTGGCTCTGTTATTGTGGCATGCCGCTACCGGAAGTCGATTATAGTCCTAATAATCAACACCAATCCTCATTTGAAGCAAAAAATACCCTACCCGACGAAATGCGCAAAAAACTTCGAACTTCGGATACGAACTTACCACATGGAGTTGGTCAGAAGCTTTGATTGATGCAAACCAAACAAAAAACAAACATTGCAAAAAAAAAAAAAAAAAAATTAATAACCCTAGTGTGATGATAGTTAACTTAGAGAAGCCCAAGTTAAGTTCCTAGAGTACCCCAATGGCCCATCAATGAACATCATTGAAATAGGGCCTCAAATTATTTAGCACTATTTCTACTCTTATAAAACAATTTATTTTTGACTTGTATAAAGGAACAAGTACAACATAAAACAATACCTTGGGTTGTTGGGATCCTTTATTCTAAATGTTGTTTCATTTATTATTTTATTTACTTATGTGAATGTCATTTGTATAATTCTTTTTTTAATATACAAGTAATGTGAATTTAATACACATGACATTCATATAAGTATATAAAATAAGAGATGAAATACAATTTTAGAATAGACCATCTAATTTGCAACTTAGAAAGATGGTGTTGGACTCAACCTTGGGCACGTTGTTGCACGCATGCTTGATGACCTAGACTAGCGTCAAACACCTTCAAATTGCGTCTTTGTTATAAAGAGTAACTAGCTAGGTGACAAATATTTTGGCCAAGATGGCAGGGGTAAACGTTACTAATGCATAATATACTATGAATGTCCTTTCTTTTTTATTCTAATTTTGTATGACCGAAAGGATTTTGTAACTCACCCAGTAAAATTCACTTGGATTTGACTGAATTGTTTGTTTATATTTTTGAGTTCAAATCTTGAAAATTTTTCAGGGAACGCGTATTATGGATTGAAAATTCGTGTGAATTTGATGTGCTATGTTGATGTGTTTGTTTATGTTTTTAGAATATTGTTGAAATTTGTAACATGTGTCTAATCACTAATGATTAGTTGATGTGTGATGAGTTGATTAATTAAAAAGTATGAAAGAGAAAGAGAAAAATAATGTAAAATAAATTAATATTGATTGATGATTGTGTGAAATGATGGATGTGGTGATTGATAGGTGGTTATATTGGAGAATGAGAAAGTGAATTTGAAAAATGATGAATTTGGTTGAGAATAGTTTGAAGAGTGAATTTTTAGAATTTTGTGATCCAGAAAACTGAAAATAGGATTTGAAAACATAAACAAACAAGGCCTAAAATTTTCTAACTGGACTGCCTCAGGTCACTACTTAATTAATTATCTTAACCTTTTTTTTGAGTTTAACATATGATTTTTTTTTTCTAAAAAGAAAAGGAAATAATAATTATATATATATATATTAATTACATCGATCTTTCTTTTGAATCAATGAAAGATAGTGGGAATGTTGTTCCACACCTCAATGATTATAATGATAATAATTATCAGCTCCAACCAATTAAGTTGATTTGCACTTCTATTACTATTAATGTCTCTTAGTATATAATATAATGTTATATAAAAAACCTAAAAGAATCTTTGTATCTTTTGACCAAAACAAAGGGACCAATACTAAGTTTTATTGTGCACCCATTCGCAATTAAATTATTTTATCACATATAAGTCATGTGATTAATTAGCTTCATTTTATAGACTAGCTAGATTCAAGTTCAATAATATTACATCTTACCGTTGATTATATAAAATATTTTCTTAAATAAATATTTTAGCTTAAATAGTATACACACTAGCTAGAGTGCTATTACTCGTGATTCAAAATATGTTGTCATACCGCATGAAACAATCAATTCAAAGAGTTTACTCATTACATTATTTTGGTCGGGCTCTTTTACCATCTTGATATGATGTTCTAACTTCTAATTAACCTTTTATGGGGCATTATTTTCATAGCACACGGATTAAGGCTACTCGTGTAATGTGCATTAGAAAGTCAATTAGTAAAATAACCTAATTAACAACTCTTGACTGGCCTTAATTTGGTCTCTTGATAATGAGTACTCTGGTCAATTTCAACGTTGAACTTTGTATCCACGTAAATTGTTTTTTGACTTTAAGCTATTTTTTGCATCTAAAGCTATATGGAATTTGTCAAGAACTTCTTTGCTTATCTCTTCATAGTATATATATATATATATATATATACACATACACACACATTCATTTTATTTTAATTTTCACCTTGAAAAAAATGTTAAGAGTGAGCGAAGGAGTCATTTTTAAAAATTTCCTCGACTTGAATTTTCAACATATATAATCATAAATATACACACACACACACACTCATTTTACTTTAATTTGCACCTTGAAAAAAATGTTAGAGTGAGCGAAGGAGTCATTCTTAAAAGTTTCCTCGATTTGAATTTTCAACATATATAATCATAATTTTTTTTTTTGACTTATATAATCATAATTGTTATATGGTGAAAATTTAACTATTAATTGTAATGGTACTCTATGTTAATCACACTAAATGATATATCCATGCATGCTCTTACGAGCATATTTTATGTAATATATTGTATTTTTTTTTTGGTTGCAATATTTTATGTATATTGTAAGTATGTATATATTCTTAATTATAACCACCAACATGATAATTATCCTTATGCTCTTTTGCGCTATTTCATGTATGCATGTATATAATTTAAACTATCTACCAACAAGGTCCAACATAATTGGGTTCTTTAAGCATGCTGTCTAGGGTTCGATCTCTGACAATGTGTATGGAAAAAATTTTGTTGGGAGAGACAAAATCCACGTCGGTGATTTCTAAGCCTCGAAGGGATTAATTTCCAGCGTCCGGTTGGGGGAAACCCTTGGTATATACCAAAAAAAAATGTATATATGTTAAATAATTCTCTAAATTATATATGACAATCAACGCATAGTATATGTCATTTTTTGATTTGTTATTATTTGCATATTTTGATATTTAATGTCAAATGATCAAATCTATATATAAATTCACATATACTTACTACCATATATAAGCATGATTATGTAGACGATTATGAATTATTTTATAGTATATTAACGACGAGACTACTGCAAGGATGAATTAAAATCATATATCCTAAGAGTGTTATTGGCTTTCATTATTATTAATTAGACTCTCTTCATTACGAGTCTAATTAATAATAATGAAAGCCAATAATTGACTCTTTTCATTAAAAAGACTTTTTCATTAAGTTAACCACCACAAGTTTTATCCCTCACAATGTATACATCGTTTTGTCTGTTCAAGGTGATGTTACTTATCAGTAATATAGTGAAATTTTGCATTATCTTTAATTAGGTGAAATTTTGCATTATCTTTAATTAGGAGATCTCGGGATCTCAAATTTTAAGTGATCTCTGCCTTTTTCTCGTGTATATGTTCACATGAAATCCAACATTGATTTTCCATATATAATAATGAAATTTCTGAATTAGAAACGAACCAATCAATTCTTTGACAAACAAATATTTTTGAGGGGTGAAAATGGGTTTTAACTTTTGACTATTGGGAGAATGAATGAAGAGGACCATATTGGTCTCAGCTTTAACTGCCAATATATCAAATCAATCAATCAATCAATCATAATATTTTTTCTTTCCCCCAATTATAAACTTTGTTATGCTTTGCTTGTGCAATCCCACAAACTTTTCAGACTCCATGACTTCTTTTTTTTTCTTTTTTTTTTTAACAATTAAAATTTCATATATTAATTAAATATGAGCTACATCTCCATCAAAAGATAAATCTACAAGTAACGAAATCTACATATTCTTGAATGGAACAATTGCTGGAGCAAAGTTCTTGGAATTCCCGGAAGAAAATTTCCAAAATCAAGAATGCCTCATTCAAATCAAGAATGTGACACCAAACAATCTCCCCAAAAATTGACTCCATGACTCTGTGACTCAGCACCATTGTTAGGTAATTACCAAAAAATCCTCATATTTTTGAAATTACCTTTGCATGTAAAAAGTGTCTTACATGCTAATCCGAGTTGGTTTTTTTACACCAAATTCCTTTCAATCAGAACTTTAAATCAGACATAGCACATTCCGCGCCACGTAAGCGCGGAATCTGCCAGATTCCGCGCCACGTCAGCGCGGAATAGAATTTTTTTTTTTTTTTTCACAATTAAAAACTTGGCCATATGCATTTTTGATATTAATAAATTGTAGGGCAAGAATGGGATACCCGAGTAATATAACAATGACACACGTTGTCTAAGTTCAATTTTGAGACTTCCATATAAAAACCACACACTCATTTCGAACCTACAAGTGACATACGGGAATTCGGGATGGGTACAATCGACTTCAACACATTTTTTGTAACATTGATTTCAATATCCGAGTGATACAACCTGGAACTAAAAAATGCGACTTTGTACAAGACTTCAACACGAAATAACTCATTTCATATCGGATGGAGGAACGGACAAAATTTTTCATCATCTTCGGGACGGGGCTTCGAGATTGGTTTGTGGAATTGATTCAATATCCGGATGGAGCAAATGATTTTTCTACATTTTCTGTACTTGGGGTAGATTGACTCACCGGATAATGACAACATGTTTTAACATCATTTAATGTATAAACCTGAATATCGAATGCCAATCAGTTCGAAAATGTACATGTAGATCATGATGACACCAAAAAATTCATATAACTCCCCAACAAACTTTGTGAGTCAACTCCATGTCGACCATCCCTGAAAAATATTTTTTTCCGATCCGTTCCAGTATTTTTTCATCCGAATATCGAAATGAATCATTCTTAGTTACAAACTTTGTGACAATTACTTTTTGTGTTGAAGTCGAAGCCTGAAAATGTATTCATTAATTTTTTTCGGAAAAATAACATGTTGTATTTTTTCACTCGGATATTGAAATGAATCAATTCTCATACGTTACAAAAGTCAATCTACTCGAAGCTTGAAAATGTTGTTCATGATAACAAAATATTTTTTTCTGAAAAACCAAACTTGTCATAACTTTCGAAATAAGGGAAAATCTACAATTTATTCAAGTAAACTCAAAATTTAAACATAACGTAAAAAATTAAAGTGTCTTATTATATTTTTACTCATCGGATGAAGGGTCTTTGAAAGTCTCTCAATCTATGTACGAAAAAAGGAGAAAACGAGCTATTATAAAAATACTGAGTTGGGTTTATTTTAAAAACATTTCAATCAGTACTGCCATGACGTATGCCTAAAATTCTATTCCGCCTACGTGAAATTTCGGAATATTATCTCAATGGCGATTTAATTTTGTATTATTTTTTTAAAATTCTCGAAGAATCCAAAACAAATAATACCAATGAATTTTATTTTATTATTTATATTAGGACTACAATTAAATGTAGATGTACAGGTACTTAGGTCACTCCTATTATTTATTTATTAAATTAAATATGCAAATAATTGGTAAAAAAGAAATCCACGCCTATTATTGGCTTCTTTTTTCCTAAATATTAGTATCTAGAGTATGCAATTCAGACTATTATTTATTTATTAAATCAAATATGAAAATAATTGGTAAAAAAGAAATCCCCAAAAAGTAGCACACGTAATTGCTGGTGTTTCAAGCCTATCATTGGCTTCTTCTTTCCTAAAAATTCGTATCTAAAGTATGCACGCAATTCAGAAGTAATTTTTCACTTGGATTCACCCAATCTTTGATATGCAATTCATGTGAATAGGTATTTGAATAAGAGGGATCCAAACAAGACTGTAAAAGAATTTTGGTGTTAATTTTTTTTTAAAGCTTCCTCTGATCAAGCTTGTGAGAAACCGTTTAATTGTGGTGCACGATTTGACGGAGCCAGACTGTTCATGTCTCTGATCAAACCAATCGGGTGTACACAAAACACTATCATAATTCATTGAAAAAACAACTGAAAAAGATACTGATTACACCCTTGAGATTGTAGCACTAATACTAACTAATTGTAAACAATTACATGGGATTGAAGGTAGCATTACATAATTTTCTTGCTATTTAATATTTAATTCATTTGTACATTAACTGTCTCTAACGAAAAAATACATGGAATTCTTGATTCCATGAATTTTCTACTTTAAGTTTTGATTCTTTAATCCTGTTCCCTCCAAAATCATGTGCCTATTCAAATAAAATCAAAAGTTAGGGAATGCAAAACATATGAAGTAGTAAAATAAATAGAAGAAATCAAAATTGATTGTGTAAACAGGAAATAATACAATCCTATTATCTTTATGGAATTGGTCACTCTTCAAGGAGGTTTAGCAATGTAGCTTATCAATAATTTTGTATTTCTACAATCATTTCTATACAAAAGTTTTCTATCAAAATTTTTATAGAGAATGAATCGTCAGACAAGTTGGAGGGGTAGGGCAAGAGAAATGCATGGATGACTAACAAAAAGGGAAAATGTTAGTTCTATTATATAATTATGTTTAATATATCCATAGAAACTTTTCTATAGAAATTTTTTCTATATAAGTCATCTTAAATACAATTACATAAAGCAAAATCAGTTACTGAATAATGAATACTAATATGCCACTCTTTGGTTTGCAAGGTAAGTTTCACCAACAAATCAAGCTCTACAATTCTCTTGAGAATTATGTTCCGTCAACAATCCTCCTTAATAAATTCATCCCCGAGTACTTTTTTATGTGTTTTTGAACTTTTTATTGATTTATATTCTAAAAGATATTAGTTAATCTTTAATCAACTACTCAAAAAGTAGGAATAATACTTGTATAAAAATGAAATTTAGTATGCTATCATGGCAGATATATGTGCACCGACAGAGGAATATTGATCAAATAAAAAGAAAATATGCATGTTTAAATGCTACAGATAGACATGATTATATCAATAAAGTTCAAGAATGTAAGAAAATGAGAAAATCAAAGGAAAACAAGCAAAGTCCAAAGTGGTTTCTTAAAGCTCAAATGAGTCCGTGTGGAGAAGGTTAGTAATTTCAAAGTTTCAAAGTTATCTATAGAATTTGATACATAGAAACAAATCATTTCACTTTACTAAATTATACAATATTTGTATTCATTTAGGTTCACTACGATATGATTCCATATTCTCAGAGTTACATGAATTGGCAAAAATGCCCAATTGCATTTATTGTGGAGCTGTAAGATTTGAGTATGAGCCTCCGGGATTTTGTTGTGGTAATGGAAAAATTAAGCTTGCACCCATTGAAGTTACTGATTAATTGTATGATTTATTTACTTCTCAATCAGAAGAGGCCATTGAATTTTGGAAAAATATTTGTGCATTCAATAGCATATTCTCTTTTACATTATTTGGTATAAAATTAGATTGCATCTGCAAGACATGGGGTTTACACTTTCCAAGCACAAGGGCTTGTCTAACACCTTCCAGGGTTAATCCCTAATGAAAATGGTCCAGGTTATTTCCAGTTGTATTTTATTAAAATTGAGAATGAAGTTGAAAACAGAATTAAAATACTTGAAAATTTACCTTTAGGTGAATCTACCGTGAAAAAACTTATTAAAACTCTGGAGGTAAATTCTGCATACTCAAAAATCTTCAGAAGACTAATGGATTATCCTTCCATGGACGATGTTCAGTTGCATATAGCAAAAGATGTTATATGGTTGAAGGAAATAATGCAAATATACCATTTGAAAGACATTGTAGTCCATACATATTCAGGTCACATACATAGAATTAAACATTATTATAGATGTTATGATCCATTGTAGTATCCAATTTTTTTCCAAAGCGCGATCCAGGATGGCATCAAAATATTAAAAAAATAGTTTCTAAGAAACCAAATCAGCCAAGTATTAATGGTCGTGTTCAGCCAATTATTACAACAGGTGTAACTGATATTGGTCAATAACAAGGTACGTTTTGCCTTAACTTATTTATAACTGAATTATGCACAATCTAAATACATAACGTTTCATACTTATAATATCTATATTTCGTCATATTTTGTTTTCAAAGAATGATACAAATGATGTCATCAATTCTATACAACCTAGCTACAATAATGGAGATAATGTTATTTTACAAGAAGAATGTACACATTAATTATATAATAGAACAATAACTGGCAATATAGAACCAATTATTCATATTTATTATTTATTTTAGTATCATATTTTAGTTAAATTATTGTAATTTTCTATCTATTCTATTATAAAAATACGAGTTGGTTTTTGAAACTTTTGATATACCTAATATATCCTAATGCAATTCACTTTTTCAATGGCAAAAGTAAAATAATATCATATTTTAGTTAAATTATTTTAATTTTCTATCTATTCTATTATAAAAATACGAGTTTGTTTTTGAAACTTTTGATATACGTAATATATCCTAATGCAATTCACATTTTCAATGGCAAAAGTATCAAATAATAAATAATAAAAATAAGTCGTATATATCTATAACAATAATATACCTTGCTTCATCTTATGAACTAATATATAAAATTATTTTATTTTCAGTAATGATTCAACCAGATAACAATGTTTATGTACCATCAAAATTTTCTTCTATGGTGGATGTTACTTCACAAGAACAAAAAGGTATGCACTCATCAATAGTAAATAATTACACTTAACTCCATTTAATCGTATAGGTTGAATTGAATTCATTAATAAATAGTGAATTGATTTTCTACTGTGGATGATATTTAAATTAATACATATTTCTTTCTCAGGTGAATTGCAACTGTAAACTACAACAACATCAGTTCTACAAATAAGTCCAACTTATGAAGAAGCAAATATCATGCAACAATAGGATGCAAATAAATATTAAAAAATTCAAATCCATTAAGCAATTATATTAACAATTTAATTATTTCTTATGTTGTCTAGGATAAATACAACTAAAAATCATCTCAAGATGTATGAATTAGCAATGAACAAGAGGATGGAAAATGCACGGGAAGTGACTCTTCAAGAAATTATACACAATAGACCATCATTACTCGAGGTAGTTCAATTGATTATAATCTTATCATTTATTTAACCCTAAAATAAAACATATAACACTAATCGTTTTTTTTTAGGATACATATTATTGTTTTAAGGGAATTGTTGAAAAGGTTGAAAACAAATCATCCTTGTGGTATTATGCATGGAAAAAAATGCTCCGCGTCGATCTTCAAGTCTAATGAAATTGTAGCATGCAAAAAATGTAATGATGAAGAGACAAAACAATACCAAGGTAATAAAATAAAATTTAAAAATTTAAAGTCCTCATAATTTCTAATACTTTATTTGTATAAATAATATTAACTTTTGATGCATTACTTGTAGATATAGATTGGTTTTAAATGTCATACAAGGAGATGACAGTGCTTATATCACAATGTTTGAAGATGCAGCAACTTTGTACATTGGTTGCCCTGTGGAAGAATTCATCACTTCAATTAGAAATGTAAAATAGTTATTTAGATTTAAATTTATTTACATACTGTTTATATTACTTTAATAGTAAACTATATAATTTGTATGGCTTTACTTCTACAAGAACGACTAAAACACAATATATAACAGGTGATTATATAAATATAAGAATGTAATATAGTAAATTTGAAATTTTTTTCTGATTGTTTAGACTTATCACTTATTTTTGTTTACATAATTAATTTTATTAAATTAATAATTAATTATATTTCTTTATATTAGCTCCATCTTTTTACTAAACTATTTCAAATGTATACTTATTAAGATATTTCATTTATTCAGGATGAGCATGAATCCAAATAATACAAGGGATTGAGCATCCAATATTCAGCTGAATTTCGTTTTCTCTTTGCCTTTAACAAGAAGGCACAAGTTATAGACGGAAAACTAATTAGTGTTGTAGCATATGTGATTGAAAGGATAACTCCAATACAATTCACAAAAACTTAAAAAAAAAAAAAAAGCCAACATCACTACCAAACTATAGCGACCTATCGAAAAATCCAACTACGCCTCAAGATGAAGATGAATCACATGACTATGAGACCAAACATAACAAAGCTGCTTCAGAAAATGAAGAAACCCAAAAAAAGAGGATAATAAAGAAGAAGAAAGAATACTACCAAAATGCTCAAGGTAAATGTAACGATGAGAAAAAACATCCTACATATGCTTTAGAAACTGGAGAAGAGGAAAAAAAATTGGGTAACAAAGAAGAAACAAGAAGGCAACATAGAAGGTGCAAGTTCTTTAGGACATGGAGAAACAAAAAAAAAGGTGGATACTAAAAAAGCAAAAAGAAGACTACATACATATTCAAATTTTAAGTGATGATGAAGAAACAATTGCAAAATTAAGAAAGAAGTCCACAAAGAACTCGGTGGGAGGAAAGAAGAGATAAACGTGCATGCAAGAAAAATCAAACAAAAGAAATAATAGATGGCACACGAATTTATATTACATTTATTTAGTCTTTTTTTAATAATTTATCATTCAATTTGTATCGACTGTTTGCTTTTCCAAATTTTATTTTATGTCTTAAATGTTTATAATATTTTACTTTTAATTCATTTTTATTTAATAACTTTTTACTCAACCAATTTTTGTTTAATTAATAAAAAAAATAATTATAATATTAAAAATAAAAAATTTATACGAAAACTAATATCGAAGTCATATGACCCACATGCAAAGCACATGTTGTTTACTAGTGCAATTCAAAAAATAAGAGGGAGTAGTTGAATAATTAAACATTACACGAGGAGGGGTTTGTGTCCACCAAAATATATACATATTTTATTATATTTTAACACTTTGTGTGGTAGATATTGCCTGAGAGTTGGACTTTCGGATCCATCAAGTATCACCGCTGATTACGGGGAGTGCTTGAAACCATTTTAGGATATTGAATAATGATTTTCTTTAATTTCTTTAGTTTTTAGTTATTGTACAATATAATTGCTTATAGATATATATCCAATATTTCTAAGAATAAACATATGAAAGTTGATGTGTAACATTAGTGAGACAATATTGGGAATTCAATTCGTGACAGGTGGAAGAATTGAGAGAGAGAGACTAATTTATAATAATAATAATAAAATTATTATTATTATTGTTAGTGTTGTTGAATTAAATATTATCTTCAAAATATATAGGATTACATTAACTACAAAAAAATATGATATTGGTGACAAAATGCCAAGTGATAATATTAAAGTTGTCACTAATAATCAATCTTTAAGGACAAAATTTTTTGTCTTTGTCACTAAAATATGCCCCACATATTTAATAATGACAAGATTTGTATAGAAATTGTCACTCATGATAATTAATGACAAAAAAATTGTTGTCACTATTGACAATAAGTGATACACCTTTTGTGACAACTTAGTGACAACAATTATAGTTGTCACTTTATTTGTGTTGTCATTATACATGTGTCACTAATTGGCAAAAGTGACAATTTTATAGAAACACTTATCACTAAAAATTCTTACTGTGACAAAACAAAAATTGTTGTCACTCGTTATAATCATCTAGTGACAATTTTAACATTGTCACTTCAAATTTTGTCACAAATATTACTTTTTGTTGTAGTGATTTTATTGTCGACGTAGGGCTTTCATCCTCGTCAAGAGCTATGCACATTTAGTTCCGTTTTAAAAAAAATAACACATGTGCTTGTGAGGTTTAGGATGAGATCGGCCATCCATGTCGTATTGATTAAATGTGAAAGATTCAGCATGGGAAATTCAGAAAGGCGAAAAAGTCCGTCATTTGTGAAAAATTCATGTAAAAACATACATTCTGAAGCCTTTATGTGGATTTTTCTTATCAATTCACTAGAATTAAAATGGCGATAAGAGACTCGCATCAATAGCAATAAGCCCGGTTTGAAGAGGCTCATATACGGAACGCCGAAAATTAATCGAACACTATTTGAAAACGGCTCTTCTGCTCAGAAACGAAATGGTCCAAATGTTCCTGGAAATTCTTGCTCCCATTAGACCATTTGTATCTATATGCATCAGGATCCCGATTCATAGATCTCTCGGTTCAAGAAATCAAGATAAGAGGATCGAACCATTTCTTCTGACTCTTTTTCAAATTCGATAAATGTTGGTTGATCGTATATTTCATTATAGTTCTATGATTCAGAGTATCCTTTCCTATTTGATCCCTTTGAGTTCCATATTTGAAGTTGTGATTGGATCTATTCATTAAAAAGAATCGATTCAATACATTTTTTATATACCCATAGGTACTATATTGGATTTGAATCAGATTTCGGATCAATCTATATTGATTGATTGCCTCCATTATGTTGTTGCTAGCAAATACCACTATTTTTGGTTTTGGATCTTCCAAATCATTTCAGCAGGAGATCCGGACCCATTTTTTTCGGATCTTTCGAGAAAAAGATTTATTCTCTTCATAAAAAATAGGAGATAGAACCAATAAATATTTCTTTTTCGATTCATCCCTGGCCTATAACTATTTGCATCTTTAAATCTAACAACAAGAATCAAATATGCATTAATTTTAAATTAATTGGACTAAAGATGCATAACTCATAAACTTTAAAAAATGTATTCAAGTTTACCTTCAAGATATTAGTTATCCATCTTACGATATGCTATGACAAAAGTATTTTCATAATATAATTTAATTAAAATCCCACATGCACAACCCTATCACTTGACCAAAAGGGCCTATACGTATGAAAATGCTTTCTCCATTACATTATTATAAATAAATAAAAAATCAAACAAAAAGAGGAAATAATAATTATACTCCATTACCAAGTGTATATATATATATACACACACACACACACAAAAACTTCTTAATAAATTAATAACAATAATAGAAAAGATTGGGCGGTCCCCCTCACTCAGCTTCCCCTCACCCTTGAGCATCTCCATATTTGTTTCTTCTCCAAAAAACAAACTTACACACACACACACATATATAAAACTTTTGCCTGAATTTTTTTCTGAGCAAATGGAAGAAATGTACGGGATTCATTCAAACAGTGGTGATTATACAGAAAAGGGTTTCATGATCTCTCGTGAGAATTTAATAATTCCATCGGAGTACAATCAGTATGATCATTACAATAATTCTCTGATTGATCCCTCCGGCGATCATGACCATCGATTTCCGGGGATTGGATCGGACGAACTAAGATTAATCCAGTGTTCAACGGCGTCGGAATCAGCTTCAATTAATATTCAGAATCAAGATGATCAGGATAATAATTATAATAATAATTACAGTTTCATCAAAGCTAAAATTGCTTCTCATCCTTCATACCCCAGATTACTCGACGCTTATATCAATTGTCAAAAGGTTTAAATATATATATCTATATCTATATATAGACGTAAGAAAATAGGGTATTTAGCAGATTAACATTATTTTAGGTGTTAAATGATGGGATTTTTTGTCTTTTTTGCGTTCTGGGTATTTTTTTTAATGATTATAAGTTGTGATTTTTTTTTTTGTGCTTATTTCTTAATTTTAGGTTGGAGCTCCCCCAGAGATGGCACATATATTGGATGAAATCAGGCGAGAAAAAGATTTGTGTAAACAACAAGATGCATCTGTTTCTATGTGCTTAGGAGTTGATCCTGAACTTGACGAGTTTATGGTCTCTCTCTCTCTCTATATATATATATATATCACACAATTCTAAGTTTAGTAATTTTATGTTAATATATATAACGAAATTCTAGTTAGACATGTTTTAATTTGTTCTTCTGATAATAATAATTTCTATTTTTTTTCTTGTTTAATTAATATAAACTTTGATAATGATTTCTTGATTTTTTTTTCAATTTATGTATGAATTAATTAAGGAAACATATTGTGAGATATTGATGAAGTACAAGACGGATCTATCAAGGCCTTTTGATGAAGCAACATCCTTCCTCAACAACATTGAAAATCAATTCGCCAATCTTTGCAAAGGTACTTCAATTTAAACCCTTCAAATTCTCTCTCTCTCTCTCTCTCTCTCTCTCCCTCCATGCATGTGTTAATTAGTGTTAAATATTGCCTAGGAAATTGCTAATAATCAACATTTTTCAAAACCCTAAAAATAAAATTGGCAAGACTAGAGTTTTTAATTTATCTTGAGCTGGGGCTGGGTTTATATATAATTTCTCTTACATTTTAGGAAAAGAGTGAACCTTAAAAAAGAATATATATATATATATATGTGTATATATAGTGAAGAGATCTTGTGTAAGGAAATGAAAATTTGGAAGAACAGTGTTGAAACTTTCCCTTTCTTGTGTTTCAGTTCAGTTGCAGTTTTGTTGTGAGTTCTCAGTTTCAATATATCATTTTGTTTCTTTATCATTTTCCCCTTTTTTTTTTGGCTACCTTGAATAAGGTCCTTGATCTTTATTTTATTGTCAGAGGAAATTAAAGCTTCAAAATAAAAGCTAAGTAGAGATTCTGATTTTGACTTATCAAAGTGCAGATGACATGCCTAACAGTAGTTTCTTTCTTTTAGCTAGTCCTTTCATTTATTTATTTTTAATATTTGATACTTCATTTAACTATATTGTAGTAGTAATTTGATTTGTTTTACTTCATTCAATTTATTTTTAATAGTTAATACTTCATTTGAATATCTTTAGTCTTTACTCATATTATATTAGTAGTTAATTACCATAATATTGAAGTTTGTGGATTTCTTTGATGGTTTAATATTTGCATAAATGACCTTCTATTATTATTAATAATTAATATTAATTTTTATGAAATTGCTTGTGTTATTTAAGTGGTATATATGGTATAAATTTTTGTTACATTACGTCGCATTTAAATGTCTTGTATTAACTCGATTAGTTCTCGATTAATTTATACTTATATTTGGCTTATTATGGGTCATTAATTTTCTTTCTCCATGGATTAATTTATCAGAAATGAAGGTAAAAGAAATTGGTAACAAGGTAATATATAATCTGATCAGTCTCGAAACAACTGAGCCCTTATTTTCTAGTGAAGGAAATAACACAGAAAGATGCTTTACAAGATTTCCTAGGTTTTATAAAATTGCAGTACTTCAAATATTTTCTTTAAATGAATCAGCATTATTGGTGTTTCTGTGCCTTATGTTTGCATATTATTTGCTCTAATTTTTCAATTGTTCATGCGTTCACATTTTGCCATACCACTCACTTTTATCTGAATTAAACAACTGCTCTTGAATGTTCTATATATGTTTAAATAAAGCATCACTACAAGTTAACCGTGAGTATAGAACGCTATAGACCACGGTTTTAAGCCATGACATATATTTTCATTGCCCATATTCAATTTTCATATAGTGTATGAAATTAACAAATACATAATTGAGAAAAATTTACATAAATATTTATACAGAGATTATTTACAAATGTTGTCAAAAGTGTGATAACCTTAGTTGTGAGAGTAAACTCATATTAATTAGCTTTAGCTATATTTCGGGCAAAATGCCCTTTGAATATTATGCGTCTAAGATTTTACGATAATAAACCACAAAAATTTACGACGGACGAAATTGTCCCCTTTCTATTTTCTCTTCATGTTTTTTAAAATTTCCATTGAATACAAGATAATGTTTTAATAAATGTGTTCTTTAATTTACAACTTATAATAACTAGAACATTCGTGAAAAGTTGTTTCAGTTGTGTGTTAAATAAAACCTAATTTTTTCTTTAAATGTGATGGCATATAATTATGTCAGTGATTAATTACTTTAAAAAAATTTCAAGTTCCAACAGATCATGTGTTGGCTCAGCTAGCGTGCATGAAAGATGAGAAAATAAACATCGAAAAGCGTCTAATTGCTTAAAGCTGTGTCTTGTTATGAGGCTTATCAGTTGCTTATATATATACTTAAATAATTTCAAAAGTTAAATAATCTCAAATAAAGATATATAATACCCGTCCTCTGCGCTCTTATTGAAATATTATGATTAAGATATTTACAGCTAAAATCAGCTTGCTTTAATCACTTGATGACAATATTCTAATGTGCATCTTGCTTCTGGCTATGTCTATGCTATAAAATAATGAGTTCAAATTGTACATAATTGTCATTTAAGTACACTTGGGATCTGGTATTTATTCGATTACGTGCACTAATTATCTTTACTTAGTTTAAATTTAATTGTAATATTCTTTATGTATTTATGAAAGTTGCCCTATTTTATGTTCTTCCTCCAAGAAAAGGGTTTTGATAATGTTAATTCTTCTTGGTTGAAAGTACAATTTAACTTTTCAGGTGTTTTTATTTCTATTTGTAGCTGGCCTCGTGTGTTCTTTGTTTTCTGAGCTAATCTTAATACTTTATTTAAGTTTTTAATTCCCATTTGCATATTAAAAGAACGTACACCAATTAGGTGCAAATGTTGATGTTCACTTGAACGTTGTATTAGCACATGTTCACGTGTGTCTATAGTGTTAAGGTACAAAGTGTGCCAAGATGCTGTCTCCATTTCATTTCTGGTCTTTGATCTTGATCAGGGACGGAGCCGGGGGGGCTGGAGGGTGCGGTCGCCCCCCCTCAATTTTGAAAAATCATTTTTTTACCTTACAAAATTTTTGATATTTGAATTTCGCCCCCCCTCAAAATCGGAAAAGTATCATGTTTTTCTCTTTATTTTGAGTTCGCCCCCCCCAAACCCAAAATCCTGACTATAACGAAAGAGATATAAGAGTATAAAGTATGTCAAAAGTTGTAATTAAATCTAGTTTCTTATTATATTTTTCTCCACAAATATAGCGTACCGTACCGCGGGGGGCTTCCCCTTTGACTCCTTCAACTATTTGCCAAAAAAAAAGTTTATACTTATATTACAACAATCTCGCCCCCCCTCGTTTAAATTCCTGGCTCCGTCCCTGATCTTGATGTTTGACCAGTTTATACGGGTATGAACGTAACATGTTTGAATTTTATAGTGGTTTTGAGTTTGATTTGATGTTAATCAAATTCAACTCGATCTAGGCAAAGCTTGTTGGAATTTAATCGAGCTTCACTATTTGTTTTTTAGTTTGGTTTAATGTTAATCAAATTGAACTCGGTCTAAACAAGAATTGTTTGAATTTTATTGAGTTTCACAATTTTTTTTTTAGTTTGGTTTGATGTTAATCAAATTGAACTCGAATGAGTTCTAATCGAGTTAAATACAAGTTGAGCTTGAATATATCGAAAAAAATAATTTGGGTTGGGTGGGGTCGTTTCTTGCTATTATTTGGAAATTAAAAATGAATAAATGGAATTAGAAATATTGTTAATGAAATACTATGTAGAAAGATATTTTTTTTAGGTTAAATACTATACGAACGTAACAAATAATTGAGTATCGAAACCTAGACAATTTCAATTTTAGGGCTCGTTATAACTTGATGATATCCATTCGGGTATCAGTTGGGTAAATTTGGGTGGATACTTGGAAGCTCTCTGAAGTAGGGATATCAATGGGGTAGGGTTAGATGGATATTCGCCCTGAATCCACCCCAGTTGGTACGAGTTTGGATACACCAAATGGGTTATGGGGCGAGTTATGAATATTAAATTAGTGACCCGCCCATAACCAGCCCCGCTAATGTTATTCTAGCAGGGGTGAAAAACGAATCAAACTCTTCGATACTCGACTCGAGCTCGATTGGTAAAAGCTCATTTGAACTTGGTTCGTTAACATATCAAACCAAGCTTAAACAACTTTTTATGTTTGATAAGTTTTGAAGTTCGGCTCGATTAGTAAAACATAATAAAAATATGTACAAAAAAATCAAACTACTCGAGCTTGGCTCGTATTTCGATCGATTAAAGTTCGTTTGAGCTCGGCTCGATTAATAATCATACAAGTTCAAACACAAATTTTGAAGCTCGATTATATTTCAAACAAGCGTGAACAATGTCTCGTTCTGCTCGACTCGGCTCATTTACACCCCTATATTCTAGTAAATAGATTTTTATTTAATATCTTCAGCATAAGTTTGCACGACTTAACATTTTCTTTTATTATCATTACATTTTATTGGTGAACCAAAAGTGATTAGTGAAACTGAAAAGTCTCAAAAAGATACAAAAACCCTAGACAATGTAGTTCATTTTTATTTATGGTTAAATTGATGTAAAATTTGGAATATTATGTTTTATGACTTATTTTTAATTTGATGTAGTTGAATTGAAGTATATGGTCATGAATGTTATTTGGTATAGTATCGTATTGATATAGGTGTTAAATTGAGATTTATGAATGTGATTTGATTATTATTTGTGTGATTTTTTATAATGTTTGTCTTTGTTGTAAATTTATTAGTTGTTGGACTATTCGGATTCGGGTCAGGTCATTGCAGCTTGGATGAATCAATGAATTTTCATGATTCATTCGGGTTTAAAGGGTAAAATCCAAACCCGCCGGGTATTTGCGGGGTGGGGCGGGGCGAGTTTTGTGTTTCAATAAAGTTAAATGGGTCGAGTAGCAGGTTTTGCCCAACCCGGTTCATACCCACCCCGTTGCCATCCGTACCAGGGAATCCAATTCCTGGATGATCTCCACCACATATGTAATCATACATACCATCACATATACATGTGATGGTGGAGATCATCCCGGGAGTTGGACTCCCGGGAGCTTCCAAGTATGATCGGTAAATTCGTGAAGTGTTATATTACATTGGGTGATGTTAGTATTTTATTTTGTGACGTCCTCAATATAAGAGCATTTGATTATAGCTCAAGTAGTGTGAAATTTCCCCAACTTTGGACGGATAGAAATACAGGCACTAGGTGTAGTTAAATCGAGAGAGTTGGAGGCAATTTACTACAGAAGCCACTATAGTATGGAGAAAGACAAAACGCAAATTACTAAGAAGAGAAACCTAGGTGTGTTTTTTTTTCATTCTTATACATATGAAAAATAGGGTAAAAGACGAGCAAAATAACCGGGCTTATATAACATTTCTATCTGATCGTGATTGTTGGAGTTCCTCCGGATCGAGTAATATTCGAATTGAGCCATAGTTACGTTGTTTCTCACTATTAGGGATGAAGCCAGGGTTTGGGGGAGGGGGTAGCGCCGTGTCGCCATCTCTGCTCACTATACGAGTTTGTCATATGTCCGTAATAGAATTTACTGTGATTTGAGTTCATTCATTCATCACTATACATGGTTAAATATTACCACAATAAGTTTGTGTGAAGGTAATCAAATTTCTTAGCTTGTGCATTGTGAATATTAACCCTTGCTACTGAGCTACCACCCCATAGATTGTATAATTGCTATATATAGTGTTATTTGGTGAGGTAAAAGGTGTTTGTAAAATGGAGGGTCCAAAGAAGTGTCAAGAGTCCATAATGTTTTTGTTTTTGGTTTTTTTAAGGTGGGGGGGGGGGGGGGGGGGGGGAATTACAGGATGGACCGGGTCCAATAGAACTTGTCCATCCACTACATTGGATGCAGATAATTTTGATATATTTTATAGTTTTGTCCATGCATCCAACGATATTAGACAGATCGATTTCAATGAATCCGTCTGTCTTAGAATCACCCTAATGTGGGGGCATGCATGAAGAAGACTTGATTGGGGGTTAAGCCCGGGTACGGCGGGTGGTCAAATATCACATGGACGCCCGGGGTTTGCGCTGAAACCCGGCCCACATTTTCAAGCATACATTCAATTATCCTCCCACACATGCACCAACACTACACATTCTGCTACTCCTGCTCCTTGGCATAAATTGTTGTCAATTGAGACATCTTTTCTATTCTCATTAAACTTTGTGCCAGTTTATGATATGTATTGCGTGGGTCTCATCATCACCAATTTCTTGTGGGTCCAAGTATTATTTCATTTATTTCCTTCAAAGATCGGTTTATAGATAATGTTTTTCTTTCTTAATCTTTAATTCTTCATTTATCTTGTCTTGTAGTTCTGAAATTACTTTTAAATCTCGAGTTTGTGTTGGTCGTTCAATTTGTCTGATATATTCGTAAATAAATAGGGTAACCTAAACATATCGTAGAAATGGCATCAGGGTTGCCACTACAATTACCCTCTTTTATAATTATAGCTATATATATATAAAACAAATGAAAGACCCAAACATTTGTTTTCTCATAATTTTATTTTATTCAATGAAGCCAATATATTATTATTTTCCTTTTTTGCGTGGACCCTTTCGGCCTATTATTTCGGCTTTGGAAAAGTGGACAGAAAAAAACGTGTACCAGAGTTAGTAAACTATTTGGGCCGGCCGGGGCCCAGTACTAGTAGGTAAGCATGGAGGTCCATAACAGTCGGTATGCAGTAGTCTATAGTTCTAATCCTTTTACTCATGTCTTATCATTAACTAATTGAATTCGAGTCAAACTTGATGTGCCATTATTATTATTAGGGGTAATTTGGTAATTGAATAATGAATATGGATTGAGGATTGTGGGCTTGTGTCAGCTGAAGATGACTTGTTATCTTTATTAGGTAATCAGAAAAATATGGATTATATACATTTGTCGGTAGGTATGATATGCAACACGAGATGCAACACCATTTTACAATAGAAGATTTCGGGGGTTTGAGGGGTGGGGGGTGGGAGATGCACCTATAAATATCGATTACTTGGTATGTTTTCAACACATTCAACAATCATACTTAAAAATACTAATTAGTATTAGCTGGGATTGCTCTAGTCCGTGTTGAATGAATCGAACTGAAAGGAGTTTTTAACAATGGATTCTAATACATGCCGTTAAAAAATGTATGTGATATTTTGGGCAGATGATGGGAATTTATCGTCTGCGGAGGAGGAAGAGTTGAGTGGAGGGGAGACAGAAATGCAGGACCATCTGATGAAAACTGATGATGGAGATCTGAAGGAGACGTTGTTGCGTAAATATGGCGGCCACATTAGTAGTTTAAAGATGGAATTTTCCAAGAAAAGGAAGAAAGGTAAGCTACCAAAGGAGGCAAGGCAAATGTTACTTGAATGGTGGAATCTTCATCATAAATGGCCATATCCAACGGTTAGTATCTCTCTATCATATGTGGGCCAAAGTATAATCTATGTTGCACACCGTGGCTATACACTATTTAGTTAGATGTACGATAAGTGTTCATATTCTAATTTTATGTCTATTGATTACAAAGTTGTAGAACACTTGTTATACATCTAAATATTCATTATATATCCACTAGAAGTAGAACACTAGACTTGTGAATTAGCCATTCATTAAACTTTATGCTAAGATCATAATAACAATACTTGAGAGAAGCTCCATTATGATCATCAGTCTTTTATTTTGTGGTTCGAATAGATGAATTTGAGTGCTAAGAATTTGAAATACCCGATAATGATTGAAGCTTGAATAAGACGTTCTAGGATTTGAAATTCACATCACACATATATGTTATTATGAAGTTGAAGTCCTTTCACATGTATCCCGAGTTATATTTTTCAATTTTTATGAAGGATTTCACATCGCGATTTCATATCAACCTAATTTTAATTGAATTCATTGTAATCATTAGTTCTCTATGGTTTCCTCAATTTTGAACTTTCCACCCAAATGATTTTCCGGCTTAAGTTTATAGATGTACATTAGTTTGTTTTTATCCTTAAATGTGCATAATAAATTTTTTATTTAGTAATAGCTCACTCTATATAATATGAGGCCTATACTCTTAACATCATGTTTGAGTAAAGGATTTCATTGACAAAAATGAGAGGAGAAGGCATAAGCTTAAATATAATACACCAAGTATCACATTTTGAGGTGACCGAAAATATTTCCTTGCCTACTTGTCACCTTTCTATGCTTTTCTAGTAGTTGTCAGCTAATTGTAATAATTTTTAGTTGGTTGTAATTTGTCACTATTTGATATTTGTGACATGTATCATGTAATTGTTTCATTAAAAAAAAAATATTTCCTTACTCTCTGGTCCTTGAAGTTCAACTAGGAAAATGTTAAAGAAAATAATTTCTCACTTAATTTTCTACCATTTTCATTTTTCTTCATCATTTTTTCACCTAGTCTATGATGCATAATTATCATATTTTTTCTTCATTATAATCGAATATATATATGATATGCAGGAAGCAGATAAAATATCATTAGCTGAATCAACAGGTTTAGATCCGAAGCAAATAAACAATTGGTTTATAAATCAACGGAAACGGCACTGGAAACCATCAGAGAATATGCAGATGGCTATAATGAATAATCTCTCTGGACAGTTCTTCATGGATGATTCACTTCAAGATTAATTATGTATCTTCATTAATTTCATTTGCAGATTTACACAATATAATGCTCAAGTATTTAGTTCTTTCTTTGTATATTCTTGAAGAAATTGATCCTACTTACTTTACCATTTTAGTTTTAATAAATATATATATTTTATCGATCAGGCAAAATTTTGATATTGTCACTCAATATGTCTTTTATTATTATTGCTCTCTTTTCTCGTAGTGCATAAGGGAATTAGATTAATTAAAATTGTGGGTTAACTATACTAACTAATCCTCTTATTTAGTGCAATTACAACTCAACTCGCTTATTTTAGCCACATAACATACTACTATAAAAAGTAATACTAGTGACAAAATTTGAAATTGTAAATTTAAAATTATCACTACTAAATATGATGAGTGATAATAATTTTTATTGTGTCACGATAAGAAGTTTTAGTGACGAATTCTTTAAAGATGTCACTATTAACAATTGTAGGATTATGGAATTCCCCTTGGGAATAAATTCTCATTATGTGAAATATATAGAGTTACAGGAATATCAAAAGAGATCGTAACCTATACTATAATATGGAAACAATAATATATTCTAGTCTAGAAACAAGGGAAAAATAATCTATATAAATGAATAAAGATATACAAAAGATATTAATCTAACATGCCCCCGCAGTCGAAGCTGGAGGTTCCCGGATGTTGAGACTGGACCTGAAATCTATAAACAAAGGTGAAGGAAGTCCCTTCGTAAACACATCAGCAAATGGATATTCGGATGGAACATGCAAAACACGTAGTTCTCCTAAGGCCACTTTTTCCCGCACGAAATGTAAATCTAATTCAACATGTTTAGTGCACTGGTGCTGGACAGGATTAGAGGATAAATAAACTGAACTAATATTGTCACAATAAACGATGGTAGCTTTGGCGAGAGGTGAATGTAACTCGAGAAGAAGATTGCGAAGCCAACAAGTTTCGACGACAGCATTTGCAACAGCACGATACTCGGCTTCAGCACTAGAACGAGAGACAGTGGGTTGCCGTTTAGCTGACCAAGAAAGAAGGTTGTGACCCAAGAAGACACAATAGCCAGAAGTAGAACGACGGGTATCGGGACAACCAGCCCAATCAGCATCCGAGTAGGCGGTAAGACCATCAGTGGATGAGGGGCGGAGATGAAGACCTTGAGAAATAGTGCCCTTAATGTAGCGAAGAATATGCTTGAGGGCATTAAGGTGAGACTCGCGAGGATCGTGCATGAACAAACAAACTTGTTGGACTGCATAAGCGATGTCAGGACGAGTAAAGGTAAGATACTGAAGAGCACTGGCTAAACTGCGATACATAGTGGAATCAGAGACCGGCGAACTGGATGAGCCAGAGAGTTTGGCGTTGGTGTCCACCGGGGTGAGACATGGATTGCAGTTTTGCATTTTAACATGCTCGAGAATAGAGTAAGCAAATTTTTCTTGAGATAGAAAGATGCAGAAGGAAGAGTGAGATGCAGTGATACCAATGAAGTAGTGTAAAGGACCAAGGTCAATCATAGCAAACTCCGAAGAGAGGAGACAGGTGACGTGAGTGAGAAGACGTGAAGAAGAGGCGGTGAGGAGATTGTCATCGACGTAGAGAAGGATAAAAGCAATGTCAGGGCCACAGTGATAGACGAAAAGAGAAGTATCAGCTTTGCTACCAATAAAGCCAATAGAGGATATATAAGTAGCAAATTGATGATGTCAGGCACAAGGTGCCTGTTTGAGACCATACAAGGCTTTCTTGAGACAACAAACATGAGTGGGAAATTGAGAATTGACAAAGCCAGGAGGCTGTTTCATATATACAGTTTTAGAAAGATGACCATGAAGAAAAGCGTTTTTGACATCAAGTTAGTGAATAGGCTAAGAGCGAGACAGGGCGAGACTAAGGACTGTGCGAATAGTAGCAGGTTTGACTACAGGACTGAAAGTGTCATCATAGTTGAGACCGGGTTGTTGAGTGAATCCTTGAGTGACAAGATGAGCCTTATATCGCTCAAGAGACCCATCAGAGTGAAATTTATGATGGAAGATCCATTTTGAGCCAATGATGTTAACATTTGGAGGGCATGGAACAAGTTCCCATGTGCCATTATGATGAAGAGTAGATAGCTCAGCATCCATGGCATTTTTCCAATGTGGGTCACGAATGGCTTGAGTGGAGGTACGGGGAAGAGGAGAAAGAGGTGGTGCGGAAGCAGATAGGTTCAGGAGTTGTTTGGGTTTGAAAATGCCGGATCTGGTCCGGGTAGTCATAGGATGAGAAGAGGTGGATGGGAGTGGGGGAGGCGGCGTAGGAGATGAATCGACAGTGACAGCCGAATCATGAGGAGTTAGTTCTGTAGTGTTGTCAAGGGGGAGGTGCTGGACAACATAAAGGCTCTCGGGGGAAGAGAGGAAATCGTATGAGTTTGGAGAAACAGGCAAATGATAGGAGCGGTAAGGAAAGATGTTTTCATCAAAAGTGATATGACGGGAAATTATAATGCGGTTAGAAGTGAGATCTAGGCAACGAAAACCACGATGATTCAGAGGATAATCGAGGAAAATACAAGCAGTGGAGCGAGGCGCTAATTTGTTCGGGGCTGTAGAGGAGAGGTTGGGATAGCACAAACAACCAAAAACTTTGAGATGATCATAGGTTGGAGGCTTGTTAAAGAGGATTTCAAAAGGAGTTTTAAACGACAATGTTTTGGTAGGGAGGAGATTGAGAAGCTGGACTGCCATATGGAGAGATTCGACCTAGAATGAAGAAGGGAGGCTAGCTTGAAACAGTAAGGTTCGGAGAATATTATTAGTGGTTTGAATAATACGTTCTACTTTGCCATTTTGTTGCGATGTATATGGGCAAGAAAAACAAAAAACAATACCGTGTTTTTGAAAAAAATTATGAAAAAGGGATTGGTCAAATTCTCTTCCATGATCGCATTGAAATTGTTGTATTTCCGTTTTAAATTGAGTGGTGACATAAGCACGAAAATTAAGAAAAATTTGAAAAACGTCGGATTTATTTCGTAAAGGAAAAACCCAAAGAAAATGCGAGAAATCATCTAAAAATAAGACATAATAACGATAACCACTTAAACTAGGAATAGGTGATGCCCATAAATCAAAATGAATTAATTGAAAAGGAGCAACAGAAATAGAGTGTGATAATTGAAAAGAAAGCCTACGGTGCTTGCCTAATTGACAAGCATGACACAAATTATCAGAAAAATCCTTATTACATGAAATAAATTTCTTGGAATTTAAAAATGAGAAAATAGCAGCTCCAGGATGACTTAATCGACGGTGCCAGGTGGTGTTGTCGATGGCAGCAAAAGTGTGGTCAGAGGAACGGGTGAGGTGGACAGTAGAAGGATGAAAAGGATAAAGATCGTTGGAGCTATTACTGCGGAGTAGAAGAATTCCTGTCTTCAAGTCCTTCACAGAAAAGCCAAGAGGGTCAAATTCGACAGAGCAAGAGTTTTATTTGGTGAATTGACGAACAAAAATTAAATTCTTAATTTATTTGAGGACTAACTAAAATATTATGAAGAACGATGGGGTTGGCTTTAGAAATTAAAGTCGAAGCGCCAAGAAAATTAACAGAAATACATGCACCATTGCCTACCATAATTGATTTAGAATTACAATGCGTAAATAAATTAAGTGTACCTGTCCAAGAGGACATATGAGCAGTGGCTCCAGTATCCATATACCAATTTGAATCAGGTTGTCAAAGGGTCATGGATTGAAACAATTGTGTCATGTCCGTAGGTTGATGAGGTAGTGGTGCACTATTGTTGTGTAGATTGGCAGATTGTTGTTGTTGACTTGCCCAATGTGCTGAATTGGAGTGTGGGCCGAAAGTGGAAGGTTGATCCACTAAAGTAGGAGTGAAGTGGGCTTGCTGGTTGTGGAGTGGACTTGCTGGTGGTGGACCATGTGGGCTGTTGGAGTAATGCCCATCCAAGTGAAACTGCTGGGCCGAAGATGGAGCATAATGGGCCGCAAGGAAAGCTCCTAGTTGCTGTTGTTGAGGCCGAGTCCAAGGAGTTACGGGCTGGACAGAATGTGGGCCATTTGGAGCACTGTTGGACTGTTGTTGAATGCGTTGGACAGGAAATGTGCCAAAAGGAGTGGATATTTGATAAGTAAAATTAGGAGCAGCACCTAAAAAGCCTGGTGACCCATGTCCGCCGTGCCCTCTACCATAGTGAGACCCGCGACCTTTTCCCTTACCTTTGCCACCACCTTTTTGAGAGAAGTGAGGGGAGTGATTTTGAGAGGGGCTGACATAAAGTGCAGTAGAAGAATCAAGAGGATTTGTCGGATGATTTTTAAGCTGTTGATTTTCTTCAAGTTGAAGCATAGATCGAACATTGTCGAAAGATGGAAAAGGTTGAATGTGTGTTATCACAACGACTAAACTTTTGAAAGACTCGGGTAAGCCATATAGGGTTTGAAGAACAAGGACTTTATTTGAGATGAAATTATCAACCTCGCTAAGATTATCAGATAATTCTTTTAATTTGTGACAGTAATCTTCAATGGTAAGAGATCCTTTCTTAAGAGTTCGAAATTGCTCTTCAAGTTGAACAGACCGAGCTACTTTATTGTCTTGATTTTTTTTTTCAATGTTTAACCAAATGTCGTGAGCATTATTTCCTTTCTTCACAACCATGGAAACTAAATCAGAAGCAAGAGTTGAAAAAAGCCAAGAACGGACTTTAGCATCTAAACGAATCCAATTTGGATCAGTTTTATTTTCAGGAGGAGGGGGAGAAAGAACATATTTTTCAATCATATGGCCAATACATATTGCGAGGAACATCTTGCGCCATTGATTGTAACAAGATTCCCTCGGACCTAATTGAAAGGGCATGAGGTTGTTAACATTACTAAGGGTGTATGTGGGGTGGTGGATTGGAGTAGATGAAGATGAAGAAAACATGATAAAGAGAAGAGATATAAGAAAGATTAAATAAATAAACAAACCAATAGAGTACGGTGGCAATATGGCAGCAGACAGTGTTGAGCAACACAACGAAAAGAAATAGTGGCTTGACAAGAAATCGAGGCTGGAGTCGATCGAGAGAGAGATGCCGGTGCAGAAATCTTCACGGAACTGAGTATAATGTCAGAAAGGAATATGCCGAGGGGAAAACGGCTGGGGAAATTTGGGAGATATTTTTATTTGGGAGAATACTGGGTAACTGATACCATGTGAAATATATAGAGTTACAGGAGTATCAAAAGAGATCGTAACCTATACTATAAATATGGAAACAATAATATATTCTAGTCTAGAAACAAGGGAAAAATAATCTATATAAATGAATAAAGATATACAAAAGATATTAATCTAACAACAATTAGTGACGTATGTATAGTGATAACCCAGTGACCACAAATAAAGTGATAATTATAGTTGCTGCCAGTTGCCACTAAAAGTGTGTTACTAATTGTTAATACTTAATACTGATAACAATTTTTTATTATTAACTATCAAGGGTTACAATTTTTATAGAAATCTTGTCACTACTAAATATGCAACAACTATTCTTCTAACAAAACAAAAATTCTTGATGGTTTGATGATGTAAGTAAATTCAGTTAGTAAAGAAAGGGGGCGAGTGTAAAGTTTTATTATAAATGGGGTGTATGTTAAGTGCTTAAAATAAGCAAGTTAGACTGTAATTATTTTAAATAAGAGGGGCAATTAGAGTAATTAACACTAAAGTTTTAAAATGTGGGTCATCTCTTCAGAGTTTGTTCGAGCCATTGAATCTCCCGGTCAATTATGGATTCGAAATTAGGGCATAACAGTAAAATCGTATGTTAATTAAGTAAAATAACAATCAGAAAGACAATAAGTGCAAAAGCGTATGAAACTTAAATGTATATTTGATAGGACATCCCTTACTTCCTAAGGTACCATATGAGCTATGGCATGGAAAACCGCCTTCTTATAAATACCTAAAGATATGGGGTTGTGTTATCTTTTAACAGATGTGCTGCCCCAGCCAAACTCCCCACCTGACAATGTCTTCCGCCCGGATCTGCCCACCGAGGAAAACTTGAGCTCCCCACGCCCACGGGATGCCATCGTCGCGAGCAAATAGCCTTGCGGCACATCACTCGCTCAAGCTAATACCCATCGGAACGGCTCGCTCGTGCAACCCATTCGATTTCTAGGTTCGTGAACTACCCGAGTTTATCCCACTAACTCCTATAATCTAGCATTTGAATTTCACCTTGCAACCGAACAGGTCCACACGCGCCGCCACTACCCCACGTGCCCACGCGCCTGGGTGGCGCGTTACCAAAATTCCTCGCAATAAGTGTTTGACTTATATTGACAACAAAATTCCTCGCATTATATGTCCGCTAATGTGACGCGCTCATTTTTCCTCACGGACTGAATGGTGATGTGCCTCGTTTTGTAATCGATGACTGGACCAGGTAAGGCCACCAGGGCTGGATTAGATGTCCAACCACTCCTGCGAGTCTTATTGCGATTGTCCTCTTTTGTGGTGCCTAGTGCCTGATTTTTCATAGGGCTTTCTTGGTGCCTGGTTTTTCACAAAACTTTTTTGGTGCCTGGTTTTCATAAGGCTTTTTTTGGGTGCCTGATTTTTTACAGGGATTTCTTGATGAAATATCATATAATACGAGAAATCATTGGAAAAGGCGATATAGCCGTGCAGAAAATAACCTCAGCAAAAAATGTGTCTGACCCCACTCACCAAACCATTATCACTTTTTCAACTCTTATATTTCAGGTGTCGATCTTCCAGAAGATGTGCATTTTGCACTAAGTACTGAAGAGTGCGAAGATGCTATATTCTTTATCCCGCAGACGAACATTATAAGTCCAAGGCACGGTCATCACAATAGAGTTTGCGAGGAAACGCATGTTTGTCGCAATAACCTATTGCGAGGGAACTATTGTGTCGACCCTGTGACGAAATAGTTTCCTCTCATTAGACTCATTTAATGTGAGGATGAATTTCGTCACAATAGAGCAAATATTCGTCACAATAACCTAATGCGAGGAAAAAACTTGGTCACAAGGTCGTCGCAGTAGGGCCTTCGCAATATCTTCTTGCGACGAATATAGCGTTTCTCGCATTAAGTTATTGCGAGAAAGGCCTATTTCATCACAATAATGGCACTATTGCGATGACATTTTCCATAATGATTACTGCAGGTTGCTGACAGTTCGCTATGTGAATCTCCATGACGCGTAAGCGCTAGGAGCAAAAACTTACATATTAGCGTTAGTTTGAGCGACTTCCATAGCAGGAGCTTGTTCCTCTTCTATTTGAACGATCTCCACCTGAGGAGAAGGTTTCTCAACGGCAATGACCCAGAGAGGGCCAATCGTGGACCGCGGCACAAACTCTTATCAGATCGCGGCACGATAGGTATGTAGTGCCACAGTCCAATTAGCAAGGTGTGCCACGACACAAAAAGTGCGAACCACAATTTTCCGAATCAAGACGGCGGGGTGCGGTCAGCCCAAATGTGATCCTGCGTCGACGCGTGTCACGACCAGTGGTGGTTGAAAGCTCAATTCGAGTGTTGTCGCAACGCGCCGTGTCGTTCGGCATTGGGCTTGGTATTCTGTTTCCAGATTCCTGCCTCGACCTTTTGTTCCAATTCTTGGCCCTCTGGAGGCAGGAGAGGGGCTGGAGGGTGCCACCGCCCCCCTCCCCCCTCATTTTTTTTTATTATTATTACTACCTATAAAATTTTCAAAATATTCATTTTCGCCCCCTCTCAATTTTTTTTTCATTACTACTCATAAAATTTTCAAAATATCTATTTTCGCCCCCCCCCCCCTCAATGACATAATTATCCTCTATATTATTCAAATTTATTGTAATTGAACCTAGTTCCTTATAAGATTTTTCCCCATAAATATAGCATACCGTACCACGGGGGCACCCCCCTTGAATCCTTCGTCTATTTGGCAAAAAGAAAATGTATAGTTATATTACAACAATCTCGCCCCCTTCGCTGAAAATCCTGGCTCCGTCCCTGCCTACTTCAAGTTCAAATTGCACATATACATTGTGTATTCAACAATAAATATGTTGCATCTTTTGGTTGCTCAATGTATGTTATAAGATGAAATAAAAAAAAATGTCCGAATTTTGTATTTGATCAAAATTCTCAAGGTTCGTCACCGAACTGTCTTCCTTATAGCATGAGTAAAATGCCCTTACTCTCTCTCTCTCTCTTCAAATATATAATGTTATATTTGTGAAAAAATTCTCAAGGTTCGTCACAGAACTGTCTTGCTTATAAAACGAGTAACACGAGAACAATGCCCTTACTCTCTCTCTCCCCAAATATATAATGTTATATTTGTAAAAGGACACATATTAGACATAATTACACATATGCAAAACAAACATATATTACAACATATTAAAATGTTAATTATTATCATAATTGTTTTCTATTAAAAAGTTTTTATTCTGTAACAGAACTTTTCAGTCGCTAACCTCAATACTCTGATGCATCTCTATATCACTGGCCTATTGTTCCCAAACAATACCATCTGAATTTTTTTTCTAATCAAATCTTATGCTTCTGTAATTCATCCAAGCAATATACCAAGCAGATTCCTCTTTAGGATTACTTGCTTCTTTTGTAGAATATAAAAATGTAGCTTTAATGTCACCTGGGATAGAAAATGCTCTGAGAAATGCTGGCAACTGAAGCGGCATCGACATACCCAGGGGGCAATAACGGGTTTTCGCTCGTGTTCGTAAGTTCCATAGTATTCTCCTCATCCACAAAAGGGGGCCTGGTTGGTGCAGGAAGCTCTTCATTCTTTATTAGCATCTGTAGTGCATTAGACATGGATGGTCTTAGTGAAGGATTTTGTTGGGTGCACAAGAGCCCTATGTGAACCACTCGGGAAATCTCGTTTTTAACGTTGATGTTGTGGTAGTTATTCAACATTAGGTTCAGGTCGAAGAGCTCTTCAACTGTTTTTTGCTGGAATTGCCTCCATGCCTGAGTCACTCAAAATAATCAAGAAAACAATTGTAATAAAAAATGCTGAGCGATAATAGTAGGCTTATAGAACTTACAATTGTTACCAAGCTGTCAGCGTACTCCGAGGTTTTACTTCCGTTGTTCTTTATACCGGTGACAATTTCCAGCAAAACCACACCAAAGCTATAGACATCTGCTTTTTCTGTCAATTGACCATACGCTAGGTATTCTGGTGCCATATATCCCCTGAAAAATTTACAAATTCAAAAAATATTATTGGATCGAGTTTTGCCCCGGGTTTCTATACAAGGTTCATTAAGAGAATTGACTCTGGAAATGCCGCCTACCTGCGTTCTACACACCCAAGTAAGGATGTGAAAAGTTAAATTGCACATTTGCAACTAGAAATTAATTGCCCATTGTGATGTCAACATTTCACATTTACTAATCATACTCTCAACCATTGGCTCAGTAACATGAAATTTAGCAATAAGAGAAGTAAAGCTAGACTATTGAGGTTATGAACCGTTCTTTTGACTTTTTATTGGAAAGTTACATTCTATATATGATGTTAACATTGTACTATATGACATCAAACGCTCACAACTTCACTTCCGTACCATCATAAAATTTCTCAAGAAAATTAGTAAAGTTAAACTGTTTTGAACTTTCCTTTTCAATCATTCATAAAAGAGTAAGAGATTACTATACATACAATGTTCCTTCTATGGCTGTGCTGATATGACTTTTATCTTCTTGGAAAGACCTCGCTAACCCAAAATCAGCAATTTTAACGCATAATCTCGAGTCCAAGAGGATATTGCCTACTTTTATGTCTGTGAATAACTCGTATTCTTGAGTTTTCGTGGAGGTAAACCAACCCCTCCGTTGTCCCTATTATTATTTCCATTCTCTTCTCCCAATTTAATTCTTTGCCTTTGCTTGAATCTGTCAATCATCGAACAAAGATTAAACTAGCTAGGCGACAATCTTGGAAAATCTCAAAAGGGTTAAATCCTAAACCTATTTTTTTTTTTTGGTATTATTTCCAAATGAGGTTTATTTTGGGAATGGAAATGTGTGGAAAATAAAAATATTTTTGGTTTCATTTCTATAAATTATATAAGATCCTTTTTTTTAAATTGGAGATGTCATGTTATATAAGACTTTAGTATGGTTAGTAATGTCACTTAAGTTATCATATTATCATGTTGTTTTTGGGGAAGGGATAAATGTTATTTGGGAAGTGAAACCAATAAAGGCGTTAGTACTTACCAAAGATGAAGCAATCTAAACTCTTGTTTGGCAAATATTCATATACGAGAAGACTTTCGGGTCCCGAGCAACTGCACCCAAGCAACCTGACTAAATTTTTGTGCTCGACACTGCTTATAATGTTTACTTCGTTATAGAAATCCTGTGCTCTATGTTTGTGGTAAAAGAAAAGCCTCTTGACAGCAATCTCTCTTCCATCTAATAAAACTCCCTGCATTAAGATAAAATTAGTTTTACTGATGGATCAATGCGCATAGATAAATTGTATTTTGGGATTTTATAGAAGTTTGTACCTTGTACACTATGCCGAATCCACCATGCCCAAGCTTGTTGGCTTCATCAAAAGAACCCGTGGCTTTCTCAAGGGTGGAATATTTGAAGTTGAAGTTTCTATGATGAAGGGTTTTCACTAACTTTTGTGCAGCACCTGAATTAGAAACTTTTTTTCTTGAGATTTTAAACATGAGGTGAGCCTAAAATCTGTTAATGGATTATCAAATACTTTCTGATGGGGTTGCAGTAGCTCCTCAGTAGGGATGACAGTGGATTCAGGTCTAACTCAGAACCGCCACAGGTCTTGATGGATTCGGAGCGAACCCGGGTTGGATTTGGAACCTCTGGAACTTTTTTCTCTTTTTTCTTAAATAAGAAAAAACGCTATCTATTTGACTAAACACTACGAGAAAGGGAATGTTACTATAGCAATTTGTTGAAGTTTGATGTTTCGGATATTTTGAATGTTAATGATTTCATGTAGTTAAATTGCATGATCGTAATTGGTGATGATCCAGAGTGATATTTCATACAAGTCCTCTTCATGTTTCTTGTAAAAATTTGTGTTGAATACATTTGTTCCAATTTTCAAGTTCTCACCAACTGACAAGATGCCATCATTTGATTTGGTCTTTTGCTTCACTAGAAACTTTAATGTCATTCTTGACATATATATACACACACAAAAAAAAAAGAAAAAAACGTACAATAGTACGGCAATTAAATTTATTCCCTGAATTTTTTGTCTCGTCATGTGTATGAAATTTAATTCTATGAAATTGTCGTCTACGACCAAACACTTGAGTATACATTCGGCAATTGAATTAATATCGATTTTTTTTTAAAAAAAAGGGTCTCGCGGGTCCAACCCCCCGGTTCCAATTCTGGTTCTTGGCAGGGGGTAGTTTCTTCATTATGCAGTTCCGGTTCTGTCCACAAAAAATTATGTGGGATGGTTCTAGGACCTGCTAGAACCAACCCGAAATCGCCCCGTTGCCATCCCTACTCCTGAGCCAAATTTTCCATAAGAATGAGTATTTTGATCATTTTACATGAGCTATTAGCCTAAGTTATAAATAAATGGAAAAATTACACACAGACCCCCTCACTTATTGAAATTTACCAACACACTCCTTCATGTTAAGAATTTTTTACAATTGCACCCCTTGTGTGTTTAAATATTTTTACAATTTTACCCCTGTTTACAAGGGAAAGCTATATATATAAAATATAATTAACTTCATACCTTTTCTCTTCCTTTGAACCATTATGTGCTTCCAGATATAAATTCCACATGAGGCTCCAATGAGCAAAATAGCTGCTGCACTAGCAGCTGCTATATCACCGCAAGTGTTGCGTTCCCTGCAGCGGTAAAAATACTAATAAAAGGCAGGATAGGGGCGACCAACTTAGGCCTGATCAGACCATCCTCATGGCCCCATATTGAAGCCCTCGCGATTACTATCACAAGATGGTTTGAACCTCTGACCTTCTTATTGGAATTACCAGGCTACCAGCTTAATTATACTGGTGTAATGTATAAGTATGATAATAAAGAAAAGGGATAATTACAAAAACTCCCCAACTTATGGACTAAATTCAGCCCCCTCCCTCATGTTTGTCCAATTACTTCCACCTCCCTAAAATGAGGATGTCCAATGTAAACTAACTAAAAATGCTGAAATGTCCGTTTTGCTTTTAAGTAAAACAACAAAAAAAATAGCAAAAAATAAATTTTTTTTTTTTTACAAAACGCACTTATACCCCTTGAGCAAAAATTAATATTAAAGGCCAATGCTTCTTTTTTTTATAAGTCATTTTTTATATATACATATCTATATATATATAAATAAAGAAAAAAAATAATTTATTTTTCATCGTCTTTTGCAGTACACAACCCGTCACCTCGCACCGCACCGCCACCCCTTTCGACCATCTTGCACCGCCACCCCCCTCGACCACCTCACGCCGCCACCCCCTCCCGTCACCTCGCGCCGTCACCCCCTTACACACACAACCCGCAATACTCAGGACCACCTCGCTTCGTCACCTCCTCCGACCACCTCGCGTTGCCACCACCTCCGACCACCTCGCGTTGCCACCCCTCAAACACCCCCTGCGTGTGATTTTGTGTGTGTGTGTTGGGGGGGGGGGATATTTGGTTCACTGGTTCATCGTCTTCACAGTGAAGACGATGAATAGTGATTTTGTTTTTGGTTATTTTATATATAAAATATGTTGTGATATGCCTTAAAGTCCTAAACCCAAAATTATGCAGCAAGCCCATTATCAAAAAAGCCAGTTCTGAAGAGGGAAAAATCAGGGGCTAGGTTTTAGTTCAGTACTTTTGACATTCATTGTAATTTGTATCTCTTTCATCAATAGTAAAATACTCTCTCCTCTCCCGTGGATGTAGGCAATTGCTGAACCACGTAAATTCGTGTGTCTTTAATCTTTATGCTCTTATTTCGTGAATTGTCATAACAAAATATTATATAATTTTGTGTGTGTATATATATATATATCATGTATTATATTTTATATTTTTGTGTTAAAAATATATTACTTTTGTGTTATTATAATTTCTAAATAAATTATTAAACTAATTACAACTACCTCCTTAAAATTTTAAAGAGATTGCATTCAGCCCCTCACATGTAAAGGGTAGGCTCGTCCGAAAAAATAGTCAGCAATCCAACCAGGTCAATTAGGGGCAAAATTGGATTTTTGAAAAAAATTATATGATGACGTCATCAAAATCTTTACAAAAAGTTAACGGAAGGACTTCAAATGTAAGTCGGACATTAAATTTAGGGAGGTGGAAGTAATTGGACAAACATGAGGGAGGTGTCTGTATTTAGTCCATTTGTTGGGGAGTTTTTTGTAATTATCCCTGAAGAAAAGGGTCAATTATACTAAATACCGTTCATATTTAGTGTAATTGCAATCCAGTCTGCTTATTTGGCACTCATAACTAATACCTCCTCTTATAATAAAACCTTACATTGAACCCCCTCTGACTAACGGCCGTTAGTTAAGCTTGGCAAAAAATGTGAAATGTCAATCTTACAATTATTTAAAAATAAATAAATTAAAAATGGGTTTAATTACATTAACACACTTCTTATTTTGTATAATTACAATGCAATCCAATTTATTGGATCATATACAGATACCCCTCTTATAATACAACTTTACATGTGCTGCCTACAACTAACTTCTGTTGCTTTTTTTCGTAATTTTTCCATAATAACTTTTTAAATTTTCTTTTTCATATATATATATATATATATATATATATATACAGTAAAACCTCTATACAAGAATACTCTATATAATAATAACTTCCTTATAGTAATAAAAAATCATGGTCCCAACTAGGGACCAGTTATAAATAAGAATAAACTCTACATTGTAATATTCCATGTTTTTTTTAGGATCATCCTTAAGAAACTTACCGCCATATAGTAATAAAATGACATTAAATTTCAAATATATTTATATATCTATATAAAATATCTAGAATTATTTAACTATGTTACATTAAACTTAAGATTGTTGGGTTTCGTTCGAAAAAGCATAAACGCAGCGGAAGGGATTTCAAAAATTAAAACGAAAACCCAATTGGTACTCTAATTCGCATAATTGAATCTAAAAACGTATAATGATTAAAACTTACTCGTTAATATGAATATGATGATGGAGAAAAACTTCTTCTTCTCCAAACTCGAAATATTGAAGCTTCCAAATCTTCAATCCTTTGATTTGATTCTTCAAACTTGAACTTGATCCGAACAACGAAAATACGTCGCCTCTAAATCGTCACGCATGGATCAACAAATGAAAAATCCCCTTTCTTATTTCTCTATGGTCGACGGCTAGGTATAGAGGAGGGGAGAAATATTTTTCTTTCTTTTTGAGAGTTATGAGAGTTGTGTATTATTCTTACTTGTTCTAAGTCAAAGAGTCCTTATATACCTCATAACTTATTGAACAAGTCAAAACAAAAGAGTCCTAATATGTGACCTCTCAAAGACGCCACATTTAGGCCTAGTAGGCGTCCAATTGGACTCCTTATTTAGCCCCGAGATTTGTTTTGCTTAATTAATCTCTTATTTCAATTAATAATTTATTGTATCCAATAAATAAATAAATAAATTAAATAACCAAATTAATTAGATAAATTAATTTATTAATATATTTCACAAGGAAATTAATTAGTAATTAATCTTATCATTATAATTAATTATTTTATCTAATGAATAATTAATTATTTAATTTATCCAATAAATTAAAACTCCCAGAAGAAATAATAGAAATTCATTTTTCTTCGTCAATCCTTTAGCGCGACTCTTTAGGTTCGTTTCGTTTGGCAATGAGAGAAAACTAAAGAAAGTGAGTAACACTTAGCCAGTCACGTGGCCCACTTCGTAACCCAAACGAAAACGAATGATAGAATCATTCTGAAATCTTCCAATCGTAAATACCGCATATGTATAAACCCTTTGTTCACGTTCCCCGGTCAAGTGAGAGTCATGGTTATGTCAAACTCACTGGACTTGACCATATGTATAAATCATAATAAATACGAGATCATTGAGATCGATTTAGTGCCAAGCACAATCGTCTCGTTTGCTTTGGCCAAAGACTTTGATCTCTATTTATCTATAATTACATAGGGTACATACTCATTCACTTATGAGAGAACAAATCCCATATTAGATATCTGCTAAGATTGCCACTTGCCCATCAAGTCCGCATTTCGAGGTTGACCCCACCAAAGGGTGAATTGGATCTAACTACTCTAGTGAAAGACTTGACGTCACAAGTGCATCTTCAACCTGATACTTCAGGTCAAAGGTTTACATATACCTATTACGCATAATCAGTTCCGTCATTGACAATCACAGAGTGAAAACCCATGTGACAGAACCGATGCGAGTCGTGTTCGAACATATCAGTTCTACTGACGTGTCTACAATCTTAATCTCCTATCATCCTATGATACCAGACAGACACTCCCATGTCGGAGTTAAGATTGTACAAGTATTCGAAGTCTTTATTTGTCCATTAAAGACTTCATATTACTTGTGAACTTATTTTAGTAATCAAGATCGATCTCTCTAGTGCCAATCTTCTTATCTCATAGGAAGTAGAGGGATCACACTGAAAATATGGACAAAACGTTTTACACAACTTATAGATGCAGATAAGAATTAAGTGAAAACTCAATAATGCCTTTTATTTAAGAAGAGTTTAAGTTCAATACAAGATATATACCCTATACATTCTATCCTCTATGGCATCTGAGGGCATAATCCTAACAAAGATGATATGAAATACTTATCTAAAGTTGTCCGTGACAATGATTTAATTTTTTGGGTACATGATGTACATACATTTTTTTTGCATTTCCTAGATACATACATGAATGAATCTTCTAAATCTAATATATACACAATGTACATGCATGATGTACGTACATATTTTTTTTTTAAATTCATGAATCTTATATATCTTTTAAATTTATGTTTTAAAATATGAAGGGATACATTTCCAAGCGTCGTATAATGTATATTAGTTATTTTTTTAAAATTATAATTTTTATATGTAAACCTCTACTTAAGAATAACCTCCATATAGTAATATTTTTCTCCAGTCCCGAGGATATTACTGGATAGAGATTTTACTGTATCAACTTATCTTAATTTACTTATTGGTTTCATATTTTTTGACAACTTACTCATCTAAATTTATTTGCATTGAATTATGATATTGTTCCAAGAATAAATCAAAACTCGGTATTTATTTTCATTTTCTAAAAAATATTCACAACAGTATAAATCAAAAATTGCACTTTATTATTAAGATGTTAACAAGTCTTTTACAAAATCATTTATTTAAGATTAAATTGAAAGTTACAATTACATCCTTTTTATGAATAATTACGTTCACCCCTTCCCCTCAAGGGCAAAATAGGAAATCTAATTTTTTTTTTTATGATGTCAGCAAATTTTGTTAGTTTTTTGATCGAAGGGGGCGATAGTAAGGTTTTATTACAAGAGGAGTATTTGTTGTGTGCTCAAAATAAGCGGACTATGCTGTAATTAAACTAAATAAGCCTATAGGAAATGAAGTAGAAACTGTAAAACTGGAACTGCATTTTTGTTTACCTCTTGAATTTCCATTTCCAGGTATAGGAGGATTAAGGAAATCGGTATCCGAGTATCTCATGAAACAGCCCGTTTTCAAAGCCCGGCCCTCGGATGAAGGCAAGCATCCGGATATCAACGCAGATGCATTCTCTAAACAAGCTCTACAAGAACTATTACTTAATGTCCTCCAACAGTTAGCCAAAACATAAAACCAGCTGTTTGCGGCCCGATTAACCGCCACCCGGGCCCATGCATACCCTTTATTGTTTGGTACAGCTGAAACTGCTTGTGATAGAGCCCGCCTTGTTGATTCTCGAAAAGCTGAATCATTTCGGGTTCTATTCCCACAGACAACATGGTCGTTTGGCCCGGTATACTCCTGGAAGAAAGTATAATTCTCGCCCCGCATAAAGCATCCATCGAGGTAAATCATCCCTCCGGTATAGGGAAAGCATGTAGAAACAAGATTACGGGCTTGAAAATAGCACAATACGCAATCAACAACAGAGAGATCGCCATAGCATTGGGCTAAACCGTAGTTAGCATCGGGCCCTGAGCCCGCTACTGCTATGCCGAAGCCCGAACTTCGTACTTGATCACTTAAGTTATTCATGGTGGCAACAAAATTTGGCACGATAATAGTGCTGTTGTGCTGAAGTTGAGTTCCACACCTAAAGTTAACAGTCTGTGATCTTGGATCAGTAAATAATGCATCTGGTAATAACAAAATAACCAAAATAGTAATGGTAATAGATGGAACAAGAATTGCTCTCTTCATTATGCAGATTTGTTTTGTCTTCTCAATTTTTCTGTGGAAGAGAGCTAGAGAGAGAGAGTGGAAGCTGAGTATGAGTGAACAATGTAATTAATGATTTATAAAGGTAGAAATCCAATCCGTGTCTGAGAAGAGAAGTGAAAAAGAAAATGTGAGTGAATTTTTACTCTTAAAACACGTTGAGAGAGTGACTTTTGGAATACCACCAGAAAACAAGTCAATTGGTCCTGTCCGGGCTAGATCCAACTTTTCTTTGCGTTTCTTTTTCTGTGTGAATTTGGCAAAATGTGGACGGTGGGGTTTGAACCTTTTACGTTGGGCGGAAATTGAACCCCCAATTGTCGTAAATTTTTCTACTTTTGTTTTTTGGTTTTCCAAATTGTCCTCAAGCTCGAGATTGATCTTTGAGGTATTGTCGGGCGAAATTGTAGGACCACTCCCAAAATTGTTTTTTGTATCCACAAGAGTTCGAAGACAAGACCTCTTGCTAAACAGTCAAGCAAGAAAACAAGAATGAGTAATCAGTGATAAGAAGAAACGAAATAGCAAATTATACTTGAGAGGGGCTATACTTCGTGTGTGATAGAGTTCAAAGCACGAAATGTTTATGAACTCATGTATATATTTTCTGAATAATATTACAATGATACAACCATATGTATAAATAGAAATGAAACGTAACCCTAATACATAGATGGGCTGGACTATAACCTATACATGGGCCGGACTGTAATCTATACACTAACACCCCCCCGCAATCTGAGCAGTGGGACCAACGCAAAGATTGGCCCGAAGTTGGGAAAACTTGGTCGGTGGTAAGGCTTTGGTGAAGATGTCAGCAACTTGTTCAGCGGTAGGAACATACTTGACCAAAACATCACCGATGACAACTTTTTCCCTAACAAAATGGTAATCAATCTCAATATGCTTCGTACGAGCATGAAACACAGGATTAAGAACGAGATATAGGGCACTAATATTATCACAGTAGACCCGAACTGGATGCGGAAGGAAGATGCCCAAGTCACGCAGAATAAAACGGAGCCAACAAGACTCAGCGACAACATAGGCAACAGAGCGGTACTCAGACTCTGTACTGGATCGGGAGACGGTAGCCTGTTTCTTGGCAGACCAGGAGATAAGATTATCACCAAGATAAACAGCATAGCCAGTGGTGGAACGACGGCTGTCTGGACAACCAGCCCAATCTGAGTCAGCATAAAGAGTCAAGGAGTCCACAGTGGAAGAACGAAGGAGAAGGCCATAATCAAGAGTACCCCGAAGATAACGAAGAATGCGCTTGACCATCTGAAAGTGGCTATCCCGAGGTGAGTGCATGAACTGACTGACTAAAGCAACTGCATAAGCAATGTCAGGCCGAGTGTGAGTGAGATACTGAAGACCCCCAACAATGCTGCGATAAAGAGTCGGATCAGAGAAAGGATCGCCCTGAAGAGCGGAGTGAGTAGACGACGCAGAAAGAGGAGAAGTAACAGGCTTCAAGCTCATCATGTCAAAACGCTGTAGAAGCTCAGTGGCATACTTTTGTTGCGAAAGAAACAATCCAAGAGAGTCCCGTGTAGCATGAATACCGAGAAAATAGTGAAGAGCTCCTAAATCCTTCATAGCAAATTCCTGGGAAAGGCGAGAAATAAAAGTAGTAACGGCAGCAGAGTCATTCCCAGTCAAGATAATGTCATCAACATAGAGCAAGAGAACCAAGGTGATAGAACCAGAACGGTAGACAAACATCGACATGTCAGCTTTGCTGCTAGTGAATCCAAGACGCAGCAAATACGAACCAAATTTCTGAAACCATGCTCTAGGTGCTTGTTTCAGACCATATAAAGCCTTCTTTAACTGACACACATGAGAAGGATACTGGGGGTGAGTAAAACCACGGGGCTGAGCCATGTAAACAGTCTCGGTAAGATCACCGTGAAGAAAGGCATGCTTCACATCAAGCTGTCGGATAACCCATTGACGAGAGACTGCAATAGAGAGAACCGTGCGAATAGTAGTCGGCTTAACCACAGGGCTAAAGGTCTCACCAAAATCAATACCAGCCTGTTGCTTAAACCCTTGAGCAACCAAGCGGGCCTTATAGCGCTCAACAGATCCATCAGAACGTAACTTAACCTTATACACCCATTTGGAACCAACTAGATTTTGCGAAGGATGCGATGGCACCAAAGTCCATGTGCCATTGGCTTGGAGAGCATTAAACTCATCAGCCATGGCAGCACGCCAAAGGGGATCCTTGGCGGCCTGTGTATAGCATGTCGGCTCGAGAGGAGGGTAAACAGCAGACAAGGAGGGAAGAACACGAAGCTTACGTGTACCATCACGTAAGCGGGTGACCATAGGATGACGAGGACACGGAGGAGGAACACTAAGTGAGGACTCAGGAGAAGAAGAGACCGAGGAAGAGGTAGTGGAAGGAGATTGGACATAGGGAGACACGGGAGTCGGGGAAGATGATGGAGACGGTCCTGGACCAGTGGGATGGGGAGGACTCCGGGGGGAGGGTGGTGTAACAGATGACTCTAGAAGAGGCGGCATGGAGGACACAGTGGTGGTGGCAATAGGTAGGTCAGGCGGCATGGAGGACACAGTGGTGGTGGCAATAGGTAGGGCAGGGGGACCGAGAGAAGGAGGATGAGGAAGAGAAACCGTAATAGATTCAGCAGCAGACTGGTGGGTACCAGAGGCGGAAGCAGAAGGTAAGGTCGGATAGGGAAAAGAGTCTTCATCGAAGACGACGTGACGACTAATATGAATAGTACCAGAAATAGGATCGAGGCACCGATACCCCTTATAATTCGGGGCATAACCTAAAAAGATACATGAGGCGGAGCGAGGATCGAGCTTATGAGTAGCACGATGACCAAGATGTGGAAAACATGCACAACCAAAAGTCCGAAATGTGGAATAGTCGGGAGAACGACCAAATAGGACCTCATAAGGAGACTTGCGGCGAAGCGTAGGGGTAGGGAGACGGTTAATAAGAAAAACAGCAGTAGAGAGAGCATCGACCCAAAAGGAGTGAGGGAGATGAGCAGTAAGAAGCAAAGTGCGAAGTAACTCAGAAATATGACGATGCTTACGTTCTGACACACCATTTTGTTGTGGGGTGTAAGGGCATGACAGACGAAACTGAATACCAGAAGCAGCAAAAAGATGACGGAATTGAGCATGATCAAACTCACGACCCCCATCACTTTGAAACATTTTGATTTTACTTGAAAAAAGATTTTCAATTAAAATTTTAAAATTACAAAAAGTGAGTATAGACTTCAGATTTAGCACGCATAGGATAGCACCAAGTAAAACGTGAAAAATCATCAACAAAAATAACATAATATTTGAAACCGGTAGGAGAGAGAACGGGAGAAGTCCAAACATCAGAGTGAATTAAATAAAAGGGTACGGAGCTACGGTTCTCAACATGCTGAAAAGGTAACTTGTGTGACCGACCTAACTGACAAGTTTGACAAAAAGAGACAGAACAATCCTTAGATTTTATATTCCCACTACGAGACAATTGCTGAAAAGTAGAAAGACTAGGATGACCCAGGCGGCGATGCCAAACATCACCAGAGACGGTACGGGCAACAAGGGAGGACACTAGGCTAGGGGAGATCGGGTACAAACCACTACTGGAAGGGGACTGCAGAAGAACATGCCCTGTTGCGTTGTCCTTGACACAGAAACCAGTGGAAGAAAACTCAACCATACAATCATTATTCTGACATAATTGTCTAACAGACAGGAGATTATGAGACAAATGAGGAACATGCAACACATTAGATAAAATAAGGGAACCAGTAGGGGTACGTAAAGTACAAGAGCCAACATGTTTAATAGACAGAAGTGCACCATTACCAACTAAAATTTTGTTGGTACCAGTATAGGGAGTAAGGTTAGAAAGATTACTGGCATCCGGAGTCATATGAGCAGAGGCACCACTATCAGGATACCAGGGTATGCCAAAGGTGGCAGCAGCAGACAGGGCTGAAAAAGACGGTGGAAGCTCCGTAGAAATATGTGTGTGGTTAAACCGCTGGGGACACGAAACACAAGTGTGACCCAAAATACCACAAAGCTGACATGTCTGACTAAGAGTAGGAGGCGGAAGTAGACCAGGACCCGGAGAGTACTGAAAAGTATGAGGGGATGGGGACGATCCACGACCATAACGGTCCTTCCCATGTCCGGAACTAGAACCATGACCATGGGAGCCACCATTATCGTTAGCACAAGAATTGTTGGAATTCGAGGAGTGAGAGTGGGCGACAAAGGCAGAAGATGTAGATAAAAGGGAGGGGACAGATGAAGTTGGGGAAATTGGGGTTTCATGGGGGCTAAGTGGAAGAAGAGAAGGCATATGGGGATGGTGGTGTAAATGAGAGAGAATATTGGGGCTGTTTTGGAAATTAGGGATTTGGTGGGGGCGATTTGTGATAGGAGGGTTATTATGGGGGCTGTTTTGAAAAGAAGAGGGATTTTGAGGGCAGCTTTGTAAAGTAGAGGTTAGGTGGGGTTTGTTTAGGGAAGGATGATAAACATTGGGGCTGTTTGGTAATGAGGGGTTTATGGTGGGGTGATTTGGTAAAGTGGAGTGAAGTTGGGGGTATTTAAAAGAAGATGAAGAATAGAGGTAGGGTTGCTGTGTTGTAGCAGACCCATGCGCGCCGCCAAGAGAAGAGACGCCGGCGACCGAAGGAGGAGCACCGGCGGCAGCTGCGGCGACGGGAAGAGCAGCAACAGCTGGGAGCGTGGCGGCAGCGTGTTCGGGGTGGTTTTGAAAAATCGAAAAGAATGAACCACAGTTGGAAGAAGAAGAAAAGGCGCCGGCGGAAGATGGAGATGCGGCGGCAAGCTGTGGTGGAACTGCGCCGGTGGCTATGGAAGGAACACCGGCAGCCGTGGTATCTTCAGCGGTGGTGAGAGAATAGCCGGACTCGGCACCGACGTGGGTAGACATTAGGGCCAAGAGTTGGAATGAGGAAGAAGGAGGAGCGCCGCCGGTAGTAGCCATCGTGGTGGTGGAGAGGATAGTGGCAATATCCTTGGGAGAGAGATTGAGCGTCAAGAGATGTTGAATGAAGGATATGCTATCAGCCGAGAAAGAAGAGGGGCATGGCACGGCGGTGAGGAAGGTGGACGCCGGCGAGAAAGACAAACAAGGAGACTGTACAGGTTGGTGAGAGAAAGAAGCAGCAGCTTGGTGTGGAGAAGAAGATGATGCAAGAGGGAAGATGGGTGTTGCCGTGATGACGGCATCGGCGGTGGTGGCGCCGGACAGAGGAGAGGATGTGGCGGCGGATATGGTTGCCGTGAGGGCGATAGAAAAAGCCACAGGCTCGTTGTGCCCGGTGACTGATACCATGATAGAGTTCAAAGCACGAAATGTTTATGAACTCATGTATATATTTTCTGAATAATATTACAATGATACAACCATATGTATAAATAGAAATGAAACGTAACCCTAATACATAGATGGGCTGGACTATAACCTATACATGGGCCGGACTGTAATCTATACACTAACAGTGTGTACTATCCCAGTCTATGTGAAATTTATTTATATTTATTTTTAAAATTTATGAAAATTATGTTTTATTAATTGAGGGCATTCTTTTCAAATTATTAAAATAAAAGAAATATGAAGTGTCTTTATCAAAATATGAAGTACCAATATCAGATTCATTTCTTTTCATTTTTGCGCTTAACTACTTCAATTCTTGTATTTTCTTCATCGTATTGAGAAGTTGATAGCTAAATATTCAAAATTCACGAAAATAAATTGATTTATAAAATTTATGTTTTAAATAGCTCCACAAGTACTTTGACCTAAATCTCTCGTACATTTATTACCAAAAAAAAAAAAGCTCCCATACATTTGAAATTATTTTTCTTTGAAATTCTAATCTCCACTCCAAATTTTGTATATAAATGCGACCTACGCAACATTTCCTTTTCTTATATTCCACTCCATTATTATGCAGCTAAGATAGTTAATGTTCTCGTGGAGATAAGCATTAAATCAACATTTCATAAATTATTTTGACCAAATAATAGTTATAGAATTTGTTTTATCAGTCTTTTGAAAAAGATATGTTAGGGATGGTAGTATCAGAGCACGAAAAATAATCAAGAAACAAGAATAAACTAAGCCTAAACAAGAACATAGCGACACGAGGATTTTAACGTGGTTCGGCATAATTGCCTACATGCACGAGCCAATCTAGACTACATCTTTTTGTCTCAATGAGTGAATCAATCAATTACAAGAATAATTCTGTTATTTATAATAGTTGAAGTCATCTAAAACCCTATCAAATTAGGAAACATATTCCTAATAAACTTAGGGAACAAGTCTAGATAGAATAGGAAACAAACAAGCCTAAAAAAAAATCTGCAAAATAGAGTCCAAAAAGCTTAAGGAAATTGCTATCTCGTTGCCCAACACCGCGGTGTTCGCCCCGAATGCCGCGACCGTCAATTTTTCAACACTGCCCGGGAACGCCGCGGAGTTCGTCGCCGGGACGCCGCGGCGTTTGCCACCCAGCGCCGCCGCGTTGCTACCTGCAATCGCCTCAGCCTGTTTTTTGTCCATTTTCCTTCCTTGTTTCGGCCCTTTTTCGACCCCGGATCTTCCCGACCCATCTCGTCTTCATTTTTGGCTCCTCTCAATCCTATTTTTGATCCGATTTCACTATATTCCAACAAGACATGCCCGTATTTAATCAATTATTTTTAACAATGCAAGTGAATTGAGTCAAATTGAACAAAGTATAGCTAAAACTTGTGTGAATTTTATTGAGCATAAAATTATGTTTGAATTTGACTTGATGGTTAATCAATCAGAGCTCAGATGAACTTCAATCGAGTAGAACACGAGTCGAGCTCAACTAACTTGTTCCCCTCAGCCCCCATATTTTTATCATTTTTAATTAATTAAGTCGAGTTTCAAACCTTATCGAGCAAAATAATTTTTTTAACCTTGTTTGTTATGTTAAGTGAATCGAGCTCAAGCAAGAATTTAGGGTTATAAACTTTTATGGTCCCTCATGTGAAGCCACTATGTCACTCCCGTTAGAGATGATCGCGGTTCGATTTTGCAATTTTTTTTATTAATCTCAAACCGAATTGCCAAGTGCGATTTGGAGGAAATAAAATTTGAAATTGCGGTTTTGTGCTGTTCGGTGCGGTTTGGCGATTTTTAAAATTATTTTACATTTTAAAACTAAATACGCAAACAATGTTTGTCATATTTTTTGTTAAACTAATTAATAAAAAGATAATGATAATTCATAACTAAGAAAATACTTATTCGGGAAACATTTATCAAGATTAAACTCTATGAATCATTAAAAAAAACACTAGTGTGATTACATATTACTCCCTCCGTCCCAAAAAGGATGTCCACTATTCCACTTTTGTCTGTCCCAAAATGTTTGTCCCTTACTATTTATGTATGTATTTATTGTTTAATCAGACTATATTACCCTCCGTTTAAATTGAAAAATATACAATTAATTCATTTTTACTATAAAACTACAATTATATTTAAGGAAGATAATTCTATACATGGATAGAAAACAATAACAATAAATCAAATTAAAACCATGGCATGTTTTAGAAGATAACATTATTAGTTGTCTTTTGTTTTATGGAAAGGGTACTATTGGAAAATAATGAAAATTTGATAATTCCTAAGAAAAGTCAAACATGACATTCTTTTTGGGACGGAGGGAGTATTATTTAAGAGTATCATGCGACTAGAACAGGAAAAAGTACTAGTATACCATTATAATAATCTGTTTTACACTGAGTATAAAGATAATATGTACATATTTTACTATATATATATATATAAATCTATCAAATAAATACACTCTTATATATAAGAAAATGTCTTAATCTAACTTGTATGAAAAGTAGGACAAGAAATTTGTATATAAACAAGTAATACAAAAAATGACATGCTGTAATTGTTTGTTTATTAAAATTTTGTGTACTAAAATCTACAAAAGGATATTGTAAAGTATATTATAAGGTTATAGAACAATAGGTAATCTAAAGCGACATTGCTATTACAAATAATTGTGATAGTTAAATAGAACAAATGTCATAAATATAATCTATAATACTTTTTTTTGTCAAAACTCTTCAAGTGTCTATTATATATATATATATATATATAAATATAACACTAAAGTATCATAAGATATTATCACTTTAAAAGTTTCAAGCACAAATGTTGATTGAACATATTATTAGCCATGTAAAAGATATAACCATATCAATTCAATAACAAATATTAAATAAATCTACAAATATGAATAGTATTAAGAGTAAAACCTATTAAAAGTTCAAATTAAAAAAGAATAATAAGAAATATATATATATATATATGTATATGTATGTATGTATGTAGGCAGTGGCGGTGCGTTTCAGTTTTTTTAACATTGATTTTGAAACCAAACCGCATAGGGCAGTGCGGTTTTCATTTAAATTTTAAAGCATGCTTTGCTTAGAAAATGACAAAAACGGTGCGGTTCGGTACGGTGCGGTCGGTTCAGGCGATTTTTCAAAACCAATACTCACCCCTAACTCCTGTTCCCCATGTCCCAAAATTGTTACTTTTGTCTCTTATGAACATAATTTGTATTACGTTGGTCCTTTTGACAAATTAATTTCTGGCAATTTTCTTCCTGTTAATTTAGCGCGTGCATACACACACACTTTCATCATAGGTTTTTCGTCCATTCCCTCTTTATTCTTCATGTTTGCAAAAAAAGAAAAAAATGTAACTTGGTCCCAAAAAAATAAATTGTGTCACTTTGGTCCTCAAAAGAAAAAAATAATTTGTGGAAACTGACTTTTATTAATTCCTAACAAAAGCCAAATTAGGAATTCTTTTTGGGAAAAAGAAGTAATATTTATTTTATGGTTAGTCGTTATCTTGCAATTTACAATAATTGCACAAATGTAATTCAATAGTCATACAACTAGTTCGACCAAAACTTGATTCAGAGTAAATTTTTTGAACGTGGGTTTGTTCATACAATAAAAAATAACGATGTAAATTAATCAGCTTAAACCGAATAAAGTACTCTTCAAGATAGTATCAATTTTTATCAAACACAAAATTGGGAAAGAATCAAACAGAACCCAAATTCGGGAAAAGTCATTTTCCCCCTAAAATTGAACAGAATCAACTTAGGAATAAAATAGCGAAGAGAACCAAATTTGCATTGTGTCATCGTACATATTTTCAATTCGATAAGATTTTAAAGCTCGATTTTGCCTTGACTCAACTAGTTAAATGTGTAAAAATCAAGTTCCTTGATCTCGAATCATATTTACAAGTCGATGAAAGTTTAGTCCAATTTTACTAGCAATCAAATAAAGTTCAAAAAGAATCTCTCAAGCTCAATAGAAATTAAAACTATCTTGAACAATAATTTATTCAACTCCATGAATTTACATCATTATGTTTGATTGTGTGAATGAACCCACGTTCAAACATTTTAGTCTCAATCTAGTTTTCGTCGAACTAGTCAGTTGTATGACCATTGCTTTACACTTGAGCAATCGTTGTAGATTTCAAGACATTGATTAACCACAAAATAAATATTACTTGTTTGTCCTGTTAAGGTATGATTCTCCTTGATTAATAATGAGATAAAACAATGTTTATATAGGTTACAAGAATAAAGATAAATAAGGAAAACAATAATAATAGAGACCTAGTCTAAACAAAATACTAAAAATATAATCTAACACTCCTCCGCAGTCGAAACGTCCGTTGAACAAACGTTGAGACTGGAGCGAAAGTCCATGAAAAGAGAAGAATGCAAGACTTTAGTAAAAATATCAGCAAATTGGCGAGATGAGGGAACATGTAGAACACGCACGTCACCAAGAGCAACACGTTCTCGCACAAAATGTAAATCTAATTCAACATGTTGGTGCTGAACTGGGTTGGAGGACATGAAGATAGAACTGATGTTATCACAGTAAACGAGAGTGGCTTTTGAAAGAGGGCAATGGAGTTCTAGAAGAAGATTTCGAAGCCAGGAGGTTTCAGCATCAGCATTAGCAATGCCACGATACTCAGCCTCAGCACTAGAGTGAGAAACAACGTGCTGACGTTTAGAGGACCAAGAGATAAGATTGTCACCGAGAAACACACAGTAGCTCGAGGTAGAACGGCGGGTATCGGGGCACCCAACCCAATCAGCATCAGAATAAGCAATGAACTGAGAAGTGGAAGACGAGCAGACATATGATGTTCGCGAGGATCGTGCATAAACAAACATAATTGCTGAACCGAGAATGCAATATCGGGATGAGTAAAAGTGAGATATTGGAGAACACCAATGAGAGTACGATATAAGGTAGGATCAGAAAAATGAGCACTAGATGAAGAGGAGAGTTTAGAGTGAGTCTCAGCAGGAGTGGTAACCGGATTGCAAGAAGACATGTTAGCACGATCCAAGATTTCACGGGCAAATTTTTCTTGCCAGAGAAAAAGGGAAGAAGAAGAGCGAGTAACAGAAATACCAAGGAAATAGTGTAAAGGGCCTAAGTCGGTCATGGCAAACTCCCGGGAAATAAGGGACGTGAGGTGGGCGAGAAGCGAGGAGATAGAAGCGGTGAGGACGATGTCGTCGACATAGAGAAGTAAGAATGCAGTAGAGGCACCGTGACGATAAATAAAGAGAGAAGAGTCAGCCCGACTACTAGTAAAATCGATAGAGGAGATGAAGGTGGCAAAACGATGATGCCAAGCTCGAGGAGCTTGTTTGAGACCATATAACGTCTTCTTGAGATGACAAACATGAGTGGGAAAGGCAGGATTGGAGTAGCCAGGTGGCTGTTTCATATAGACTGTTTCAGAAAGATTACCGTGAAGAAAGGCATTTTTGACATCAAGTTGGTGGAGAGGACAGAAGTATGAGATAGCAAAACTGAGAACGGTGTGGATGGTGGCAGGTTTGACAACAGGACTGAAAGTGTCTTCGTAATCAATTCCAGGCTGTTGGGTGAAGCCTTGAGCAACAAGACGGGCTTTATAGCGCTCAAGGGTGCCATCAGAACGGAATTTATGATGAAAAATCCACTTAGAGCCAACAATATTAACATCAGGAGGGCACGAAACAAGATCCCACATATTATTAGAAGAGAGAGCGGAGAGTTCAACATCCATTGCAGCTTTCCAATTGGGATCACGCAGAGCCTGAGTGTAAGAGCAAGGAATAGGGGAGCAACTGGTAGGAAGAAGGGCAGACAGGTTGAAGATGTGGCGTGGTTTGGTAATCTCGGACTTCGAACGGGTCACCATTGGATGGGTGGAAATGTCGGATAGGGGAGCCGAAGCAGAGGAAGGAGCAGGTGCAGTAGTGAGCGGTTGAGAAGAAAGAACCGAGGAAGAAGACAGAGATGAGTTATGGAGAAGAGGAGATAGGTCGTCATCGGAATGAAAGAAGTCATAAGAGGGCGGAGTTGATGGTGTGGAGATAGACGAAAAGGGAAAGTTGGATTCATCGAAGACAACATGACGAGAGATTATTATTTTATTAGTGGCTAAGTCGAGACAGCGATAACCGCGATGATGAGGAGGATAGCCCAAAAAAACACATGCAGTGGAGCGAGGAGCCAATTTGTGAGGAGTGGTAGCAGAAATATTTGGAAAACATAGATATCCAAAGGTGCAAAGATGTGTATAGGTAGGGGCCGAGTGGTAGACGAGCTCGAAAGGAGTTTAGTAAAAGAGGGTGGTAGTGGGTAAAATGTTGAAGAGATGACAAGCATGTGGAGGGCTTCAACCCAGAAGGGGGGGGGGGGAGAGTTGCTTGAAAGAGAAGAGTACGAATCATATTATTGAGAGTTTGGATAGTGCGTGCTGCTTTTCCGTTTTGCTGCGAAGTATGGGGACAAGAAAACCGAAATTGGATGCCATTATTTGCAAAGAAAGCATGTAAAAGTTTATTGTCAAATTCACCACCATGATCACATTGAAATTTTTTAATGGTGATGTGAAATTGAGATTTAACATAATTAAAGAAAGCTACAAAAATTTTGGAAACCTCAGATTTATTACGTAAAGGAAAAACCCATAAAAAGTGAGAAAAATCATCTAACAAAATAATATAATATCGAAAACCATTTAAACTAGGAATAGGGGATGTCCAAAGATCCGAATGAATAATATCAAATAAATGAGAACTACGAGAGTACGAACTAGAAAAAGACAAACGTTTGTTTTTACCTAACTGACAAGCAGAACAAAGAGACTGAGATCTAAATTTATTACAAGAAATGAAATTTCTACTAATAAGGAAATAAAAAACGGAGCTTCCAGGATGACCAAGACGATGATGCCAGACAGACGGTGATTGAGCCAGAAAGGACTGAGAAGAGATGGGTGCAGAAAGGACGTCATGAAGAGGATAGAGGTTGTCGTGGCTGTCACTGCGAAGGATGAGAGTTCCAGTGCGAAGTTCCTTGACAGAAAAACCAAAGGGATCAAATTCAATTGAACAATTATTATCCTTGGTGAATTGACGAATGGACACTAAATTTTTAACTAACGAAGGGGAAACGAGAACATTGTTAAGATGAAGAGAACGAGAGGATGTGGGAAAAATAGAGTGACCAATTGTGTGAACTGGAAGAACAGCACCATTACCAACCATAATTGAAGAAGATGTACGACAAGGTGCAAGAGTATGTAACTTACCTTGATGAGGTGTCATGTGCGAGCTTGCTCCAGTATCCATATACCATTGCTCGTTAGGCTGCTGAAGAGTCATAGTGGAGAATAAAGATGATAGATCCGTGGGAGCATGAGCCGAATTTTCCATGTGGGTTGAACCAGGGGCGAAAGTTGCTGGGCTGACAGGCTGTGACATCGGCAGTGGGCTGGGCGTGTGGTTGGTTAGAGTGTGGGCTGAATGGTTGAAGTGAAGGGAGCTGCTGGGATGTACCGCTTGAAGGGAAGGATAATGGGGCCATGTATCCGAGTTGGGCTGCTGTGCAAGATTGGCCCAATTCACTGAATTGAAGAAGTGAGCAGGCGGACCAGTGGGCTGGGGCGAAAATTGCATGGGAGCTGGGCCATGTGGACGTGGGCCAGAGGGGTGATTTGGAACCAAGTGATAGGAGAAGCCCGGTGGAGCTGTGGGCGGCGCATGAGGACGCTGATTTGGGCCATTGGAAGAATAACCATTGTGATTGTAGCCATTCCGATTATTGTACCTACCATTACCTCGACCTCGACCTCAAAAATTATTTCGATTCGTGTTTCGATATTGTTTAGAATTATTTTGGGATAGAAGATCAATGGAGGAATCAGGGGTAGGTGGGGTGGAGTGAAATCGTTTTTCGCGAGTTTCGTGAAGTAAAAGAAGGTTGCGAATTTCAGAGTAAGCCGAAAGTAGTTTCTGGGTAGTAATTATAGTGACAAGAGGAAGATACGATACAGGTAACCCTTTTAATAATTGTAAAATAAAGCTTTGATCAGAAATACGGCTACCTAAATCAGAAAGAGAGTCGGCGAGGAATTTCATCTCTTGACAATATTGCGAGATGGAAAGAGAGCCTTTTTGAAGATTATGAAAACGTTCACTTATTTCTAAAGAACGAGAGGCTTTATTATTCAAAAAATTTTCTTCAATGGCGAACCAAAGATCATGGGATGTGGTGGACTCCAAATCACTGTTTTTAAGAAGTTTAATATCAACGGTGGAGTAGAACCATCTTTTTATAGTGGAATCTAAAGCAAACCAATTATCATCCGTAGGCTTTGATTTTCCTATGAGGTGATCAAAAACAGAAAAACTACGGCAGAGGTCCATGAACATGCCTCACCAAAGCTTATAATTTGAGTAATTATCGGATAATTTAAAACCAAAGGATGAATAAACATTACTGGCAGCGAGGGTGGGGTGTATAGGTTGTGGTTTAGGAGGGGTGGGGGCTGCTGTTTGTGGTTCGTCGGGATTGGCCATGGAGGAATCGAAACATGAGGTGAAAGAATTAACGAAAGAACAAGATAGAAAATAATGTAAAACAAGTAAAATTACCGGAATACACAACGATGATATTATCCGAAAGTTGAACCGTGGCTCCAAGATTAGCGTGTATGGAGGCGATATAGTGAAAATATGGTGCGTTGAGGAGAACGACAACGACTTATGCGGAAGGGAAAGGCCTAGTAATTAAATAAACTACAAAAAAAAAAAAAACTAGAAGATGACCGGCTGTAGAGGTGGCTGGAACAGGAGCAGCAGCAGCGGCTGGAGGATAAAGACACGGCTGTTTGTGAAAAAAATTTAGGCCTAGGATTTTAGGTTAGGCTGATACCATGTTAAAGTATGATTCTCCTTGATTAATAATGAGATAAAACAATGTTTATATAGGTTACAAAAATAAAGATAAATAAGGAAAGCAATAATAATAGAGACCTAGTCTAAACACAATACTAAAAATATAATCTAACATGTCCCAAAAAGAATTTCTAATTTGACTTTTGTAAGGAATTAATAAAGGTTAATTTTATGCTATTTTTCTTCAAATACATTTTTCACAAAATAAAATTTCTTTCGAGGACCAAAGTGACACAAATTTTTCTTTTGAGGACCAACGCGACACAATTTTTTTGCGAAACTGGAGAATAAGAGGTGTAATGATGAAAAAGCCCCTACTAAAGCGCGTGTATTTCACACGCTGAATTCACCGAAAGAAAATGGCTTGGGAAATTCAACCAAAGGACCAATATGATATAAATTATGTACACAAAGAATGAAAACGATTATTTTAGGACACGAGGGACGAAAATAACATAATAATTTAGCTTCACAAGAGGGACCACAAAAGTTAACAACCCAATAATTTAACCATCAATCTTGGTCGAATAGCTTGATCGGTTAATAATGGGTGATTTTATGGTGGACCGAGACCATTGGTCCCGATCCATTTTTCACCATAGGATCCCCCAATATGGGGGTAATTTACTAAATTACCCTAGATCCTATGGTGAAAAGTGGACCGGGACCAATGGTCTCGGTCCACCATAGAATTACACGTTAATAATGCGCTAACAATGCCAATAGTAAGAACTCTATGGTCTATTTTGACATGAAACCCACTCTTCAAGGACCATAATTAATTTCTTTTGCCCAATACAAAATTACTTGCTCCACGTCAACTTCCCCCAATTGTTCATATTAAATCCAATGAAAATGGAGGGGTTTTAGCAAAAACGGAAAATTGAATGGCTGCACTTCAATTCACTCCTCCACCCATCGCCGGCGGGCGGTGCCGGTCAACACGGCGTCCGGTTCAGTGCGCATCTGAACGGCAAGCACTTTTTAACCGCGTTGCTCCGGTCTATGATAACGTGCGCACCTACATGCTTTATGCTTTATCTTCATATATATATATATATATATTGTTTGTTCATATATTTTTTTTTTCTGTTTAATTTTTGCAGCTGAATGATTTGTTGAGTTTGGGGAGACATAGAGTATGGAAGAGGATGGCTGTTTCATGGAGCGGGTATTATCTTTCTGTTCCTTTTACATATTAATAAAAATTGCATATATATATATATATATATAGTTTTTTAATTCAAGCTTATCTGTATACTATTTATTGCTGTATTTTATGTTGTTATGTGATGAGAGGTTAAAGATTGGATTTTTAGTTAATCAATTAAGGATCTAAATATTCTCTAACAAGGAAGTCAAGATTTGTATATTAGAAAAAATCATTGTTACATTTTTTTGTTCATTTTTAATAATTGAAGGAACTCTATTTGTGTCTAAATAATATAATGGGCAAAATGCACTTCACCCCCTAAAAAATTCACCTTTTAGCACTAAACCCCCTCAAAACTCAAAAAAGAGACTTTGTCCCCTGGAAAATCTAAATGTGTAGAACTTTGCCCCAAAATCAATATTCAAAAGTGATTTTTGTTTACCTGAATCTTAACCACGTGTCAGTCTTTGTTTATTTTATTTGTGTGGTCACTGAAGTTATTTCCTACATTTTCACATCAAAATAATTTTTTGTCCAATATATTTTTTCCTTAAAAATTATTAACTATTTTCTCGGACTTCATGTTCTTCAAGTACGCATAAAGCCGATTTTAGAATTCAGAATTTCACCTCATCACTTTTTTGCACCAATTTTCTCGGACTTCATGTTCTACGTAGTTGATTTGTGTAGGAGATGATGGATGAAATTTATATGCCTTACAAGTTTATAATGATTTGCATGCAACTTAATATTCAACAAAATATCATTTCGGGGCAGTTACATATTTGAATTTTCTAGGGGGCAACTTAATATTCAACAAAATGCATTTTTCCCTAATATAATTGGTTGTGTTGCAAAATGAGAATCCCGATCATTAAGGAAACTAAACTTTGGTACTTGATTTTGTACAACAGAGCTAAAGAAGGAGATACCGTGTTGGATGTGTGTTGTGGAAGTGGGGATTTAGCTTTTCTGTTGTCCGAGAAAGTTGGTATCAATGGCAAGGTTATCTTCAATCTTCTTCATTCCGTAACCACATTTTCTTTATTCTAATAATGTTCGTTCTCAATGAACCACATGTTTTCTTAGGACTTGGAGACCAAATTTACAATTCACTATTTCCGGTTCCTATATTTTCTTTGTTTTGTGTTCACTTTTGTGGTGGCAATTGCATAGGTGATTGCTCTTGATTTTTCAACTGAGCAATTACAAATCGCTGCATCTCGCCAGCATGAGCGAACAAAGGCCTGCTTCAAGAACATTGAGTAAGGAACCTAATTTACGATTGATATATTCTTTAAACCTTGAAGTTTTATGTAATAGTATTTTATGCCACCTTTATGTGAAACTGATATAGTTTGACATGTTATAGGTGGATTGAAGGAGACGCAGTTGATTTACCATTCTCTGACTCGTCTTTTGATTCTGCTACAATTGGCTATGGATTAAGGAACGTAGTGGATAGGAAAAAAGCTCTGGAGCAGATGTTTCGAGTTTTAAAACCGGGTTCGAAATTGTCTGTCCTTGACTTCAACAAAAGCACTAGCCTGTTGACCTCTTCGATTCAGGTATGTATAAGCTACATAAACTTGATAGTTTGACGTTGCAATTCCCTTGTTCTTAGTTTAGGCCATTATAAATCCATCTTCTGTACCAATATAGATATCTGAATTTACAGATTCACAAGAAGTATTTGTAAGCTATATCTATGTCTTTACTTTTCCAGGATTGGATGATTGACTCTGTAGTAGTTCCAGTTGCAAGTGGGTATGGCCTTGCAAGCGAGTACCAGTACTTGAAGAACTCAATTAAGGAATATCTGATAGGTTTTTGTTCTCTTTCTTCTCTCTCTCTGTATGTGTGTGTCACACACACATGAAATATATCTTCGTTGGGAAAGAGTACCTTTTCTGCCTAAATGCCAAAGTAGCTGTATATTTTCTGCATAATAAGAACTGGAAACGAACTAATATATCTGTTTTAGCTCCAAAGTTAGCATATTCTTTAGTACATGCATTTGAGAGATTTTACTTTTAGCCAATTTTCCCTGCTGGTCCCACACCACATGTATTGCACACAGTAAGTTTCATGAATAGGAGTTAACTTTCATCTGATCATTTTCGTATAATATCTAACTAATAAACAACCACGTCTATAATAAGCAATCATAGGGAAGAAATTGATCTATTAGTTTATCGGGTCATTCTTAGGAGGTTCTGGACTCAGAATCCAATCACAATGACAATCATCCATGTGATGGAACTTACGTGGGTCCCGCATACATTGATGACCGATTGATCGTGTTTTATACCTTCTATTAAAAATGACTGTACGTGTTCTAATGCAGGAAAAGAGCTGGAGAATCTAGCTTTAGAAGCTGGATTTTCTGAGGCCAAATTTTTTGAGATTGAGGCTGGATTCATGGGAAATCTGGTAGCCACCCGTTAAATACGTTTCTTGCCCCAATCTGCAGAATTACAGTCTCATATATGCTGCTTTTCAGCGAGTCAGGTACTTTTTTTACAGTGCTTTTTTTCTCCCATCAGATTCCATACTCCATCTTAGCACATGTAATTAACACATGAGCTCAAAGCATGGATATAATATCCCAAGAAGCTCTATTTGCCAGTAAATGTCATTTAAATAGGAATCTGATCATCAAGATCTTATTGCTTATAATGTGACATTATAATAATGTTTGGATTAGAACTGAAATCTGAATAAGGATTTTTTTTTTTCAATTTTCTTAATATTGTTTTCTGTGTAAAAAAAATAGTAAAATGAAGCTATATGCAAAGTCATTTGACAAAAATGACCTATTTCTAGGCCAGTCAATCGGGCCCTATGAGCCGAGCTTAGGGTGGCTCAAGCTCAAACTTATCGGGCTTGAATATTATAGGCTCAAACTCAGCTCATAAATTTTTTTTTTCGGCTCGGCTCAAACTCAGGCTCACTTTTTTTACGAGATTCGGGCCTATTTCGGGCCGGCTCATTAGTTTTACACAAATAAAAAAAGACATCTAATAGAATCATATTAAGAGACTAATTTCAAATAGTACATTAAATAAATGTTTACGCTAATGAGTATGTATAATTCCAAATTTTACTAATGGAGTCACAAAGTCTACAATAATGATTATGAAAATTTAGAATCTTTTTCAATGTATATGAGGTGGCATAAAATAATTGAAAGTTCTTCCAAAATCTCTTTAGACAAAAAGTTTCTACTAATATATACATTTCATCGATTTCGTAAGCTTCAAGCTTAAAAATCTACAATGTGTTTTATATAGGTTAGCTTAAAAGTAATTTTACTATATGAGACAAATCATTAATTAGAGAAAATTTTGACTTCGGGCAATTCGGGCGGAGCCTATCAAAGCTCAAGCTCAGCTCACAAATTGGGCGGGTTTAATTTGTAAGCTCAAACTCGCCCCGACTCACATTCAATTAGGCTCGGCTCATACTTAAGCGGGCCGAACAATCGGGCTTTGGGTAGGCCCGGCTCAATTGACAGTCCTACCTATTTCTCTGTACATTAATTATATTAAACATCATTTACACATACGTAAACCAAAGACATATAAACATTGCACATATCAATTCTTCTGCAGCTCTATTACCAGTTTGGATCCTTTGTTGCGAAATGATGTTCTGTCTTGTATTCACTTTACGCATACACGACAAGAGTATAAGTAGTTCCTTAAATATAAACTTGATGGGTTAGATACACTTGCCGTGTGGGTGCGTTATGGAATACGAGATGAAATACCATTTTGGAATAAAAAATCTCAAATGCTGTATTACCACCTCTTCATCCAAGCAATATGCAAAGCAGATGCCTCTTTGGACGCTATGCTTCCCTTGTAGAATAAATGATAAGCCACAAATATAAGCATATAAGCCTTCTTTAATGTCACCTAGGATAGAAAATACTCTCTTAAATATTACCAACTGAAGCAGCATAGCTATGCTCGTGGGGCCATAATGGGTTTTCACTCTTGTCGTTAAATTCCATGGTAAACTCATCCATGAAAGGGGGTCTGGTTGGTGCAGGGAGTTGTTCTTTCTTTACTAGCATCTTTAGCACCTTGGACATAAATGGTCTTAATGAAGGGATTTCTTGGATGCACAAGAGCCCCACGTGAACCACTGGTAAAATCTCGTTTTTAATGTTGATGTTGTGGTAACTTTGTAGCATTAGGTTCGGGTCGAAGAGCTTTTCCACCGTTCCTTGTTGGAAATGCTTCCATGCCTGATTGATTAAAAATAATTGAACAATTACAAAATATTTGAAGGTTTTGTTGATTAATAGAATCACATATCTACAAAAGCTTTTAGAACTTACAGGTTATTAAACTATCTGCGAGTTTTACTTCTGTTGTTCTGTCTGCCTGTGACGATTTTCAACAAAAGCACACCAAAGCTGTAAACATCTGCTTTTTCTGTCAACTGACCATGGGCTAGGTATTCTGGAGCCATATATCCCTGCATTTTTGTAAAGTCGAGGAATTTATCAATCAAGTTTTTGCCTCAGATTTGTATTCAAGGTTTATTAGGAGAATTGACTCTTGAGATTCTACTTATTTAGGTACTACTCAAGTGGGATCATGAACCATTCAAAGTATACATTGCCATTTTAATAGCAAATTAGTTACACGTTGTGATGTCAGCATTTAGCTTCATAACATTATATTCCCATCGATAGGCTCACAACTTTATTTGGGTACTGACATGAAATTTTCGAAGAGAACTGGAAAAGCTAAGGAAAATAATTTCTCACTTAGTATTCTACCATTTTCATTTTTCTTTCTCTCTTTTTCACCAAAATCTATGATGCAAAATTATTATAATTTTTACTCACTAAAATTGGAGATATTATGATATATATATATATATATATATATGCAGGAAGCAGACAAAATATCATTAGCTGAATTAACAATTGGTTCATAAATCAACGTAAACGGCACTGGAAACCATCAGAGAATATGCAGATGGCTATAATGAATAATCTCTCTGGGTATTTCTTCATGGATGACTCACTTCAAAGATTAATTATATATGTATCTTCATTAATTTCATTTGCGGATTTACAAAATATAATGCTCAAGTATTTAGTTCTTTCTTTGTATATTCTTGAAGCAATTGATCCTATACTGACTTTACCATTTTAGTTTTAATAAAGTAGTAATTTTTATTAGTAAAATTTTTGATATTGTCACTGGATATGTCGTTACTAATGTTCTCTTTTCTATTACTGCATAAGGGGTTTGTTATTGAATCTTTTAGTTGATTATAGATCGAAAATCTTGGATCGATAATCCCCGTATTTAGCAATAAGGGCATAATATAATATTCGTATTATAACCGTAGGTCGGATTCAGTTTCCTCACTCACTTCACAAAAGATTGGACCACTTCGTCCCCAAATTAATATTGATGATGAAAACCACACCACAGCATGGACCAAAGTGGAAATGTTTCCAGATAAAAAAATTCTGCGAAAAGATTTGTACTTATAAATGTGAAGATTTAGGTTCACTTTAGTCTTTGGACAATAATTGAGGTTGTAATTATTTGTAATTTTAAAATTGTATAGGTTGAAATGTATTATTCTAGCATCTACTGTTCTAGCTCGGTTGATTGTGTGTATTTCTGTGCTTCCATTGTTGGGTCTTATTTTATATATGCTGTATCTGCTAATTGTGTGGATGACTAGGAGTTGTCTGTCCATGGACTAAACTTCGTAATCTGTTTCATTAATGCATAATTTCTTATTTATCAAAAAAAAAAAAAGGGCTACCAGGCTGGCCTCCACTACTTTTTAAACCAACATATATGTCTAATTAGATCAGGTATACAATTTAATATTAAGACGTGTTTTAGCCATTTCGGATCTCCTGCGGCAGATTGGCCTATTTTACTAATGTTATATAAGTGGTAACATGTTTTCTTAAATATGAAATGAATACGAATTATAAGCACTTGTTCGGTATAGATGTGAAATACAAGATGAAAAACAATTATAAAAAAAATCTGAAATGTGTTTTCACTTGCCGTATATGTTCTCATTTGGAAGATACTCCAATTTAAAAGGTCAAGATGAATACTTACACGAACCCCGGCATGTTCGGATATTCCACTAGGGTCTCTCCTTCGTCTTATTATTTCTCCGACAAATATATAACCTCTTTGATGGAAGCATGGAAGTAATCGCTATCACCCGGGATGCTTATAGTCTAGGGGGCAAATGAATCAAACTCGATAGGATTTAGAGGTTCGTGTTCGAACTAAATGATGAGACAGATCTCGATCAGCAATTTTTTAGAGTCGAGTTTCGAACTCGAGCTGCAGGCAAACAAAAGTAATGGACTCGGGCTCGAACTCCAAACAGAAAAATAAAGTTACTCGAGTGTCAGAATTTTCACTTATCAACTCTACTTGATTTGCACCCCTAGAATCAATAGTGTGTGCATAACGCCAATATTAATAACTCTTGGTGTATTTTTCACGCTAAACCCATAAGGACCTGAATTAATGGGAAAATCGCATTTTTAGTCCCATAACTTTGCCCCAGTACACTTTTGGTCCCATAAGTTACGGGATTCTCACTTTACGTCCCATATGTTTCACAAATTCTCACTTTTGGTCCCATCCGTCTATTTTTAACGGAGAATGGCACGTGCGCCGGTTGACAGCTGGTTTGGGGGGGAGAATTGTTCAATTTTCACTGTTTGGGGGCAAATCTGAAATTTTCAAAAGTCAATTGGGGCAAAATCTGAAATTTTTAAATCGTCTTCTCAACCGATTTAAGGACGGCTTCGAGCAGCAATTCAGCTGGTGTTAATGGCATTGCACTCAGGGACCCACGTCGGTGTTTTTCCGGCGAATTTGGGCTCGATTTTAGCCATTTTCAACGTTATTTTTTCACAGCAAAACATGACATTCTCCCGCACATTTCCAGGCAAATTCACAGCTGCCATGACCGGGAATTCACTTCTGCAATGAAGAAGAAGATGGGCTGCTGTCAAATTCCAAAATTTTGCCCCAAATCGGCTTTTCAAAATTTCAAATTTTGCCCCAAAACAGTGAAAATTGAACAATCCCCCCCTCCCAAACCAGCTGGCAACCGGGCACGTGCCACTCACGTGCCATTTTCCGTCAAAAATAGACGGATGAGACCAAAAGTGAGAATTTGTGAAACATATGGGACGTAAAGTGAGAATCCCGTAACTTATGGGACCAAAAGTGTACCGGGGCAAACTTACGGGACTAAAAATGCGATTTTCCCTGAATTAATTAATTTTGTTTTCCCAATTTAAAATTACTTGGTCCACATACATTGATACACCTCCCCATCTGTTCGTACTTCGTATAAAAAGGCAAATAAATATTATTAGCAATAATTGGAAAATTCCAAAAATAAAATGGCTGCTCTTCAGTTCACTCTTCCCTCCATAACCGGCGGGCGGTTCCGAACCCAACTCCGGTCAATCCGACAACCGGTTCGATGCGTAGCTGAACGCAAAGTCTTTTTTAGACGCATAGGCCCGGTCTATGATAACGTGCGCACCTCCTCCGCCCTCAAGTGTCTATTTTTATCCGTGTATCGTGTGTGGTTCCCGACCCATACACAGCTGTAAGAAACAGATAGACATAAATTACACGCTCGGACTATTCGTCTCGGTCCGGCATAGAACCCATACAAAATTGTGAGAAATAGATAGACTTAAATTACACGCTCGGACTTATCGTCTCGGTCCGGCATAGAATTACTCTCTTAATCTTCACAGATACAATATGTCTCCTTTAACTTGATCATTCATTATCTTTTTTTGTTTTTGTTTTTTGATTTTGCAGCTGAATGATTTGTTTAGTTTGGGGAGTCATAGAGTATGGAAGAGGATGGCTGTTTCTTGGAGCGGGTATATTTTCTTTTTTTTTATATATGTTCTTGTCATATGTAATATACATACATTGCAAAAAAAAAACATTTTTGGCCTTTTTTTAAAAAAAATATTTGCGTATTTAACGTTATTTCTAGCAATTTTTGTGAAGTGAAAATTCAGTTTTTTTTTTTAAAGGTAAGTAAGAATTGAGCTCTTAGATTTGTAAAACAGAGCAAAAGAAGGAGATACTGTGTTGGATGTGTGTTGTGGAAGTGGGGATTTGACTTTTCTGTTGTCGGAGAAAGTTGGAATCAATGGCAAGGTTATCTTCAATCTTCTTTTATTTTGTAACAACTCGATCCGATAACATATACGGTGGTGAAATCTATTATTTTCCGAGTTTATATATATTGCTGACAACATCCAATAATATTGGATTATTTATCGATTCAACACACCAGTGATAATATCGGATAATATCAGGTATCTCGAATTTTGTTTCTAATAATGAAGTATCCACACTTATTTTCTATAAATATGCTTTATAATAGGGGAAAAAGTATTTTCGACCCTGCCTATATCGGCCGGAGCAATTTGGTACATAATCTATTAAATTTTCACCCGAGTACTCAACCTCTGCAAATTGTGACAAGTAAGTTCGTCGGAGGAATAATTTGAAATATTCCCTCCAAAAAATTTGTCACGTGCTTTAGGTATAACCTAGATTGTGTACTAAAGTGCACATATTATGTAATATATAAGTAGTCGGATGCACAAAATGTCATAGGATAGGATGCAAAGTGCACATATCATGCAATGTATAGGTAGTCGGGTGCACAATCTAAGTTCAATTATTCCTCCTATGGACTTACTTGGCACAATTTACAAAAAATGTGTATTAAAATGCTCCGACCGACATAGATTGTGGTTGAAAATGCTTTTTACCCTTTATAACATGGTTTAGTACATGTATTTATTAATACATATGCAATGAATGTTTTTGGTATAATGATAATCATGACTGAATTACAGATTTTCGTCAATAATTAAGGTTTTTTCTTTCTCAACTTTTTCGGGTGGCAATTACTTAGGTGATTGCTCTTGATTACTTAAAGGAGCAATTACAGATTGCTCAATCTCGCCAGCTTGAGCAACCAAAGTCCTGCTACAAGAACATCGAGTAAGAATAATATTTCACCCTTGATGAGCCATAGATTATGCATTTAAATTACCAAATCTTCCAATAAATGAACCCCTGAATTATATTTTTATATTTATAGTATTTACGCGTCTTTTATAGGTGGATTGAAGGAGATGCAATAGAATTACCATTCTCTGACTCCTCTTTTGATGCTGCTACAATGGGATTTGGTTTAAGACATATTGTGGATAGGAAAAAAGCTTTAGAGGAGATGTTGCGAGTTCTAAAACCGGGTTCAAAAGTATCGTTTCTCGACTTCAACAAAAGCACTTCCCCGTTAACCTCTACGATTCAGGTACGCATGAGCTTTAGAAATATATGATTCGACGTTTCGATTCTTGTGTTTCTAGTCTAGACAATTGTAATGGATCAAGTGTTAGTGTTACTTATTCCTTTCTCGACTTGAAGTGATGTGTTACCGTACTATGAGGTGTTAGAAGCGAATCAAATAATAATAACAGTGAAATCAAACACACAAAAGACAGACTGCATAGGTGAAAGATTGCCTACGTACACGGCCTCATTAGAAAATCTTATATATATTCGAGTTACATATTATAAGAGTCATGATCATTTATTTATAATTGGTCTAGGGGTAAGCCTATTAGTTAAATACGGGATGACAAAAAATCGCCATCTAATACATACGAGCATATTACAAAATTTGGTTAAAAGTTACGTACGCTACATTCAACGTCTAAAAACAACAGGAACATGGAACAAATGGATGTACTGACGTACAAGTAAAATATGCATACAAATGACTTTTTGGAGTAAAAATATGGTCTATTTTTATATTATTTTGTAAGGTATATTGTATTTACATTTAATCTATAAAATAAAAAAAATGTATGAGTTACTATTTGACAATAAATAATATCTTGGATATTATTAGCTGTCCAATCTTTTAATTGTATATTATTCAATTAACACTTGTAATAATTTTAATGTAACTTCCAAGTTTTAAATAATTTCCTTTTTGCCTAAAAAGAGTATTATACGCCAAGCATAACACGTGATACGTAAAGTACGTGTACTAAATGGTTCAATGCAAAAGTACTAGTATTATCTGTTAAGTTCTAAATGCATACGAGAAACAAAAGCATCTTTCCACTATGTGTACCTACATGTAATATATATACACGTATAACATACATCAAACGTAACAACTATTGTAGAATAAGCAGAAAACTCCCTTAAATTTTGTGTTCCTTGTAGCTAAGCAACTACAAGAAATATATCTATAAGCTATATCTATATGTTTGTTTCTCCAGGATTGGTTGATTGACTATGTATTTGTTCCTGTGGCTAGTGGATATGGCCTTGCAAGTGAGTACCGATTCTTGAAGACCACAGTCAAGGAATATCTCACAGGTTTTTGTTCTCTTTTTTCCTTTAGCTAGACAATCTACTATTAATACTGCTTATATATATATATATACCAAAGTAAGGAAAATTCTTGCATACGCCAGGTGTGGGCCTAGTTGCACGGACCAAGATGCAACAAAAAATAATAAGAAACATTTAACTTGTTTTTATATTGAATAAATATTTTTTTATTATTTTTATTGTATCTTGGTCCATGCAATTGGGCCCTACACCGGGTGTATACAAGAATTTTTCCAAAAGAAAATGTTAGGAACAAGCACACAACATATGAAAATTGAAAGTAAAATCAAACAGTCACACAAAGTCACGTGGTTACACAAAGAATTGCTACGTGAATCTTATAATTAAGTTTCAAGAATAGAAATACCTCTCGTTTAAATGATTTTTTTTTTTTTTGCATAATACGTAATTAATATAAAACCGGGTTTTCAATAAGCAATGATTAGAAATAATTTATAAATTACTCTTACCAATTTATCTTCACTTAGGAGGGAAAGACATATATATTTGATGGGCATTTGAAGCTTCAATTTAACATGAAATCCATATGTTAATTGTGCAGGAAATGAATTGGAGAAGCTAGCTTTAGAAGCAGGGTTTTTCGAGGCCAAATTTTTTGAGATTGGTCATGGATTCATGGGAAATTTGGTTGCCACCCGTTAGATAAAAAAAGAAAAATGATTTCATATAGTTGTGCTAAAGTAATACACCTTATTTGGTTAAATGCATGATCCAATTTGGAATTTCTTATGGATGCTCTAGAGATTCTAAATTTCAAGTGAATCACAATTATTTATGTATTGGAGCAAATGTAAATTTAATTCGTATGCAAATATGTATATAATTATATCGAGAAACATTTTCATCACGATTCACCGTTTTTCTCTCATTACCTTGATTTTTCAGGGCCATTTTGTTTATCGCTTTTTTTATGTTCAGTATTTTATTAAGGATTTGAAACTCAGTACTAGAAGGAAAGATGTTATTTTTTGTGAAAAAAAAAATTCCGAATAACTTCAATACTAGGGAATATCAAATTTGTCGTATAAATCTTGAGAAATATTGTTCAAATTAGTTTGAATTTTAATCGATCTTCAAAGTTCAAACATTGAGTTTTAAAGGTTAATCGAGCAACTCTCAAACCAAATTTAATCAGATCTTACACATATTTGCATCACTTCAACTAATTGAATTGAGCTCAAGCCGTGCTTCATCGCTTATTGAAACATGAAAATATGTTCAATCTTGTTTATCATATTAAATGAATCGAACTCAAACGAACTTTTAAGTACTGATCTCGGGTCAAATAACTTGACTTATTAATAATGCCAAAATTAAGAACTCTATGGTCTATTTTGACACCAAACCCCACTCTTCAAGGACCATAATTAATTTTCTTTTGCCCAATACAAAATTACTTGCTCCACGTCACTTCCCCCAAATGTTCATATTAAATCCAATGAAAATGGAGGGGTTTTAGCAAAAACGGAAAATTGAATGGCTGCACTTCAATTCACTCCTCCACCCATCGCCGGCGGGCGGTGCCGGCCGAGATTCAGGTCAACACGGCGGCCGGTTCAGTGCACATCTGAACGGCAAGCACTTTTTAACCGCATTGCTCCGGTCTATGATAACGTAAGCACCTACATGCTTTATGCTTTATCTTCATATATATATATATATATATATATATATTGTTTGTTCATAATTTTATTTTTTTCTGTATATTTTTTGCAGCTGAATGATTTGTTGAGTTTGGGGAGGCATAGAGTATGGAAGAGGATGGCTGTTTCATGGAGCGGGTATTATTTTTCTGTTCCTTTTACATATTAATAAAAATTGCATTTTTTTATTTTATTTCAAGCTTATAAATATACTATTTTGTTGCTGTATTTTAAGGTTTTATGCTATGCTGTACGGATACTACTAAAGTTGACCCTTGCAAAATCGTACCCGTATCCGATACAAAATCTCTCGGATACTGTGTCCCGCCTTTTTTTAAGTTTCCAAAAATAAAAAGATAAGATAATATTCCGTCGATGCAAAATTTGAAGTATCTAACACCTACTCGATAACGGGGAGAGTAGTTTTCAATATTATACAATATTTTTTTGGGTTAAAATAGGAAAGTAGATAATATTATCGGTGTCTTGTTAAAACTTAGAACATAAAAGTTAGACAAATGACAAGGAAATTCAAAGAACTAGACAAAATTTTATTTATGTCAATAAATCTATTGAATTAATTTTAGTTTTTATATTATACTTGCATATACATACTAGTATCCTCAACGTATCGTATCCTTAAAGTTTGAGATTTATTGTATTTCGTATCCGTGTATCATAGGTTTTGTCATGAGAGGTTTGCGTTTTCTCGTCTTGTTGTGTATGCGTGTGGTTAAAGATTGAATTTTTGGTTCATCAGTTAAGGAACTAAAGAATCTCTAACAAGAAAGTCAAAATTTGTATATGAGAAAAATCAATGTTACTTGATCAATCTAAATATTGCTTTTTTTTTGGTGGGTTTTATTCCATTTTTGATCATTGAAAGGAACTCTATTTGCTGTCTAAATAATATAATTGGTTGTGTTGCGAAGTGAGTATTCGAATAATTTAGGAAATTAAACTTTGATGCTTGATTTTGTACAACAGAGCTAAAGAGGGAGATACGGTGTTGGATGTGTGTTGTGGAAGTGGGGATTTAGCTTTTCTGTTGTCCCAAAAAGTTGGTATCAACGGCAAGGTTATCTTCGATCTTCTTCTTCTTCTTCATTCTGTAACAACATTTTCTTTATTCTAATAATGTTCGTTCTCAATGAACCACATGTTTTCTAAGGATACCAAATTTACAATTCACTATTTGCGGTTCCTATATTTTCTTTGTTTTGTGTTCACTTTTGTGGTGGCAATTGCATAGGTGATTGCTCTTGATTTCTCAACCGAGCAATTACAAATCGCTGCATCTCGCCAGCATGAGCGAACAAAGGCCTGCTTCAAGAACATTGAGTAAGCAAGCTAATTTATTTCAAACTGTGAAGTTTTATGTAATAGTATTTTATGCCATCATGTGAAACTGATATAGTTTGACATGGTATAGGTGGATTGAAGGAGACGCAATTGATTTACCATTCTCTGACTCGTCTTTTAATGCTGCTACAATTGGCTATGGATTAAGAAATGTAGTGGATAGGAAGAAAGCTCTGGAGCAGATGTTTCGAGTTTTAAAACCGGGTTCGAAATTGTCTGTCCTTGACTTCAACAAAAGCAGTAGCCCGTTAACCTCTTCAATTCAGGTATGTGTAAGTTATATAAACTTGATAGTTTGACGTTGCAATTCCTTTGTTCTTAGTTTAGGCCATTATAAATCCATCTTCTGTACCAATATAAATATTTGGATTTACAGATTCGCAAGAAATATCTGTAAGCTATATCTATGTATTTACTTTTCCAGGATTGGATGATTGACTCTGTAGTAGTTCCTGTTGCAAGTGGGTATGGCCTTGCAAGCGAGTACCAATACTTGAAGAACTCAATTAAGGAATATCTGACAGGTTTTCATTCTCTTTCTTCTCTCTCTCTGTATGTGTGTGACTGTGTGTCACACACACATGAAATATATCTTTGTTGGGAAAGAGTCTACTTTTTCTGCCTAATAAGAACTGGAAACGAATTAACGAACTAATATATCTGTTTTAGCTCCAAAGTTGGCATATTCTTTCGTACATGCATTTGAGAGATTTTACTTTTAGCGAATTTTCCCTGCTGGTCCCACACCACATGTATTGCACACAGTAAGTTTCATGAATAGGAGTTAACTTTCATTTGATCATTTTCGGATAATATCTAACTAATAAACAACCACGTCTATAATAAGCAATCATAGGGAAGAAATTGATCTATTAGTTTATCGGGTCATTCTTAGGAGGTTCTGGACTCAGAATCCAATCACAATGACAATCATCCTTGTGATGGAACTTACGTGGGTCCCGCATACATTGATGACCGATTGATCGTGTTTTATACCTTCTATTAAAAATGACTGTACGTGTTCTAATGCAGGAAAAGAGCTGGAGAATCTAGCTTTAGAAGTTGGATTTTCTGAGGCCAAATTTTTCGAGATTGAGGCTGGATTCATGGGAAATCTGGTAGCTACCCGTTAAATACGTTTCTTGCCCCAATCTGCACAATTACAGTCTCATATATGCCACTTTTCAGCGAGTCAGGTACTTTTTTTACAGTGCTTTTTTTCTCCCATCAGATTCCATACTCCATCTTAGCACATGTAATTAACACATTAGCTCAAAGCATGGATATAATATCCCAAGAAGCTCTATTTGGCAGTAAATGTCATTTAAATAGGAATCTGATCATCAAGATCTTGTTACTTATAATGTGACTTTATAATAGTGTTTGGATTAGAACTGAAATCTGAATAAGGATTTTTTTTCAATTTTCTTAATATTATTTTCTGTGTAAAAAATAGTAAAATGAAGCTATATGCAAGTCATTTGACAAAAATGACCTATTTCTCTGTACATTAATTATATTAAACTTCATTTACACATACATAAACCAAAGACATATAAACATTGCACATATTAATTCTTCTGCAGCTCTATTACCAGTTCGGATCCTTTGTTACGAAATGGTGTTCCGTCTCGTATTCACTTCACACATGCACGACAAGCGTATAAATAGTTCCTTAAATATAAACTCGATATGGGTCAGATACAGTTGCCGTGTGGGTGCATTATGGAATACGAGATGAAATACCATTTTGAAATAAAAAATCTCAAATGCTGTATACCACCTGTTCAACCAAGCAATATGCAAAGCAGATGCCTCTTTGGATGCTATGCTTCCGTTGTAGAATAAATGATAAGCCAGAAATATAAGCATATAAGCCTTCTTTAATGTCACCTAGGATAGAAAATACTCTCTGAAATATCACCAACTGAAGCAGCATAGCTATGCTCGTGGGGCCATAACGGGTTTTCACTCGTGTCGTTAAATTCCATGGTAAACTCATCCATGAAAGGGGGTCTGGTTGGTGCAGGGAGTTGTTCTTTCTTTACTAACATCTCTAGCACCTTGGACATAAATGGTCTTAATGAAGGGATTTCTTGGATGCACAAGAGCCCCACGTGAACCACTCGTAAAATCTCGTTTTTAATGTTGATGTTGTGGTAACTATGTAGCATTAGGTTCGGGTCGAAGAGCTCTTCCACCGTTCCTTGTTGGAAATGCTTCCATGCCTGATTGATTAAAAATAATTGAACAATTACAAAATATTTGAAGGTTTTGTTGATTAATAGAATCACATATCTACAAAAGCTTTTAGAACTTACAGTGGTTATTAAACTATCTGTGTACTCTATTGTTTTACTTTTGTTGTCCTCTTTACTTCTGTTGTTCTGTCTACCTGTGACGATTTCCAACAAAAGCACACCAAAGCTATAAACATCTGCTTTTTCTGTCAACTGGCCATGGGCTAGGTATTCTGGAGCCATATATCCCCTGCATTTTTGTAAAGTCAAGAAATTTATCGAATCAAGTTTGGCTCAGATTTGTATTCGAGGTTTATTGGGAGAATTGACTCTTGAGATTTTGCTTATTTAGGTACTACTCAAGTGGGATCATGAACCATTCAAATTATACATTGCCATTTTTTCTGCAAATTAGTTACACGTTGTGATGTCAACATTTCACTTTATAACATTATATTCCCATCGATAGGCTCACAACTTTATTTGGGTACCGACATGAAATTTTCGAGGAGAACTAGTAAAACTAGACTATTGGGGTTGTGAACCGTTAAATTACCCATTGCGACTTTTCCTAGAAATTGATTATATATTGTGATGTCAGTATTTCACTTTATGAATTCATCATGTTCTCATCCAAAGGCTCACAAAAATTTAATTTCCAGGAGAAATAGTAAAGCTAGACCATCAAAACTTTCTTTTTTAGTTACTGAGGAAAAGGTACGAGACTAATATACTCACAATGTTCCGGCTATGGCTGTGCTAATATGACTTTTATCTTCTTGAAAAGACCTCGCCAACCCAAAATCAGCAATTTTAGCACGGAATCTCGAGTCCAAGAGGATATTGCTTGCTTTTATGTCTCGGTGAATAATTCGTATTTTTGTGTTTTCGTGGAGGTAAACCAAACCCTCTGCTGTTCCTATAATTATCTCAAATCTCTTCTGCCAGTTTAATGCTTTACCTTCCTTCGAATCTGTAAACCATTGGGCAAATTTTACGCTTAGTTATACTACAACCTCAAAAGAATCTAAACAATGGTTCCAATGCTAAACCGGGAACTTAGTACTCACCAAAGATGAAGCCATCTAGACTCTTGTTTGGCAAAAACTCATAAACAAGAAGACTTTCGGGTCCCGAGCAACTGCACCCCAACAATCTGACTAGATTCTTGTGCTCGATGCTGCTAATAATGTTAACCTCATTATAGAAATCTCCTGCTCTATTTTTGTTGTTAACGAAAAGCCTCTTTACAGCAATCTCCCTTCCATCTCTCAGAACTCCCTGCCGTATGATAAAAGTTTCCATTTTTAGACATCCATGTTCACATTAAATAGTTCTTTGGCGTTACAAGATTGGATATTGTACCTTATATACGGTGCCGAATCCGCCATGACCAAGCTTGTTGGCTTCATCAAAAGAACCAGTGGCTTTCTCAAGGGTGGCATATTTGAAGTTCAAGCTGCTATCATGAAGGATTTTCACGAATTTCCGTACATCACCTGAAATTCGGAAAAAATTAACATGACATAAAAAAATGAGTTAGCCACAAAATTTTTAACTCTACAAATGACATCTCCAAGTGAGTCTTGGAGAGTCCTGAAACAATCATAAGTATTCAAGTAATTGTGATTGTGTTGGGACTTCAAGTCCCATGAGATGACTTTTCCAGTTAGTTAACCTTCTACCTTTTCTTTTATTTTGAATGATTCGTTGCTTCCAGATATAAACTCCAATGACGGCTCCAATTATCAGTACAGATGTTGCACTAGCAGCTGCTATTCCAATAACTATTACTCTCCCTACAGCAGTAATAAAACAAAAAGAGTTCATAATCTGTCTAGAATTAATATAAGAATAGTGTCTTCATCTCAGTGCAGAACTTAGTAATGTGCATCAAGCTTCTTGAGGTGGGTAAATTTGGCTTTAGTTAGCAACAAATAGAGGAAAGCAATACAAGAAATCTACAATTTTTTTTCAAAAAAATATGAGGCAAAGAAAGTACCGAACTACGTAACTATCTTCTTTGTATGACATAGATGACGGTATTTACTATCCTACGACAAGCCAGTCACTACAACCTCACCAAAATGCCAGCGGCCTTGAAACCCTTCACAAGAGAGGTGACTAGTTCATCGATGGAAATGCTTCTATAGACCTGGTGTGAACACCGAATATTTTACATTAGGTATTCACCACAAAAGGGTGCATAAAAGCATTTCCTTCACGGGTTAGTACTGCAAGCGAGTACGAACGGTGAGTTCCTTTATTGGAAGTAATGGACCAGAAGTAGACCTCTTGATGGTGAAATCTATAATAATTTATGAGAAGAAAACTGAAGGAAAGGGCAGTATTACCTCTTGAACTCCCATTTCCAGGTATAGGATTAAGGAAATTGACATCGGAGTACCTCATGAAGCACCCTGTGTTCAAAGCCCGGCCCTCGGATGAAGGCAAGCACCGTGATATCGATGCAGATGCATTCTCCAAACAAGCTCTACACGAACTAACATTTATCGACCTCCAGCAGTTAGCCAAAACATAAGCCGGGTTGTTTGCAGCATGAGTAACCGCCACCCGGGCCCGTGCATACCCGTTGTTGTTTGGCGCAGCTGAAACTGCTTGTGATATAGCCCGCCTTGCTGATTCCTGGAAAGCTGAATCGTTTCGGGTTATATTCCCGCAAATAGCATGGTCGTTTGGTCCCGTGTACTCTTGAAAGAAACTATAATTCTCGCCCCGCATAAAGCATCCGTCGAGGTAAATCCTCCCTGAAGTCCCGGGATAGCACTGAGGAAGAATAGTACGGCCTTGAGAAAAACACAATACGCAATCGACTAAAGAGAGATCGCCGTAGCATTGAGCTAAACCGTAATGAGCATCGGGCCCTGAGCCCGTGACAGCTATGCCGAAGCCCGAAGTTTGCACTTGGCCAAGTATGGTATCCATGTTGGTAGCAAAGTTTCGCGTGAAAACGGAGAAATTGTGCTCAGGATTGGTTCCACAACTAAATTCAACAGTTTGACTTCTTGGATCTGCAAATAATACATCTGGTAATAGCAGAATCACCAGAGCAATGAAGGTGACAGATAGAACAAGAATTGCTCTCTTCATTATGATTTGCTTTGTCTTCTCAATTTTCTGATAAAAGAGAGAGAAATTAAGGTTCTTTCTGACAAAACTGAAAATAATTAAAAAAAGAAAAATACATGAACCCAACAGAAAATACAAATATTAAAGTAATGTGCACAATCAGGAAAATAATTCTCTCTTTTTTTTTTTTTTTCTGATACTATCATATGCAATACTTCAAATTCCAGTTTAATTTCCAAAAATAAAATCAGTAAAAGAAAATACTAAGATAGAAAGATGTTCTTGTCTGATAGACTTGTTCTGTATGGATTAATTTTATATCTTAGTTTTGGGACTATATATTATCAGTTTTTTGATAGGTTTTGTACCCTTTTTTCTCGTATTTTGAATTCTTTTCTCCTCGTTCGAGCCCGTTTATATGGAACTATATAAACCCGCATGCCAATTTTTCTGTGTTTTTGAGCTTTACTTACTTTAGTATTTTTGTATAATAACAAAACCAGAGCTGTTGCTCACAAGATCAAATGATACTAATAATAATAATAATAATAATAAAAATGAATAAAGTTCGAATTCTTACCTCTTTCACTTTACATAGCACCCGAATTTCGAAGTTTTCTTCGATAAATAATGGCGACCTTTGAGGTAAAGAAGATAAGAAGAGAGAGCGAGAAGGAAAGTGAGCTGATATCAATAAGAGCTGTAATGATTTGAGGTTAGAAATATTATAGATTTTTCCGTGCCTGAGAAGTAAGTATGAACAAAATGTGTGAAATTTGAACAGGTTTACATATTTTTCAAACGTTGAAAGAATGAGGACGACTTTAAACACACCACTCAGGTTGTTTTTATTGGACAGACAGACTTCTTCAACTTTGGCACTTCTTTGTATTACTGTTAGCCTTATTCTGTGAAGCCCCCCACCTGATAGCGATCCCTAAAATTATTAGAAAAGAAAGTGATTTATAAACAAATGCTTATTAGGCTATGTTCGGATGAATTTTTATTTTATTTTCAATCGTCATCTCTTATAACGTACAGGAAAATGAGTTTTTTATTTTTTGTGTGAAAATGACTGCATGTTTGGTTGTGTTTCTGAAAATAATTGGAATTGATGATTTGATGATGTGTGAAATTATTGATTGAGTTAGTTAAAAGTAATGATTTTGTATATAATATAGATATAAAAAATAGATAGTTTTACATTGATTATAAAAATGATAAAAATTGACCAAAAAAAAAAGCACTAAAAACACTCAAAATAGGTCTTAAAATGTGCACAGGCATATGAAGGTTAATACTATGTATTTTATTTTACTATAACACCACAATTGTTGTAGAAGAAATGGATTTTTGTGAAAGAAAGAAAAAGGCGAGTGTGAATTGGTAAAATAAAAAGTAATTACTGGAGAATAGTGTAAACTGTGTATTTTCATTTTAAGTTGATTCGAAAACACAAACAAACATAACCTTAGGAACTCAAGGGTTACAATGGATATCTATTTGGGATTGTGGTTTAAATGTTCAATTCAAGGTTACGCTCTATAAGATTTCTTTGGTCCAACTCGTGAGACCGAGGCGTGGCAGTTAGTGATCGACCTTGACTATCACTATTAGTTCATATTGGACAAAAATCATTTTGGCATCGAATTTGGTCATTAATGTCGATGGTTAACTGCTAACTAACGGCATCTATCTGGAGATCTTCCAAGAGTGCGTCCAATTTGAGGGTATTCGACATTTGTTGTTGCTTCTTTTAATTTTTTTCTCTTGCGAAGTATTTTCATAAGTTTCATAATTATAAGAAAAAAATAACCAAAAAAGTCCAAAACTTCGAATGTTTACCTCTTTTCTTTACAGATGCCACCTAAAGTTTGAAGGTTTATATAATGATGAATCACTTGACTTGTTTTCAAAGGTAAAGAAGACTTGAAGAAGAGAGAGAGGGGTCTCCATTGGATGACATGTCGTTTCCATTTCTCGATTTTTCAGATATTTTTTCTATTAAATATGTATTTGTTTGACATTTCCTAAAAATATCCAAAATAAATGTTACACTCAATTTCCTTAAAAAAAATCTCAAATTTCATTGAAACATGGATATATAAGTGGGATTTCTCTCAAATTTTCTTTAGTTCACCCAACAATTTTAAAAAAATTATCCACTAATGTCTTAACATAGTCATTAAAATAATCACATATTTTGATTCGAAATGAAGCAGAGTACAAAATAAGATTTATTTAGTATATTTTTGTATGTTTTAATCGATGAGCTTAGCTAAGATATGTCTAAATTTTCTTATGAAATAAAAACTCATCTATATCAATTTTGTAGAAAAAAAGTAATAATAATAAAAAACTTTTCTCACAAAAAAAAATATTTCATATAACACCTAATCATTATGCTATTTCTTTAGAAAAGTAAGCCCTAACTGGTTGGCATACCACTCTCTAAAAATTAATTTTTCAAAGAAAATTTTATGAAAAATGCATTTGTATGACATTCTATCAAGATTTTTTCATTAAAAAAAAATCTCAAACTTTCTATTTTTATTTTGTAAAATTTGGAAAAAGTAGCTAAATTTTGAAAAAAATTCTCCCAATAAAAAGAGAAAGTGTAGCTTTAGACTATACATGATTTGACAGTTTCTCATTGATTAAAAGGGTTTTATGCGGTTTTTCGAATTCTAAATAAAAATTAATTACATATTCTAATACAAAATAATATAAGGTACAAAATAAGATCCATTTTACCAATTTTTTATATCTACGTCAATGAATTTGACTAAAATAAATTCTCTACTTTTCCAATCGGGGCCAGAGAATTTTGGACAGATTCTAGGAAAATTCTAAGTTAGTCCCACCCCAATGGTCCTAATCCCTTAAACACCATATATTTGTGTTGGGGTGGATGGTTTTTATCACCAACTACCTATGTAAATACCACCCACCCCAATAAAAATGTGTGGTGTTAAAGAGGCCAGGACCGCCATTAGGATGGGTCTGGTATAGAATTACCCCATATTCTAAGGTTAAAAGAATGATTACGGAAGCTTCTTCAACCTTTTCTTCCTTCTTTTTTCCTGCCTTCTCTGACTGCTGCTATCTCTTCGAACAAGTCAGATTATTAGAGACCTTGACTTTAATAGTATATATATACACACACAGATACACACACGACTATGACTTAAGATATTAATTATTTGAATTGAATAAAATAAGCTCTAACCACTTTCGAATTTTTTTTTTGCTTCTGTACTGATATCAATAGAAGAAATTCTTTCTTTTTTTGGATTGTTTACAAGTTTTTAGTAGGTCCTGATGTCATGCTAATTTCCACTTCCCCATTTTTCAAAGATCATTTTCATTAAAATTGCATTTGTTTAATACCTCCAAAAAAATATAAAAAAAACACTACATAAAGTGCTCTAAAAAATCTAAAATTTCCTTGAAAAATGAGTTTTGTTTGCATTTCTTTTAGATCACTCAACAACTATTTTTTTTTATCCGCCAATATCTCAATATATCATCAAATAATCACGTATCGTGATTCGAAATGAAGTAAGGTGCAACATAAGACTCACTTTACCTATTTTTAAAAGCCTTAATCGATGACTTGAACTTAGATTTGTCTAGATTAATTATCGTATAAAACTAAAATTCATCCATACCAATTAATTTGCCACAAAAAGACAACTGCTTATAAAAAAATAAATTACATCACATCTAATAATTACATTATTTCCTAAAAAAAATTGCTCGACCAAACATTACTTTCCAACCATTTCTCCTCTTAAAAAAAAAAAAAACACTCTTACTTTTTCTCAGAAAAATGAGAAAATGGAATGGAAATTTCAAGCTGCTGGGTTTATGTATTGATTTTTCTTTATTGGGCTTCAGCCCAAAATATCAATTCCAGTCCAGTTCTATTGCATAGCCCAGCTCTTCCAGGCCCGTGGACTTGCACTCCAACCCGGAAAAGATCCGTGGTACGACCCGTTTAGCCGTTTGTCTTCTCTTGTGGGTTTTCAGCTATTGTCAAGTCTTTGGAGGACTATTATGCAAATTCCAAGTCAGGACTTGCTTATAAGCAAATATAGACCCAAATAAGATCTTTAGGCTATGTTCGTTTGTGTTTTCAGAGTTCCGTTTCTATTTTCACTCTTATTTGAGAATGAAAATACACAATTTACACCTCAGTTCAAAATGCACTTATTTTTATTCTCTAATAAATACCTTTCACAATCACTAGAGTAATGAAGCTGACAGATAGAACATGAATTGCTCTCTTTATTATGATTTGCTTTGTCTTGTCAATTTTCTTTTAAAATTAAAGAGATATTAAGGCTCTTTCTAACAAAACTCAAAATAAGAAAAAATAAAATAAAATACACGAACCAAACAGAGAACACAAATATTAAAGTAATGTGCACAATCAGGAAAATAATTCTCTTTACCTCTTTCCTTTACATAGCACCGGACTTTGAGGGAAAGAATATAAGAAGAGAGAGCAAGAAGAAAATTGAGCATCAATACGAGCTGTAATGATTTGAGTTAGAAATACTATATTCTATATATATGTTTTCCGTGCCTGAGAAGTAAGTATGAAGAAAATGTACACGTGTGAAATTTGGACAGTTTTAAAACTTATACATATATATATATACAAATAACTCTTATTTATTTAATTACATCAACTACAATATATATATATAAATATATGTAATCATAATATTACATTTTATTTTATATTTTGCAATCATTAACAAATTATAAACACAACTTTTAAGACAAAAACTTTCATAATTTGACTGCTACAATAACTTTTGTCTCTTTTGAAAATAAAACCAAACACATTCTTATCAAAGTACATAACTCCCAATAAACTTTTTCCCCAAAATTTTCACAAAAAAAACCCCAAAATAGAAACAAACACAGCCTAAAAGAAAGCCAATTGATTAGTTTCCCAAGGCACCAAATTATATTTAGAATTAGATTAAAAGGACACATTCTAGAAAAAAAAAAAAAATACTAATTCGCCCTCGGAATTCGGTCCTATATTGAAAAAATAATTTTTTTTGTAGGCGTTAATTATAATGAATTGGAAGTATAGGGATGATTCTGAAATTTTATGGCTGTGCTTGTTTCTGTTTTCAAACAAATTTTGGCCAAAACTTGTTTGCTTTATGTTTTCTTTTTGATCAAAAAGGATTTTTTTGGTCAAAAAATTTGTCAGCTATTGTTTTCTTATTTGTGTTTGTGTCTACTTTAGGATGCCTACTAAGTACATCAACTACAATATATATATAACCATAATATTACAATTATTTAAAACTTATATTATATTATATTTTTCAATCATTAACTAATTATAAACACAATTTTTCAGACAAAAACTTTACATGATTTGACTGCTACAATAACTTTTGTCTTTTCTGAAAATAAAATTAAACACAAAATCAAACATATTTTCATTAAAATACACAATTCCTAATAAAATTTTTCACCAAAAAAACCCCCCAAAATACAAACAAACACAGCCTAAGATTTGCATCTTTTTGGACTAAATTACCCTTCATTTATTAACTTAAGTTGATTAATTGATTTTTTTTATCCTTTTTTTCATTTTAAAATTTTAAAATTGATAGATTGTGCAATATGAAATTTATTTCTTAATATTAAATATTTTATATAATTTATTTTGATTTAAATATGGTAATTATCTAAAAATATTTTTTTAAAATTGTTTTAAAAAGAATTAAAATAAAATGAAAATTTAAGATTGAAAGCAATCAGTATCAATTATCACTATAAAAGTTCTAAATAAATAAATATCTACACATAACTGCAATTGATTAATTTTTAATCTAGAAATCTAAGGGCGATTAAATCCACAAATTTACTAACCCTAAATTTTGGGGGGTTTTGGAATGAAAAGTTGGTGGAATAAATTTTTTGGATTGAAAAATATTTTTATGAATTTTTTTTGATATAAAAGTTAATTTTAGGGGGCTTTAGTAATTTTCCCTAGTTTATATTGGATGAAAAATGATTTTGGAAATTGAGTTTGGTTATTAATTTTAATGTATTTCTTTTTTGAAGAAAAATCGATTTTATATATCATTCAATCGAAAGTTTACAACATTTGGAACAATACAATTCATATCGACTCAAACGATGTAGTAAGAACATCTGAAACACCAACTATCAAGTTCTTGAAAATAACAAATTTTAAGAACTCACAAACGAATATAAGAAATTTTTTGTGCAATTCTTATTTAAGCAGAGATGATACTCTCATTCGAGAGAGAAAGCAATCTCTCATACGAGAGATAAAATAAAATTTAAACAAAATATCTAAAAAGCTACATAAAAACTTAAGTATCACCCATTTTTATCTCGTCAGATCTATTTTTGTCTCTTTAGATCCATATCTGTCTCGTCAGTTTTGAAGATGTGATGTACAACTTAAAGAAAGGTGATTCAATCCAACCTGCTGATGATAGTGGTGATAACAGTGGTGAAGTAGACGACTGCTTCACCAAGTCATCGCTGGCGGAGTAAAACAGAAAAAAAAGAAGATTAGGGTTTAGAAAGAGAGAGAGAGAGAGAGAGAGAGAGAGAGAGAGAGAGGAGTAAATAGGATTTGAAGTTATATTAATTTCAATGTGTTAACTAACGGGATCTATCTGGAGACTGGAGTTCGTCCAAGACTGCGTCCAATTTGAGGGGTTTGAAATCCACTTTACATATAATTCATTTTCTAGTCCACACACATAAATCCACTCAACCGAGTCAATCTGCATAAAATTGCTGGTTTTAACCTTTTTTTTCTTAATGATACAATTTTATACTTTTGAAACCTGTCAATTTCAGGCCAGATCCATTAATTGCAATCCGCCTCATTTTTATGTATAATACATATAAAATATGTACATTTATATGTATGATACATGTAATAGAGGGAAATTGCAAATTTGGTCCTGTAACTTTAGAGGATGACAAAATTGATCCCGTATTTTGTGCAACTGGCAAAATTAGTCCCTTAACTTTCAAACAATCGCGAAGACAACTTTCAATTGAAAACCCTAATTTCGCCGAAAATGCTGCATGTAACCAAATAAAATTGGGGGTTTTTCAATCGCCGACCATATTTGCATGCATGAAGTATGACATGGCTTTTTTTCTTTTACACATAGGGGGGTTTTTCAATCGCCGGATATAATTTATTATTTGTTTTCTTTCCCTAAAACAAAAAACTGATTTGGCGTCCTATGTGTAAAAAAAAAAAAAGGCCTTGTCAAACTTCACTCGTGCAAAACCGGTCGGCAATTGAAAAATCCCCCAAATTTTAATTGGTCATGTGGCGAAATTAGGGTTTTCAATTGAAAAGTGTCCTTAAATCGCGACTTTTTGAAAGTTAAGGAACTAATTTTGCCAGTTGTACAAGATACGGGACCAATTTTGCCACCCCATAAAGTTACAGGACTAAATTTGCAATGTTCCCCATGTAATAGACACACATGCATATAATCCATTTATGTATTTAATTTCTTTTATTACAATATTTTTACTCAATCAGTATTAAAAACATATGCGTATAATAATCGCTTTACATCTCCATCCCTCATGCAAGCAATGCACAAAGCATATCTAGAAGCTTTACTTCCCATGTAGAGTAATGATAAGCCACAAATATAGCCCTTTCACATTGAAGCCAACTCTAATGTCACCTGGGATAGAAAATACTATGTGTCATACTGGCAACTGAAGCAGCATTGCCATGCTCAAGCGGCAATAATACGTTTTCACCCATCTCATTAAATTCCATGGTATTTTCATCCACGAAAGGGGGTACGGTTGGTGCAGGGAGTTGTTCTTTCCTTACTAGCATCTCTAATGCTTTAGACATGAATGGTCTCAACGAAGAGATCTTTTGGGTGCACAAGAGCGCAATGTGAACCACTCGTAAAATCTCGTTTTTAATGCTGATGATGTGTTGATTATTCAGCATTAGATTTGGGTCAAAGAGCTCTTCAACTGTTCTTCGCTGGAAATGCTTCCATGCCTAAAAATAGTTGAATAGTTACAAAAATTATTGGATGGTTATATAATTGTTCATTAATAGAATCACATAGTTATAAAAGGCTTTTAGAGCATACCGTTATTGCCAAGCTATCTGAGTACTCTGTCGTTTTACTTTTGTTGTTTTGTCTACCCGTGACAATTTCCAGCAAAAGCACACCAAAGCTATAAACATCTACTTTTTCTGTCAACTGGCCATGGGCTAGGTATTCCGGGGGCATATATCCACTGTAAATTTGTAAATTCAAGAAATTTAATGAATCAATTTTTGCCCTGAGTATATAAACAAGGTTTATTAGGAAAATTGATTGTTGAGATGCTGTCTATTTAAATACTACCTAAGTGGGGATCTTGAATCGTTAAATTATACATTTATCTTTTCAATGACCGATAAAAAGGTACAAGATTGATATACTCACAATGTTCCTGCTATGGCCGTGTTGATATGACTTTTATCTTCTTGGAAAGACCTCGCCAACCCAAAATCAGCAATTATAGCACGTAATCTCGTGTCCAAGAGGATATTGCTTGCTTTTATGTCTCTATGAATAATTCGTATACTTCTGTTCTCGTGAAGGTAAACCAAACCCTCTGCTATTCCTATAATTATCTCAAATCTCTTCTCCCAGTTTAGCACTTTACTTTGGCTCGAATCTGTCAACTTGGACAAAGATTACGCTTAGTGCAATGAAAACCTTAAAAGAAACAATGGTTTCAATCCTAGACAAAAAACTTAGTACTCACCAAAGATGAAACTATCTAAACTCTTGTTTGGCAAAAATTCATAAACAAGAAGACTTTCGGGTCCCGAGCAGCTGCACCCCAACAACTTGACTAGATTCTTGTGCTCGAGGCTGCTAATAATGTTTACTTCATTATAGAAATCTTTTGCTCTATTTTTTTTGTTAGAGAACAGTCTCTTCACAGCAATCTCCCTTCCATCTTGCAAAACTCCCTAAAGTATGAGAACAAACAAAATCCAATATTAAACATCAATGAGCATGAATAGAGTGTATTTCGACATTACAAGTTTGTACCCTATATACTGTGCCGAATCCGCCATGCCCAAGCTTGTTGGCTTCATCAAACGAACCAGTGGCTTTCTCAAGGGTGGAATATTTAAAGTTGAAGCTGCTATCACGAAGGGTTTTAACTAATTTCTGTTCATCACTTGAACCTGAGAAAAAAAAAATGATATTTCATAAAAAGATGAGTCTTATAGGGAGTCCCATGTGGACTAAGAGCTTTGATACAATCACAACAATCCATGTATAAGAAATACCACGTGGATTTCATTATATGACGTTTGTTATTGTGTTGAGACTTCAAGTCCTAAGACCTCTTAAAAATGACATGACCTTTCCAGTTTAGAAAGGGAACATAGTTTTCAATTAACATTATACCATTTCTCTTCTTTTGAATTGTTCTGTGCTTCCAGATATAAAATCCAACGACGGATCCAATTATCAAAATAGATGTTGCACTAGCAGCTGTTAATCCAATAACTAGTACTCTCCCTGCACAAGTGTAACAGTTCATAATTAGATCAGAAATTTAAAACTAATTAATATCAGTAGAGTTTCTTCATCTTATTCTAAGGCTCATGGTGAATGCTTGTTCTCAATGCTGAACTGAATCAAGCTCCTGAGACAGGTAGATATTGCTTTAATTAACAGAACATAGCCTTGTGAGTGTTGTGGAACTCAGAGTCATATTCCACCAAATATAGAAATAGCGAGGGAAATATTGTACTAGAAAACCACACTAGATTTAATTCCCAGGAAAGATTGGAGGCGTCACAACGGTCGCGCTTAAAACCCAACCTCCTCGACAGAATTAACTAGACGAATTTAATAGCACAATATAACACTACAACTATAACTAACAATGGCTACTTGAAGAATAGCACAAAATAAAGAACACCAAATTTAACGAGGTTCGGCTAATTTAGCCTACGTCCTCGGACCCCACCAAAATATTTCACTAAAGGACTAAAGTGAAACTATTACAAACTATAGAGGAAGAAAGAAGAAATTGCTAAAAGACTTAGGCAATTTGGGATGTTTTTCAAAGTGAAGAGGTGGTCTTCTTTTATACAACAAATGAGCCCACCCTTTACAAATTCTATCTATGTGGGATATTTTCCTCTTTAAAAAATAAGCCACACTTCAACAAATCTCCACCTTGGCGAATTTCAAAATCTTCAATCTCCTCGTCAAACGGGGTCACCAAAACCAATCTTCAAACTTTGACAATGTTGATCAAGTCCAAACAAAATTTGAACTTGATTGCAGTCACAACTTTTGTCAACATATCAGCAGGATTCTCAGTAGTATGGACCTTCTCGATCCTGACTCCACCTTCTTCGAGTATCTCTCTTATGAAATGATATCGAACATCAATATGCTTCGTCCTTGCATGATAAACTTGGTTCTTTGCTAAATGAATAGCACTTTGACTATCACAATGTATTTTCACATACTTTTGTCCAATTCCCAGTTCACCAAGCAACCCTTGAAGCCAAATTGCTTCCTTTACAGCCTCTGAAATTGCCATATACTCTGCTTCCGTAGTAGACAGAGCAACCGTTGACTGTAAGGTAGACTTCCAACTGACTGGTGCTTTAGCAAGAGTAAATACGTAGCCTGTAGTTGATCTACGCTTATCTAAATCACCAGCATAGTCTGAATCGCAATATCCGACTACATACTGACTATGTTCCCGCTCAAATATCAAACCAACATCAGCTGTGTCATGGATGTATCGCAAAATCCATTTCACAGCTTGCCAATGTTCCTTTCCAGGATCATGCATATACCTGCTCACAACCCCCACTGCTTGGGAAATATCAGGCCTCGTACACACCATAGCATACATCAAGCTACCAACAGCATTTGCATACGGTACTTTTGACATGTATTCCCGTTCTGCATCAGATTTTGGTGACAAAGCGGCGCTAAGCTTAAAATGAGGAGCAAGCGGAGTACTAACTGGTTTTGACTTTTCATCAATGCCAAAACGCCTCAACATCCTACTCAGATATTGTTTCTGAGTCAAACAAAGTCTTCTCAATTTTCTATCTCTGAAAATCTCCATGCCGAGAATCTTCTTCGCCTCACCTAGATCCTTTATCTCGAACTCCCTTTTCAAATGAGTCTTCAACTTCTCAATTTCTATTAGACTCGGGGAGGCAATCAACATATCATCAACATACAGAAGAAGATATATGAAGGATCCATCTTGTAGCTTGTGCAAATACACACAATGATCGTATTTGCTTCTTGTGTACCCAATTCCCATCATAAACTTGTCAAATCGCTTGTACCACTGCCTCGGAGATTGCTTCAATCCGTACAACGATTTTTGAAGTTTACAAACCAAATTTTCATTTTCAGCAACTTTGAATCCCTCTGGCTGAGTCATATAGATTTCCTCTTCCAAGTCTCCATGTAAAAATGCAGTTTTTACATCCAACTGAACTAGTTCAAAATTCAACTGTGCTACCAAAGCCAACAAAATTCTAATGGAGGAGTGTTTTATAACTGGAGAAAACACCTCATTATAATCAATGCCCTCCTTCTGAGCGTAACCTTTGGCCACCAATCTGGCTTTGTAGCGAACATCACCTTGGTTAGGAAATCCATCTTTCTTTGCAAATACCCATTTGCATCCAATTGCCTTCTTTTCCTTCGGGAGACTGGCCAGTTCCCATGTTTGATTCTTATGAAGGGACTGCATTTCTTCACTCATGGCAATCCTCCACTTATCTTTCTCTGGTCCTTTGACTGCTTCAATATAAGTGGTAGGAACATCATCAGCGGCAAATGCAGATGCACAAGCCACCATATCATCAAAGCGAGCAGGCTTTCTGATTGTCCTCTTTGGCTTGCTAGTTGCAATTGATTCAAGTTGCTGTGGAAGTTCTTGGGGTTGAACTTCCTCTTCTTCAAAATCTCCTGCTACCGTAGGAGAATGATCAAGAGTTTCTTGATCTACTGGGACAACAAACTTTTCAAACTCCACCTGTTTGGGAGTACCATCTTGCTGTTCTGCATTCACCTTTTCCAACACGGTAGATTCATCAAAGGTGACATCCCTGCTAAAGGTTATTTTCTTTGTTTCTGGACACCAAAGGCGATAGCCTTTTATACCAGAGGTGATCCCCATGAACATAGCTTTCTTTGCTCTGGGATCCAACTTTGATTCCTTAACATGATAATATGCAGCGGAACCAAACACATGTAAGGAATCATAATCAGCAGCAGGCTTTCCAAACCATTTCTCCAATGGTGTTTTTCCATCAATAGCAGTAGATGGTAGACGATTAACGAGATGACACGCATATGTCACAGCCTCAGCCCAAAATTCTTTACCCAACCCAGCATTGGATAACAAACACCGAACTTTCTCCAGCAAAGTCCGGTTCATGCGTTCTGCCACTCCGTTCTGTTGTGGTGTATGTCTGACAGTGAAGTGTCTGACAATGCCTTCATCCTCACAAAATTTCTGAAATGGACCACTCCTAAATTCTCCACCATTGTTTGTACGGAGGCGTTTGACCTTTTTATCAGTCTGAGTTTCCACCATCTTTTTCCAATTGAGGAATACCTCAAACACTTCATCCTTTGTCTTCATCGTATACACCCAAACTCTCCGGGAAAAATCATCAACAAAGGTTACAAAATAGTGCTTCCCTCCCAAAGAACTCGTTTTTGAGGGACCCCATACATCTGAATGAACATAATCCAAGATACCCTCAGTATTATGGATTGCTGTTCCAAATTTAACCCTTGTTTGTTTCCCACGAACACAATGTTCACAAAACTCCAATTTGGAGTATTTCACTCCTTTCAATAATCCTTGATTTATGAGGAGATTCAAGGATTTTCCACCTGCATGTCCCAAGCGCATATGCCATAGCCTAACTGCTTCTGAATTCCGATCATCTACAGTAACTGCTGCTACTGCACCCACAACTGTACCACCCATGTAGTGATACGTATTGTTGTTCTTCCGAATTCCCTTCATTACCACGAGTGCACCAGAGATGATCTTCATCACCCCATCCTTAGCTCTTACTTCAAAACCTTTCGATTCTAAAGTTCCAACGGAAATGAGGTTTTTCCTCACTTCTGGTGCATACCGAACACCCTTTAGGGTTATGATTGATCCATCGTGATTCTTTAAGCGAACTGAACCAATCCTAAGTGTAGTAAGAGGAGCTTCATTTGCTGTGAAGACAACGTCATTTTGTTCTTTGAAATCAAAGAACCAATCCAAATGTGGTGTCATATGATGACTACATGCTGAATCCAGCATCCATACTTCAGAAGCACCGCTGGATGATGTCGCCAATGAGAAGTCCGATTCGGCATCATCACACGCGGTTACATTTGATTCCGCCACGGCCTTAGAATTGCCCTTAGTTGTCAGCTTTGGGCAATCTCTCTTCCAGTGTCCTGTTTCTCGACAATAGGCACACTCGTCTTTGCTTAGTTTATGCCTGGACTTGGATCTCCCTTTCTTTCCTTTGTTTTTGTTTTGTGAACGACCTCTGACGAACAAACCTCTGCATCTCCGCCTGAACTAACTTGCTTGTCCTTCTTTCTCAGCTCATAACTGTACATGGCAGCACAAACTTCGCTAAGAGATACAGCAGCCTTCCCGTGAAGTAGAGTTGTTTCAAGAAACTCAAACTCCTCAGGAAGGGATCCCAGCAACATCAGAGCCAAATCCTCGTCTTTAAAAGTCTCATCCAAATTTATCAAATCGGTAACCAGTTGATTAAAACTGGTAATGTGACTATTCATAGTGGAACCCGAAACAAATGTGAAGCGAAAGAGCCGCTTCTTCAAATGGAGCTTATTCTGACAACTTTTCTTCAGAAACTTCTCCTCCAGTGCCATCCACAATTTATATGCCGAGTTTTCTTTCGAAAACGCATATCTCTGCTCTCTGGATAGACACGAACGAATTGTTCCACATGCCAACCGATTCATCATACTCCAATCTTTTTCCTCTATATCATTTGGTTTCTTTTCTTCAATAGCTAAGTATAGACCTTGTTGAAAGAGTGCGTCTACAACTTCGCTTTGCCACATACCAAAATGGCCTGTGCCATCAAAAGGCTCCACTGCCAATCGCATATTCGCCACAGTGGTTCTTGCCCAAATGGACGACGACGATGCTTTTGAGGTAACTTCCATTTTTGGTTACAAATTATTCTTCAATAGCCCTCCAAATGCGAAAGCCAAATAGCCCGGGAAAACTTTTCTGATGTGGAAGATCAGATTAAACTGCGACCATAGAGCATACTCAGAATACCCGAGCTCTGATACCACTTGTTGTGGAACTCAGAGTCATATTCCACCAAATATAGAAATAGCGAGGAAAATATTGTACTAGAAAACCACACTAGATTTAATTCCCAGGAAAGATTGGAGGCGTCACAACGGTCGCGCTTAAAACCCAACCTCCTCGACAGAATTAACTAGACGAATTTAATAGCACAATATAACACTACAACTATAACTAACAATGGCTACTTGAAGAATAGCACAAAATAAAGAACACCAAATTTAACGAGGTTCGGCTAATTTAGCCTACGTCCTCGGACCCCACCAAAATATTTCACTAAAGGACTAAAGTGAAACTATTACAAACTATAGAGGAAGAAAGAAGAAATTGCTAAAAGACTTAGGCAATTTGGGATGTTTTTCAAAGTGAAAAGGTGGTCTTCTTTTATACAACAAATGAGCCCACCCTTTACAAATTCTATCTATGTGGGATATTTTCCTCTTTAAAAAATAAGCCACACTTCAACAGGGAGTATGACCATAAAAGTCTCATGACATTATGAAATGTCGGATTTAGTCATAGCTACTGTCCTAAGGGTAAACCTCTCAGCACAGCCTCACCAAAATACCAGACAAATTGAAACTCCCTGATAGAGGTGGCCAATTGACCATCTAGAAATGCTTCTATAGACCTCGTGTTGAACAATGGGTATTCTATATTATCCCATATACATAGTGCATGCAATTGTTGATGTGTCAATAATCTATATCTATACTACTATAAAAATCTGGATCTTGGAAGTTGTTTCTTCCAATTGTGATATTACAATATTACCCTTACTTAAATTTACCACATTTGTTTAAATAATTAAATAATTATTTGAGACTCTACATTAAACATTTGAGACTCTTCATTTTCTTGAAATTTTTCATCTGAAAATGCAGGTAAGCTCAAAGGTCCCTTAATGAATTTGTCATAAATAAAATTACCAATACAAGCCAATCATGATAGTAGAGAAATCAAACACTCCTTATTAATTTGAGCAACTTTTCACATTCAAATAGTAAAAATGTCACCTCTCCAACTTCCCAAAATCATTCCAAGATTACTATAAATATAATCTTGATATCTGTCAATTCTCGTACAATTTAGGCTCTAAATCTATCTCTTTTTTTTTCCTTTTAGTTTTATAGTATTGTTAAATACATTATATTTCAAAATGTTTCATATGAACAAGTTTGAATTAGATTTTTTTATTATATTTCCAGATATAGTACTTGAATATTGGAATTCTTTAGCATATAAATATATATTCTACGTGCAACGCATATACACTCTACTAGTCTATAGAAATGGGTGAATAGAAGCATTGAAAGTAATGGTCAAAACTAGAGTGGTGAAGTTGAAGCTGAAAAAAAGGGATAATTACATGCATATATGCCTCCTCACTTATTGGGTAATTACCACAAGCCTCTTGAGGTTTTGCAATCTAACAAGATGCCCCAGATCCGGAAAGAAATGAGTGAAATTGAAATATTTTTACTGAAGGGGGAAGTTATGGTAATTTCTCTGACCTCAAAGTATTTTTAGAAATTAGGGTCTCAAGCAGCCGGTGTCTATGTTATTTACACTTGAAAAATTGAAGGAAAGTGCAGTTTTACCTCTTGAATTCCCATGTCCACGTATAGGAGGATTAAGGAAATAGTTATCCAAGTACCTCATGACACCCCGTGTTCAAAGCCCGGCCCTCGGATGAAGGCAAGCATCCTGATATAGTTGTAGATGCATTCTCCAAACAAGCCCTACAATAACTAGTACTCAGTGTCCTCCAACAGTTTGCCAAAACATAAACCGAGTCATTTACTGCCCTGGAAACTATCACCTTGGCCCGTGCATACCCGTTATTGTTTGGTGCATCTGAAACCGCCCGTGATATAGCCCGCCTTGCTGATCCTTGAAAAGCTGGATCATTTCGAGTTATATTTCCATAGACAGCATGGTTGTTTGGCCCAGTATACTCTTGAAAGAAACTATAATTCTCCAATCGCATAAAGCATCCATCAAGATAAGTCTTCCCTCCATTCCACGGATAGCACTGAGGAATAACGGTACGGGCTTGAGCATAGCATAATATGCAAAAAACTAAAGAGAGATCGCCATAGCATTAGGCTAAACCGTAATCAGCATCGGGCCCTGAGCTTGTTAATGCTACGCCAAAGCTCGAAGTTTGTATTTGATCACTTATGTTCTGCATGGTGGCAACAAAATCTGTCACGAAAAGGGTGCTGTTGTGTACAAGTTGGGTTCCACAGCTAAGGTTAACAGTTTGAGTTCTTGGATCTCAGCAAATAATGCATCTGGTAATAGCAAAACCAGCAGAATGGTAGTGGTAATAGATGGAACAAGAATTGCTTTTACATTATGCATATATGCTTTGCTTCTCAATTTTTCTATTGTAAATAATATTACTGTTTATTATTTTAGTCTTTTACGTCTCTTAGCTTGTATAGGTTTCCTTCCTTGTATAGGGGTCTTGTGTATATATGTATTATGCCGCTTGTATTAGGGTTTAACACACGTTAATGAAATACACAAAAACTTTTCCCTTCATCTCTGTGTTTTCACGTTACTTCTTCATGTTATCTAGAGCAGGTTGAGGAATAAAATTCGAGGCTTCGCTACACCAAAGCAATCTCGATTCATCAACACTTTTGTTTTCTCTTAAGTCATTTTCCCTACCATTGAAAACATGACTGAAAAGAAGAATATTGATATATCTTCACCATTTTTCTTGTCACTGGTGGACAATCCGGGTGCGATGATTACGATGTGTGTATTAACCGGAGATAATTTTGACATGTGGGAGAAGGCTATGGTGAATGCTCTAAAGGCAAAGAACAAACTAGTGTTTGTAGATGGAACCCTAACAAAGCCGGCTGCTGGATCGGTTGAGGAGGCTAATTGGGGATCGTGTAATTTGATGTTGATCTCATGGATATTTAACTCCATAGATAAATCAATTCAACCGAGCATCGCGTATGAAGAAACGGCCAAAGCCGTGTGGGATGAACTTCGAGAGCGTTTGCAGTCGGAAACGCACCTCGAATTCATGAACTTAAAGGCGATATAGCTTCGCTTAGGCAACAAGGAATGACAATTGTGACGTATTATACTAAACTTAAGGGGATGTGGGACTAGCTAGCAAGTTACTCCAATGTTCCGAAGTGCACGTGTGGGGCTGCGAAGGAGTTTATTCAGGAACGAGAGGAAGAAAAGCTACACCAATTTCTAATGGGCTTGGATGATGCCGTGTTTGGAAAAATACGTTCCCAAACTTTGAATATGGACCACTTCCCACCATTGGAAAGGCGTATGCTCTCATTACTCATGAGGAACGTCATAGGACGATCGACAAGGTCAAGAAGAGAAGGTGGAGGCTGTAGCTTTGGCTATACAAGCTGCTTCAAGAATGAAACCTGGACCTCAATCAAAATCGAAAGGAGTTGTTGAACGAAAGTGTGCGAATTGCAACCGAACATGTCATGACATCTCTGGCTGCTTCGAGCTTGTTGGTTACCCCGATTGGTGGCGAGGCCCAAAGGGGCGTGACAAAATCGACTAATTACGTCTGCAAGGGCAGAATAACACGAATTGGGACGCTGCTCATCATGCAACCGGGAACCACCTGATAATGCGAGTGATATTCGAGGGATTTCGAATGAACAAATTCAATGGCTGTTGAGCATGCTTGACAAGGGAAACGATGAGAAACTTTATGGTAAGACTTGCAACGATTTCATATGGATTCTGGACAGTGGAACGTCCAACCATATGACAGGAGGTTTGACTCTCTTAACAAAAATTGGGGCTACAAATCCGCTTCCTGTTTCATTACTTAACGGGACGCACACGAATGCTACTAAACTGGGAGAAGTCGTTTTGAATGAACATATCACATTAAAAGATGTTTTATATGTTCCGGGGTTGACTTGCAATTTTATATCTGTTCGTCAGTTAATTTCTGAACTACAATGCCAGATTATTTTTGCTGATGCAATTTGTGTTATACATGACCACATTTCGAGGATGCCGATTGGAGTGGGTAAGCTTCAACGGGGGGTCTATTATTTGGCGTCGACAAAGTCACATTGTGCATTGAAGACCGTGATAGGGGATTCATACGAGATTTGGCATCGACGTCTGGGGCACCAAACTTATCAGCACTTATCTTACATTTCTAAAGTAGGTAGTTTAAAAAATAAAGAGAATTTGGTTTGTGATAGTTGTTTTCGAGCCAAACAAACTTGTTCTGTTTTTCCTTTAAGCAATAAAACTGGGGAGAATTATTTTGATTTAATTCATTTCGATTTATGGGGCCCGTATAATAAAGCTTCTAGCATTGGTGCACATTATTTTTTGACTATAGTGGATGATCATAGTTGCTTTGTGTGGGTTTACCTTGTTAAGGAGAAAAGTGAAATGAGTCATTGTTTTATCAATTTCTCCAATCTTGTGCCAACCCAATTTGGAAAAATTGTTAAACATGTTCATAGTGATAATGGGATGGAATTTAACTCTGTGATTATGCGTGATTTTTATACTAAACACGGCATGGTACATGAAACGAGTTGTACACATACGCCTCAACAAAATGGGTGTGTAAAACGCAAACATAGAAATATTCTTGAAGTAGCTTGCGCTTTACGTTTTCCGGCTAATTTACCTCTTCGTTTTTGGGGAGAATGTATCTTGACAGCAGTGTATTTGATTAATACAACTCCTACGGTAAAGTTGCAAGGCAAGTCACCGTACGAGTTGTTTTTTGGGGTTAACTCATTGTATACTCATCTTAAGGTCTTCGAGTGCCTTTGCTATGCTCGGTGTGCACTGAAACCCACGGATAAATTTGCATTGAGAAGTCATCGTTGCATTTTTGTGGGATATCCACATGGAAAGAAAGCATGACAACTATATGATTTGGACAAATGTGAATTCTGAGTCTTGTGATGTGTCATTTCATGAAGGGGTGTTTCCTTTTCACGCAGGTTACGATACTTCACCAATACAAGCTGTTGAGCCTGAATATGGGTGCGTGTTGATGGAAGAAAATGATGTTGGCCTCAGTAACTTTGATTTAAGGGGGAGTCCTTCACCGGAATCCGGTGGTGGTATGGTTGATGTCCATGCTAATGAGAATGAGTAGGTTGATAAAACTGCTCCCGTGGTGCCCGAATCCGATTCTAGACCACGCCGGTTTGCGTGGCTTCTGGCAAAGTTGAATGATTATGTCGTCTACTCTACTATAACCCAGGGTTCGATATTTGATTTATAGATTGCCAAAGACCCCCCGTCCTACGAACCACCACTCCATGAACACAACTCAGGTACTCGTTATCCTTTGGTAAATTATTTAACTTTCGATAAATTTTCTCAAGGGCATCAGTTGTTCTTGAATGCAATTGTCACGACTATTGAACCGAAAAGTTATCATAAAGCCGCCAAACATATTGAATGGCGCGAGGCCATGTCTCGTGAGATTGATGTTTTGGAGTTAAACGAGACGTGGACTTTGGAAGCTCTATCCCCTGAAAAGAAACGCATTGACTGTAAGTGGGTTTTTAAAATTATATACAAGTCTGACGGAACCATTGAGCGATACAAGGCACGGTTAGTGGCCAAGGGCTTCACACAGGTTGAGGGCCTCGATTTTCATGAGACTTTTGCTCTGGTTTCCAAGCTTTTCTCGGTTCGACTTTTCCTATTTGTTGTAGTGGTCTGAGGTTGGGAATTGCATCAGTTGGATATCAATAATGCATTCTTGCACGGGGATTTGGAAGAGGAGGTATACATGCATTTTCTCCTTGGTTTTCATGGTTCTGCAGATAAATTTTGTCGTCTAAGTAAATCCATCTATGGGTTGCGCCAAGCCTTGAGAAACTGGTTTGCAAAATTGAGTAGCGCGCTTCAAACTTATGGTTTTGAACAATCACGTGCAAATTATTCTTTGTTTACATATCGTCGTGGCTCTGTGTTTTTGAGCCTTCTCGTTTATGTCGACGATATCATCTTGGCTGGGAATGATAGTAAGGCTTGTGCGGATTTTAAATCTTATCTGCATACTTGTTTTCGTATCAAGGACTTGGGGGTGCGGGAGTATTTTTTGGGCATCGAAGTTGCTCGTTCCTCGTCCAGGATTTTTCTATGTCAAAGGAAGTATGCTTTGGATATATTGACTGAGACCGGTCTCCTTGGTTGCAAGCCGATTGGCACACCCATGCAGGATGGTCATCGACTTACTTTGTCAGACAGTGACTTGATGAAGGACGGCGCTCCTTATCGTTGTCTTGTGGGGCGCCTCATTTATCTCACAATCACGCGACCAGATATTTCCTATGCAGTTCACATTTTGTCACAATTCGCTTAAGCCCCTCGTACAGACCATTTTGAGGCCGCATTACGCGTGGTTCGGTACATCAAAGGGCATCTCGGCCAAGGACTTTTACTTCGTGCTAAAAATGATCTCAAGTTACGTGCCTTTTATGACTCTGATTGGGCGAGTTGTCCTATTACTCGTCGTTCCGTTACTAGCTACTTTGTCATGCTTGGACACTCTCCCGTTTCATGGAAGACCAAAAAGCAAAACACTGTCTCTCGGTCCTCGGCTGAAGCCAAATATCGCGCCATGGCTGCAGCCGCGAGTGAGCTTCTTTGGCTCAAGACTTTTTTGGCCTCTTTAGGCGTTCTCCACTCTGATCCTATGACACTTTATTGTGATAGCCAATCGTCTATTCACATTGCTGCTAACCCGGTGTTCCACGAGCGTACGAAGCACATTGAGATCGATTGCCATTTCGTCCGGGAACAAGTACAGTCTGGTTTGATTATCACTCAACATGTTCATTCGCAATATCAGCCAGTAGACACTTTTACCAAGACCCTTCCTCGTTCACAATTCTTATATCTTCTGGGCAAGTTGGGCATTCATAATTTGCATGCGCCAACTTGAGGGGAGTATTGTAAATAATATTATTGTTTATTATTTTAGTCTTTTACGTCTCTTACCTTGTATAGGTTTCCTTCCTTGTATAGGGGTCTTGTGTGTATATGTATTATGCAGCTTGTATTAGGGTTTAACACACGTTAATGAAATACACAAAAACTTTTCCCTTCATCTCTGTGTTTTCACGTTACTTCTTCATTTTCTGTTAAAAGGAGATAGCAAGTAAGACAATTATTTAACTTCTTTCAAACAAAACTGAAAATAATGAAAGAAAAGAAGACGGCGGATTATAGATATTTAAGTAATGTGTACAATCAAGGGAAAGCAATTCTGTCTGTTTTTTTGTTTTACTTTTAACTTTAAATTTTAAGCATGAGAAACAGATACAAGAACAAGGACACCATCAAGATCACATTCTAGGCAAAACTTGAAAAAGAATCAAGCATGATTTAATTTACACTTCTTTATATTTTTTCTCTAGCGAAGAATTTTCTTGAGTTTAATAATTCTAAGAAAAAGATAACCATAAAAGCCCAAAACTTCGACTTTTTACCTCTTTTCTTTACATATTGCATTTGCACCTAAAGTTTGCAAGTTTATATAATGATAAATCAGTTGACTTGTTTTCAAAGGTAAAGAAGACTTGGGGCAATCCTAAGTGGAGTTGGTTGGGCAGCTGAGCCTTGTGTCTTAGGGCACGGGTTTGATTTCTCTTCAAAGAATGCCTATTGACCTCTGCTGTGAGTTTGTCAGTTATGGACAACCTAGGATGAGTTATCTCTTTTGTGTGGTTTGCAGACTATTACACATGAGCGGAGTTTACCCAGTGCGCACTCTAAGGGTAGTGGTTGCGGGTTTCCCTCGTCATCAAAAAAAAAAAAAACAGAGAAGATAAAGAAGACTTGAAGAGAGAGAGAGAGTGGGCCCCGATAGGATGGCATGTCGATTCCCATTTCTCAATTTTTTCAAAAAAAAAAAAAATCATCAAAAATCTATTTATTTGACATCCACTAAAAATATCCCAAATAAATGTTACACTCCATTTTCATTAAAAAAAAAGAACTCAAATTTCCTTGAAACATGGATTTAGGTGGCATTTGTCTCATATTTCCCTCAGTTCACCCAACAATGCAAAAACTTTTATCCTCCAATATCTTAACATATTATTAAAATAATTTCATATCTTGATTTGAAATAATGCAGAGTATAAAATAAGATTCATTTTGCATATTTTTGGATATTTTAATCGTGAGTTTAAGTTAAATATATTTAGATTTTCTTATAAAATACAAACTCATCCAACTAATTTTGCGAAAAAAAATCCAATTTTTTTAATAAAAAGAAACATATTATATCACACCTTTGTATGAAAAAGACTCGTCCAAACACACTTACTTCATTATATCTTAATCCCTGAAAGATAAAGTGTCTACTTTTTCAATAGGGCGCAGAGAATTTTTGATAGATTTTAAGGTTAAAAGATTGAATACGACTAGGAAGCTGCTTCAACTTTTTTCTTTGTGCCCTTTTCTTGCCTTCAACTAAAAGATTAGAATGGATTTATCCTACGTTAATATATATATAGACACACGACTATGACTTAAGATATTAATTTTTTTTTCAATCGTAGGCGAAAGAGATACCCTATTCCCATAAATTCAGCCCGATAATTTTTAATAATGAGTCACACCGACTCTCTAAAACTCCAATAAGAAGAAAAAAATGACAACTTGTAAAAGTCTGAGATTGAACCTAAGACCTCCCAAATAAAAATAGAAGCTGATACTATTAGACTAATAATAAAATAAGCTCTAATTACTCTCGAATGTTTTTGCTTCTGTACTGATTAGAAAACTCCTTTTTTTTTTGGATTATTTATAAGTTTCTAGAAACTTTGGCTATGTTTGACCATATTTTTAAAAAGGGTTCAATGAAAAAACCCCTTTTGTGTTATAACATTTTTGCTAAAAATATCTTGGATTCAAGAAATAACCTAAACATCTCTGTGTTCTTAAAAAAATCTTCGAAAAAGTCAAATTTTATTAAAAAGATAGAAAGAAATATAAATGTTTTTGGGTGAAATAATACTGTTTACCTTTTATATTGTATAACAAATGTATAAATGACATATAAGCATGTTAATAAAGGTGAAAAACATGAAAAACATGTTCACTTTCTAATGAAATTTGGCTTCTTCACAAACTTTTTAAGAAAACAAGGGGTGATTAGGTTATTTTGTGATCCTAGGGGGTTTTAGCAAAAAATTTATAATACAAGTGTTTTTTTTTTTTTTTTTTGCATTTAACCCTTTGAAAAATAAATTTTCAGTTTTTTGGTGATATTTTCATTTTTTGAATCACCAAAAAATGAAAATTTATTCTCAAATCCATTTACTCCAAAAAATACTTATTCTCATTTCCTACTACACATTTTCTTGTACAAATATTCATCATCTCACATGGGGGTGTAAGGTGAGTCGAGCTGGCTCGCGAGCCTAGTGAGCCAGTTCGATTAAAGCTCGGCTCGAGCTTATTCAAGAACAGAGCTGGAGCTTGCATTTGAGTATTCATAAACTCGTGAGCTGGCTCACGAGCTTTTACCTATTATTATATTTATATATATATAGATATATTTATGTTTACTTAATAATATATTCAATTTTTTTGCAATCTTATTTCTACACATTATATTTGATCAAATGATATTGAATAAATATATATTTCACATGTTAAATCTCAACTTCCGTATATGTATATTGATGATGGTCAAAATTGTCAATCGTTGAATGCCACGTGTTTGACCACGTGGGGGTGGAGGAACCTATCCAACGTACGAAAAACTAGGTTGGGGGTTGATGAATGTATAGACTGCACTCGAATGTAGCGAGCTGCCACGTACCCGATGAATGTGGGATCAAGTCAATTCGTAGTTCTGTGTTGGTTTTACTCTCAGTTTTTGCCAGTGGATTTTTCTGGAAAGAGTAGATAATGAGCCTTTCCCAACTCCTTCAAGGTATTTATATGAAGTTGGCGATGGGCTATGGGCCATGGGCTTCACTTTGTTAGCGGCTCATCAAGCTTGATAATATTACTCTTAGACTAATAAAATAACCCAAGTATTCTTAATAGGTCGTCAGCCCTTTTGGGCTTGACTAGCATGCTAATCGTGGATTTTAGCCCACGGGCGGCGGCTAGGACCTAGTCGGGGATACGTGTAATTACCGTAATGCCCTTAAACATTTTTGGTGCACATCATAATGCCCCCCCCAATAATAGCTTAGGAGATAGTTTGCTTTTCTACCCCATTTTAGTTGATTTAACCTATGACATCCCCGCCTCAATAGAGCGTCTTCTGGGAGTCGTAGGCCTTTCATCTGGGGGCATCTCATAAATGGGCGAGAATTCGGCCTTGCGGTCGGGTCGCGTGGCTTACGTCCTTGCAGCTCGACCGCGAGGTGCATTGCCTCGCTATTGAGGCCGCTATTCCGTGAGGCATTGCGCCTTGTGGCTTGGCCACGAGGCGCTTGTTTTAACCCCGAGAACGTTGAGTAATTCCGGGGGTATACTTTGAGGGGCGACGTTGGGGTCGGCTTACCTCTCGCTGATTTCTTTTACTTAGTCCCTTTGGGTGTGCTCGATTTTTGTGTGTGTGCTATCGTATTTAGATAACATCTATTATAGATTAGTTATTGATGGAACCCCTTTATTTTCATAGGGCGAGGGAGCCATTTTTCTCCATATAATAAGGGTCCGGCTCTTCAAGAGGGTTTTGATTTATGAGAAGAACATTGAAGGAAAGGGAAGTATTACCTCTTGAACTCCCATTTCCAGGTATAGGATTAAAGAAATTGATATCGGAGTACCTCATGAAGCACCCCGTGTTCAAAGCCCGGCCCTCAGATGAAGGCAAGCACCGTGATATCGATGCAGATGCATTCTCCAAACAAGCTCTACAAGAACTAGCATTTATCGACCTCCAGCAGTTAGCCAAAACATAAGTCGGGCTGTTTGCAGCCTGAGTAACTGCCACCCGGGCCCGTGCATACCCGTTGTTGTTTGGCACAGCTGAAACTGCTTGTGATATAGCCCGCTTTGCTGATTCCTGGAAAGCTGAATCGTTTCGGGTTATATTCCCGCAAATAGCATGGTCGTTTGGTCCCGTGTACTCTTGAAAGAAACTATAATTCTCGCCCCGCATAAAGCATCCGTCGAGGTAAATCCTCCCTGAAGTCCCGGGATAGCACTGAGGAAGAATAGTACGGCCTTGAGAAAAACACAATACGCAATCGACTAAAGAGAGATCGCCGTAGCATTGAGCTAAACCGTAATGAGCATCGGGCCCTGAGCCCGTGACAGCTATGCCGAAGCCCGAAGTTTGCACTTGGCCAAGTATGGTATCCATGTTGGTAGCAAAGTTTCGCGTGAAAACGGAGAAATTGTGCTCAGGATTGGTTCCACAACTAAATTCAACAGTTTGACTTCTTGGATCTGCAAATAATACATCTGGTAATAGCAGAATCACCAGAGCAATGAAGGTGACAGATAGAACAAGAATTGCTCTCTTCATTATGATTTGCTTTGTCTTCTCAATTTTCTGTTAAAAGAGAGAGAAATTAAGGTTCTTTCTGACAAAACTGAAAATAATTAAAAAAAGAAAAATACATGAACCCAACAGAAAATACAAATATTAAAGTAATGTGAACAATCAGGAAAATAATTCTCTTTTTTTCTTGACTTTTTCTGATAATATCATATGCAATAATTGCCAAAAATAAAATCAGTAAAAGAAAATACTAAGATAGAAAGATGTTCTTGTTTGATAGACTTGTTCTGTATGGATTAATTTTATATCTTAGTTTTGGGACTATATATTATCAGTGTTTTGATAGGTTTTGTACCCTTTTTTCTCGTATTTTGAATTCTTTTCTCCTCGTTCAAACCCGTTTATATGGAACTATATAAACCCGCATGTCAATTTTTCTGTGTTTTTGAGCTTTACTTACTTTAGTATTTTTGTATAATAACAAAACCAGAGCTGTTGCTCACAAGATCAAATGATACTAATAATAATAATAATAATAATAATAATAATAATAATAATAATAATAATAATAATAATAATAATAATAATAATAAAAATGAATAAAGTTCGAATTCTTACCTCTTTCACTTTACATAGCACCCGAATTTCGAAGTTTTTTTGGATAAATAATGGCGACCTTTGAGGTAAAGAAGATAAGAAGAGAGAGCGAGAAGGAAAGTGAGCTGATATCAGTAAGAGCTGTAATGATTTCGGGTTACAAATACTATAGATTTTTCCATGCCTTTACATATATAGTATGAACAAAATGTGTGAAATTTGGATAGGTCTACATATTTTCAAACGTTGAAAGAATGAAGACGACTTTAAACACACCACGCAGGTTGTTTTTATTGGACACACAGACTTATTCAACTTTGGCACTTCTTTGTATTACTGTTAGCCTGTTTCTGTGAAGCCCCCATCTGATAGCGATCCCAAAAGTTAATAGAAAAGAAAGTGATTTATAAACAAATGCTTAGGCTATGTTCGGAATTCGAATGTATTTTCATTTTATTTTCAATCGTCATTTTCTAAAACGTACAGTAAAATGAGTTTTTGGTTTTTTGCGTGAAAATGACTGCATGTTTGGTTGTATTTCTGAAAATAGTTGAAATTGATGATTTGATGATGCGCGAAATGATTGAATTAGTTAAAAGTTATGATTATGTAGATAATATAGAGGAAAAAAATAGATAGTTTTATATTGATTATAAAAATGATAAAAATTGACCAAAAAAAAGCACTAAAACTACTGAAAATAGGTCTTAAAATGTGCACAAGCCATGGAGGTTAATACTATGTATTTATTCTACTATAACGCCACAATTGTTGTAGAAGAAATGGATTTTTGTGAGAGAAAGAAAAAGGCGAGTGTGAATTGGTAAAATAAAAGGTAATTATTGAAGAATAATGTAAACTGTGTATTTTCATTTTAGGTTGATCCGAAAACACAAACAAACATAACCTTAGGAACTCAAGTGTAGCAGTGGATATTTATTTAGGATTGTGGTTTAAATGTCCAATTCAAAATTACGCTATATAAAGATTTCTTTGGTCCAACTCGTGAGAACGTGGCGTGACAGTTAGTGATTGACCTGTTAGAGTTATTATTATTATTGTTCCATTATTAGTTTCCTTATTAGATTAGGTTTACCTTTATTGTTAGTTTGTTAGTTACTTTTTATATTATATCTCTATTGTAAACTCTATATATATCTTTGATTATTAATGCAATCCTCAAAGGGAATTTACATTAACATGGTATCAGCCTAAACCTAAACTCCTAGGCCTTTATTTTTTTTTCTTTTCTCCTCTAGCCGCCTCTGCTACAGTACCATTCCGGCGCTACAGTAATATTTCCGCTGCTACAGTACTATTCCGCTGCTACAGTACTATTCATCGTCTCTCTCTATATTCTTCCTTCCCTCTAAGTCGTTGCTCCCCTTAACGTGACATCTCTCACTTCATATAGCCTCCATTGCCGGCCGCTTCTCTATTGTAGTTTCTCGGTGATTTCTCAAAGTATTTTTTCGATTACTATACTCTCAAGTGATTAGTTCCATTATTTTTCGTTTATTATTTCGGTTTTCCTTCCTTCATGTCTCAACCCGAGGACTCTTCTGCCACCGAAACCCAACTTCCTGCCCAAAATCAACCCAAACCGCCCCCCATCCACTAGGCTTTGGCCGCCGGCAATGTTCATTCTTCTTTTGGTTTTAAGTTAACAGAAAACGATTCAAATTATAAATTATGGCGCGGTATGTTTATGGATCTCTGTCGTAGCTACTCTGTTTTTGATCACATAACTGGCCATTCAAAACCAATTTCCGATACTGATGAAACTTGGTTTTCTCTTGACTCAACTATTAAACGTTGGTTTTACTCGTCTGTTGATATTAAATTGCTAAAATATCTTGATCTTGAATATGCTACATCTCATGATATTTGGTTTTCCATTGAGTCAAATTTTCGTAATAATAAACCCTCACGCTCCAAGCAACTTAATGAGCGATTTCATAATCTTCGTAAAGGTACCCTATCTATTTCTCAATATTCTCAAGAGATGAAATTTTTAGCCGACAACCTCGCCGATCTTGACTCTCCCATAACTGATGATGCCTTAATTCTTCAAATTTTGCAAGGTCTCCCCGAGTCATACCTCCCTCTCGTCACTGTCCTCACCGCTAAACCCCCTCTACCCTCTTTCTCTGAATGTCGTAATTTACTTCTTATTCATGAAACTCGCGAAACACGTTTCACTACTCATACAAAACTCCCCGACTCCGCCACTGCACTTTTCTCACACAATCCGAATCCTAACCCTAACCGAAATACTAATCGCAATTATGGTAATAATCGTGGTCGAGGTGGTGGTCGTCATAATTACCGCGGTGGTCGTTCGGGAAACTACCATATGAGCTCTCGTCCGAGTCCACACAATTCGGCCGGCCCCACTTCTGGATACTCCTACCAACTCTTGCAGCATACTCCCAATGGGCCTCAATTGCTTGGTCCGATTCATGCAAGCTTTACTCCATCCAGCAGCCCACATGCGCCCTTCTCTAACAATTCAGCACATTGGGCCGCCTCCACTCAGCCCACTACATCTCCTTGGTTTCAGCCGTCCACCTTTGGGCCTTCTTCAGCAAACGGCCCACTGCATGGTTCCACATTCAGCAGTCCCAGCGCTCCAAGTATTCTGGGCCCGCCTCCTGGACCTTTCACCAGCCGTGCCCCAGCTCCTTTCGGTCCATCTGCTCCTGCTCCAGCAGCCTATTCCTCCAGTCCAGCTCAACCACATCAGCCCGCTCTCACTGCTACCGACCTCTCTGCTCTATATCAAACAATGACACTCAAACAACCTGATGAACAGTGGTATTTGGATACCGGTGCGAGTTCTCACATGTCCTCTCATCAAGGTAATTTTTTTAATATTGCACCTTGTAATAATTTAAATTCAATTATTGTTGGTAATGGTGCTGCAGTCCCTGTCACTTCCATTGGTCACTCATCTCTTCCCACTCCTTCTCGTTCTCTTTCTCTCAATAATATTCTTATTTCTCCTTCGTTAATTAAAAATCTTATCTCTGTTCGTAAATTTACTCGTGATAATCATTGCTCAATCGAGTTTGACCCACTACTACAAAAATGACCTTTGGCAGCGGTTTTTTTGGGCCTATGGCAGCGGTTTTAACCGCTGTCAAAGGTACCGCTGGTATAGGGGTGGACCTATGACAGCGGTTACAAAACCGCTGTAATAGGTCTACCTATGACAGCGGTTTCCTGAACACCGCTGCGAAAAAACCAAAAAAATAAAAAAAAATAACGGACCTGTGGCAGCGGTTCTACAGAACCGCTGCCACAGGTGGACCTCTGGCAGCGGTTCTGGGAAAACCGCTGCCAAAGGTCTCACCTGTGGCAGCGGTTTTTGGGAGAACCGCTTCCACAGGTGAGACCTTGGCAGCGGTTTTCCCAGAACCGCTGCCAGAGGTGAGAACTGTAGCAGCGGTTCTGCAGAACCGCTGTTTTTTTTTCTGTTTTTTTTTTAATTATTTATTGCGCTGTCATGATAGTGCCTGTAATATGCAATGATCCAATCAACAAATTTCAACTAACAACAAAACATATTCAACATAAGCAAACATCATCCCAAACTTCAATATTACCATCTTTAATCTCCAACAAAATATACAATTAACTAATTAAATTACTAATGACCTTACGAAATACAATAAATCAAATCTCAATTTATAGCAAGTCACAATGTACAAAAACTAAATTACCTAATTTCTAAGGAGCTGCTAAGAAAATGTAACGTGCAACTTCGCAGCGTACTTCATCAATTTGCTCATCAGTATAGAAGGATTGACAATCCTTAAAGTACTGCAAGATATATGTATATATATAGAGATTAATTGCAAAGTGAAATAACATTTCAATTACCTACCAATTAAGGTTTAATAATTTCAAAAGTAATAGAATTAAGTATATATATATATATAAGGATTATGTATACCGCTGTTGGGATTATAGATAGTCCGTGGCTAATAATCTCTTTCATGAATCTCATAACGAAATAGCCACAATCCACCTCGTTGGTCTGCCGGGGGCACTACAAAAGCAATCAAACTTACATTGTATTAGAAGACGAACTTCTATACGAATATATAATCTCATGAACCTAGAAAACGCTAACCTTTATAGTAAACCATTTACAGTCCGAGTTTTGGATTTGTTGGATTGGTTGTTGCAGTTTGCACGAAATATGTGCACAGCTCTATAAAAAACAAGAAAATATGTTAAAAACAAGAAATTATGTGAAATAAATACAATTTAAAAAAATATTAAATATAATGGATACATTGATTGAATGAAAAACTTACTGATTGAATTTTAGCATCATATCATCTCGGTATTGCGGCTCACCATGCACAGAATCCAGATAGTAAACAATCTCTTTAAATGGATTAATTGCAAGCAACAACCAATGACCCCTACAAAACATTCAAAAGATAGTTGAAAATTTGTTTTGCGTAGCTAGTTTTACAAATTAAAATCGAGTCTTTAGTAGCTCACCCGGTGTTGTAAGGTGCAAAAAATAACTTATTTTGTTGTGTACTCTGCATCATAGCACGTGCTATGTACTGCACTTGTTGAACTGACGGGTCTGTTTGAGCAGCTATGGAATGTGGGCTAAGGAACCCGAAACTTGTTTCTTTTCCTTCGGGGATCACGTAGTTAAACCACAAACACCTAAATTGAGCATAAAAAATGAATTTCGAGTGACGAAAATAATCGTAGTTTAGATGTAATAAAATAATTAAAAAACTTACTTTATGTACGCTGTAATGATAGAGGCTCCTATTTCTTGTCTACACAGAAGGTGATAGATCTCCTCCCTCCCAATGAACTCTGGAAATGAAACATTCATAATGGCTTCGTCCATATATATATTGATCTGGGCATCAATCTTCATCATCTTCGTGTACTTTCCCAGAAATACAAGGTCATTAGGGAGTCCATCTAGTTGAAGATCTGCACATATGTCTACTTCACCTGCAGGCTCGGCCACTTGAGATTTTCCTTTGACAGCTGACCGCTTCGACGTCCCTGACTTACGGTTTGCAGATGATTTGGACTGTTTAAGCAAGAAAATAAAATATAAATGTTACACACCAAAGTATATTTAGTAACCTCAAACAAATTGTTATAATTTATTAATGACTAGCTATTAATTACATACCGGTGCAGCAGTGACAATGACAAGACTCGCTGGCCAAGCAACAAAGGTACCCAGCGCATGAGAAATGGAGAATATTTCATCATTGAGAGGGACGGGCAGGAGTGTATTAGCCTCAACTGCAGTGTCAATGCGCACTTTCACATTGTTGGTGGCTAATTGACAGTTGTGAAGTGTTCTATCAGTCTCTGATCGATTGTATAGCTGTCCTTTAGCCACCACACGATATGATGGAGATGAAAGTGCTAATTGACATGGAGTGATACCCTACACACACACGTATATATATATATACAACATTATATTAGAAAGTTTTGTATGATTTACAGAAAATAGAGAGTCGCAAGTTATATGATTAATAAACAAGTTCAAATATTTTACCTCAGGAAGCATCTTATAACCTGGTTCTGGGCTGCTATCTTTCAAAGAAATGACGTCATCTTCATGTGGCTGACGCGAGCTAGGGGCTTCCAAAACATCAATTCGTTGTTGCATGGCAACCATAGTTTCGGAGAGGTTTTTCACTATGTTTCTCAAGTTTTCCATCTCCTTTTCTGAAGCAGGCTTTGGATCCTTAAAATAGTCTCTTTGTGAGACCCCAAAGCCAACACCCCTAACGCGACCGGATGCTCTTTCCTTTTAATAGCTTTAGCCAATAGGTCATCTCGACTCGTGTAAGTTCCACTATGGCTAGTGCTCTCTTGTGAAATGCTCTCCTGTAATGATATATTTTTAAAAATTAAAAAAAATAGTGAACCTTGTGCTTTTAATAGTATTTCAATAAAACAATTAATAGAGCTAAAATTGCCAATAACTCACCATTTCATTCACCACTCTTCTAACATTTTCGTTATCAATTTGATTTGTCGGATCGGAACGCGAAACCCTCCACACGAGTGCTCGTGTCACATCTGTACAATCGGATCCCGCATCCCTTCTTTTATTTATCTGTATTTTCATTAAAAAATATATGTATGCATTAACATAGAATTATTATTAAAAAAATTGTAAGGATTCACTGCTAAATGAACTACATACCTCCATTTGCTCCACAACAGCATCTCCAAAACTCCCTTTCCGGTAAGGATATTCAGGGTTCTTTGCTCTTTCCTGATTGTCAATGCTTATTTTCTGTTTATTACATTATCAAATTATTAGCTAAATATAAACGCAATAACCAACAAATGAAACTGTAAATTAAAATGACTAGCTACCTGCCAAGGTTCACCTAAGCGAACCTCTAAAAATGCCGCCCAATCGGCTTGGGATATCTCATATTGTGGAGGTGGGTTGACATTAACATTTCCATCATCATCTCGCACATACTTTCTGCTTATGTAGCTCCTGAAGTTACGTGCTAGCCTCCCAGCTTCTGCTAGTACGTACTTTTGTCGACTTTCGTCAATATCAAACGCCAACTACAAAAAACAAACAATAAAGTATATATAAAATTATAATTTAGAGAATATGATAATATATTAACACTTACAAATAAGATAATATCCAAATTACCTTCATCTCATCCCAAATGTTTTTTTTTGTTGCTGACGGGACTTTGCGCCAAGTACTAATGGCAATCGACACCTTCTGCCGAACCTGCACGCCTATATACCCAACAAATATTGATTTGTTGGGGTTAATTGGCTGACCTCTGTCATTCCAGCCGACAGGTAGCCTTATGCCTTTACTTCTGGCATTGACAACTTTTTTCATAGCAGAGACACCTCTCCGTATGTCCTTCTCATGACCGCTATCTGATCCATATACATCATCGTCGGGAAAACTACCATCAGGATTTGAAGCCATCGACCTACAAAAGACAAATAATACAGAAGTTAGATTCATATAAATTTGGCAGATTCATTTGGCAATAATAAATTTCAAATAGACGTAATAAATACAGAAGTTATCTTCATATAAATTGGCAGATTCATTTGGCAATAATAAATTTCAAATAGACGTAATAAATACAGAAGTTATCTTCATATAAATTTGGCAGATTCATTTGGCAATAATAAATTTCAAATAGAAGTAATAAATCACAAATAAACAAAATTATCCTAAACCACAAAATAAACAAAATTTAATCCTCAATTAAACATAATTAACCCCCAGCTAAACCAAATTAACCTTAAAATCAATCAACCCCTATTTCCCTTAAATTTTCCACAAAAATTGGCAAATCTCAAGAATATAAATTTTCTAGCAACTAAGTATAAATATTGAAAGAAGTCTATCATACAATTATGAAATAAATTCTAATACCTTTCATCGTTTTCTTTTTGTCGTTGGCTTAGCAGTCTTTTGCTTCCCATCGGTACGACCATTTTTTTTAGTACGGCGACGAACTGACGGATTAATCCATATCCCCTCTTGGTGATCTTGACGCATATACAATTCATCATCACTTATATCCAAGTCATCGTCACTATCAATTGATTGTGAATCACCTAAGGAGATAGGGTTTTCTCCATCATCTTCACTTTCTTCATAATCACCTTCAATACATGTATTTTGTTTGCCGATAAAACAATGGACCACCTCTTATCAATAGGATCGGTAACAAAAAATACTTGTTTAGCTTGTGACGCTAAAATGAAAGGTTCATCTTTGTATCCCACTCTTTCAAGGTCTACTCGAGTGAAGCCTATTTCACTATTATCGACACCATGTTTATTGTCAACCCACCTACACCCAAATACAGGCACCCGAAACCAACTATAATCAAGCTCCCATATACGTTCAATCACCCCGTAATATGATAAATCGGCATAGATAGGATTATTATCTTTCGCACTTGAGATATGCATTGCTTGAGCTACAAGACTCACACCACTATTCTGCATTGTACTTCGTTCGTCTTGGTCTTTTGTATAGAATGTGCGACCATTGATACGATAACTGATAACAAAAAATCTAGTCTGTCCGGACCCATCGACAGCCGTGTCAATTTATCTGAAACTGAAAGCTGTGGATTCTCTTTCTGTTTTCTTCAAAATGCTTTCGGAACCAATCGATGAAACTCTTATTATGCTCTCTTGAAATCCAACTCTCATTTTTAATTGGATTGAATCTCCTAAGTTGGTTCTTATGCTCTTCAACATATGGGTCAACCTCATCGGTGTTGTGGAGCACATATAGGTGTGCCTGATCCCTTTGTGTAATATGAACACTAGCTAATTGTTTTCCCATTAATCCGACTCCTTCTGTTCCCCCTCCCACAACATGAGACTTTGGAGCTCTGCAACATTAGAATCTGTCAGATACTCTGTGCAAAATGTAATGGCTTCATCAACTATGTACCGTTCAACAATGCAACCTTCCGGTCGACTACGATTTTTCACGTAGCCTTTCAATACCTTCATATAACGCTCAGCCGGATACATAGATCTCATAAAAGCGGTCCACATAGTTGAGTCTCTCTAACCAAGTGAAGGGTAAGAAGATGAGTCATTATATCAAAAAAAGCAGGTGGAAAATACATTTCAAGCTCACACAAAGTGATGACAATTTGTTTTTGAAGTGCAGGAAATTGCTCAGGATCAAACACCTTGCTCCACATGCTTTGAAGAAGAAACACAATTTAGTTATCGTGTCTCTCACCTTTTTTGGCAAAATGGCCCGTATAGCAATTGGTAGCAAATGATCCATGATTACATGACAATCGTGAGTCTTCAAGTGTTTTAGCTTCAAATCCTTCATTGATACAAGACTGCTAATGTTTGAAGAATACCCTTCTGGAACTTTCACTCCATTAAGAAACTCACATAATGCAATTTTTTTTTCTGGCTAGAGTGTGAGCTGCTGGAGGCAAATAAGTACGTTTCCCCTTATTGTTGGTGTCAATTTTCCTCTCTTATCTTCATTTCAACCAAGTAAACCGTGCCTTTACGCCATCTTTTGTTTTCCGGGCACATTTAGAAGTGTTCCAATGACGCTATCAAATACATTTTTCTCAATATGCATTATATCGAGAAAATGTAACATGTAAAGACGTCCAATACGGCAACTCAAAGAAAATTGACTTTTTTTTCCACCCAGTTTTTGCAAGGCCACATGCAAAAGTCTTTCCAATTTAACCTCAAGTCTCTTACATTTTCAAACATTCTTCACCAGTTAAGCACTTAGGAGCTCGACCTTTTCTATATTCCCTTGAAAGCTTTCTTCCACCGCGATCGATGGTTCCGATTTAGCCTTTTAAAACATTTTTGCTTTCTAGACCTGTCTTCATTTGTTCATCACCAATAAAATCTAAGTTAATTGTTGATCTGGATTTTGTGCCGTATATTTTCACAAGAATGTTTAAATTACATTACATAGACACAATCACTGCGTGATACCTATTTTTTTGTTGTGGTAAATTTCTCCTACGTGATATCTTAATTGGAAAAATACCCCAAGATTTGAGAAATTTCCATACTTCCTTGATAGTAAAAGGAAATCAAATTACAATTTCACCCCTGTCAGCTCTAATTTTGGCCCTGCGATAAATGCAAATTACAATTTCACCTTCTGATATGGGAATGTTTGTAATTTGCAAAATTCCATGGGATGTATTTGTTAATTTGCAAAATATCAGACTACTGCTAGTAATTACACAATGAACAAGGCTTGTGCATGTAATTATCCATTACGTTTATAGGGTTTACTCCATTTTTTCCCGCTTATCTTACATTAAGGTTTTTCGAGCTAATCTCTACATTGAACTTGTTTAATGTCTCTATGCAGATATTCGAGAAAAACCCGACCACAATAAAGAATTACGGGATCTGGCTACGATACCAAAGTAGAACCGGCTACCACAACATGTACAAAGAGTATCGTGACACGTCCTTGAATGGTGGTGTCGAGCAAATGTACACTGAGATGGCTTCTCGTCATAGGGTGCGTCCTCACTGCATCCAAATTATCAAGACAGCTACTATCTCAGCTAAGCTTTGCAAGAGGGAAAGTACCAAGCAATTCCATGACTCTAAAATCAAGTTTCCTTTGGTGTTACGGAAGGTAAGGCCCCCGACAAGAAAGCTCAAGACGACTTACAAAGCATCTAGACCTAACTTGTTTATGTAACTTGGTGGAGGCGTAAGAGTCTTTGAGGGGAATAAATTTTGATATTTTGATCTTTCTTGTGTGTTTGAGAATCATTATCCTTCGTTTGTTTGGCTCGATCCGATTTTACAATCTAGGTTGTTAGTTATGGAAGTGAACCACAATGCGGTTGAAAGCTTTCTCTGAAATTTTAGGTTGTGATTATTGCCGAGATTGTTGACTCCGAGGATCTGCTTGTTCTTGAACACAATATTGAATGCTATAGTTGGCCGTTTCTTTGAAAACGGCTCAAATGGATTACGTTTCAATTTTACCGGGCTTCGCTTGTAAAGGTAAGCGAAAATTGTAATATTGGTCCCGTGGGATATAACTCATTGCAATTTTAGTCTTATTATTTCCACAGCTGCAAAGATAGCCCCATAGATTTTTTTCATAATTTTTGTCCCACCAGCAAACTAACATTTCTTGTCCATTTTTAGTGGTTGGAACTAAAATGTAAAAAACTAAGTTCTGTGTGCGTTCTTTGCCAGATCAGCCATTTGTGCTGATGAGCAGAAATTGTATGATGTTGGTCTACATGTTGTAATCTCTTTCTGTTTCATTAATGAATAAATTTTAATTATTAAAAAAAATAAAATTTGGAAGTTTAAAAAGTGTGAGATTAAAATTGCTAACATGATTGAATTATTATTGCAATTTTTTCTTAAAGGAATTATGGTTAATCGAGTGGACCGTCTGTAGACATATCGTAATGACAGCCCTCAATTATACCTCTAGCATTAAAGCCTACAACGGCTGAAGCTGTGCTAGAGCTTATGTATAGGCCATTATTTGAGCTAGATTTAACAATTAATTACACTTTGTAATAGTACTAACTTAACATAACTAATGGAGAATTAATTAGACATTTAGTTAGTCCCAGTTAAACCTTTAATTGTTTATACTTACAATGTCCCATGGATGGTCCAAAGCGTGCAATAAGAAGACAGAATTGTAATCTATAATATTTCAGTACTACATGCCATATTATCTGTAAATGACTAAATTATAGTATATATTTGCTAATAACAATAGTGATAATAATAAAAGAATTAATATTTTCTTGCCCTTTAATCCTTGCATCTCATCAACATGGAATCACCATCGACATGTTACACATCAATTTTGGTGCATTGTTAGCTAGTCTTGATAGAATTCAAAAGTGGGCCTTACGCGCTCAATAGAACAGATGTCTCATACTGGCCTGTACAAGAATTGGCTGAGATAACCTCTGGAGATCTTTGCCATGCAAACTTTTACGTATAATAAAGAATGTTCGTCATTTAAATATTGGTATCGACTCTTGCGGGGACGTGGCCTGCAGGGTCTAGGGTTCGGGGGAGCGAATACAAAAAAGGATTCAAACTAGATATTTTTAAAATTTTGGGTTGGGGGGAGGGGGGTTAAAATTTCAAATTTCAAAAGTTCATAGGGCAAAAATTTAATTTTCTCAAAGTTTAGGCGGGGCTGGTGCCCCTACTAGCCCTGTGGCTCCGCCTCTGGACTCATGTAGCTAGTATCATTTCCAACTTTAACGTGGATTCAAGCCAGGTTATCCCCAATGTGTACCTAGCCTTTAAAAACAAAACAAAAAATAAAATAAAGAATGTTAGTGATGTATTGTAGGATGGCAGCCTCAATGACCACTCTTTAAGTGATGAGGAGCTAGGTCAATATATGTTGGCTCAGTTGGTAAGGAACGTGTCACTTCTTGTTAGAAGGTTGTAAGTTCGATTTCCTCTGCTGATGTAAAGGAGATGTTGCTGGGCGATCTGTAGTACATCTGTAAATGACTTTGGTCCCAGAGACATATCCTAGCCCGTGGATGTTGGTGATCGAATCCGACTCTTCCTAAACTTTTTGTACCAAAAAGAAAAACAAATGAGGAACTAGAAAACCTAGTACCACTCAAACTCACCTACTTCCATTCTTCTCTATGAAATTCTAATTCGGCACTGCTTTTACTTTATGGACAAAGGCACTTTCATTTGTTTGTTTTAAGTTGTTAGGTCATAGATTTATACAAGAAATTTAATAATTAAATAAATCATAAATCATCACATAAAAATTCCTCAACATCCACCAAATTTTTTAGCTAGTGTAAATATTAAGAGTTTGAGCATCTGTAAAGCTATAGAACTTTATCAAATTTATCAGCTACCAATATGTGTGTGTTTATATATATAAGAATTTTATTTTAGTTTGGCTTAAGTTACACATGACTTGCTTTTAGAAAGTCTTTTGTATTTACTTAATTTTTCAAATAAAAAGATACTCAACAAAAATGTAAAAAAGGTGTCACATATATATATTTAATTGAAAACTTTGCATAATGATGCCTTGTTAACTTCCACTAACCTACAAGCCTTTTACCTTTTGGATCACATAATTAAAAAGCAAAGAGCTTTCCAACAATGAACATACATCAACTAGATGAGCTACCAATAATTATTCAATAAAAAGGAACTAATTACTACTATTTTTTAAATAGCTTCCCAACAAATGATATGCATTGCCATCTTGATCATATATTCTTGGCCGGTTTCGAAACATCTTCACTGCCCAAGCCCAAAATGTGGGGTCCAGTTACGAGTTTTATACATGATTGATTGAGATGTATCGAAACAGATTAAGAATCACTCCGTCACTGGATATAATATAGGTTATCTCATCATAGTTATTTAGATGGTCTTAATTTATAGTTCCATTTTTTGTGTTTTGTAAGAGAGTAGTACTCCTTATTTTTGTGCTTTTTTAGAATTGCTTGTGAGAGAGTTAGATCTCCTTATTTATCACTTTATTTTTTGGATGATATAAATAAGGGATGAGGGGCCCGACCACACCCTCCCCTATTAGGATGGTTTTATTTAAAAAAAAAAAAACAAAAAAAGAAGCTAGAAAAAGGAAGGGTAGTTTTGTAATTTGAAGCCAATATCATGGCTATTTTCTGTAACATGCAACTATATAAACTGTCACTAACCACCTCAAAACAAAGTACCACCTGAAACTCATTTCATTTAAGCAGCAATTCCTGTAGCATAAATTATATATATAAAATAGATTTAATTTTTTTTCCTTAAGATGAAGAAAGCCAAAAACTCCTCTTTAGTATTTCTCTTTGTGCTTTGCCTTTTCATTTTCACTGCATTTTACACCATATCTATTGATGCAAGAAAACATCACAACAAAAAAAGCAAGAAAACAAATCATTATCAAAATAATCCTTCAAATATTTCTCCCAATTCTGTATTTAGTATTTTATCATTTGGAGCCAAGGCTAATGGAGTTTCTGATGACTCCAAGGTAAAATTAAATAAATTATAATAAATAAATAAAATTTACATTTATTCATTATATGTACAAATGCATGCATATTTTTTATAATAAATATGTCATGTTCTTATAATTATTTGTCTCACAGGCACTTCTAGCAGCCTGGAAATCAGCTTGCAAGGTACCGGGAGGCGTCGTCGAAATACCTTCGGAGTTTAAGTTTTTGATCAAACCTGTAAATCTTCAAGGGCCATGTATGCCAAATCTTGTTCTACAGGTCAGTGATTATTTTTAATTTTTTTAACTATTTTTTCAGGGTAAATTTTTTTATCAGAATTGATGGAGTAATTTTAACAGATTGATGGGACGATTTTAGCCCCTCCGAAAATCGGGTCGTGGCCGAAATCGAGGTTATATCAATGGTTAAATTTCAAATGGCTTCAGAATTTTACTGTACAAGGTACAGGCATAGCTGATGGCCAAGGCTCAAACTGGTGGGGTTCTTCACAACTTAATCAGGTAATGTAGAAATTAAATTAAATAACCATAATTTAAAAAAAAAAAAAGAATTTTAGATAATTATATGTTTTATATCTGATAAATCTTTCCTTTTCATGATTATTATATTTTGCAGAAGAAAAAAGCCAAAATTCCAGACATGAAACCAACTGTAAGAACTTGTACATAATTTAATTACACTATTATCTATTCCTAAAAAAATTTGAAAAATAAACCAGAAATTTGAACAAAAAATTCTTCTACATTGATGCCAGGCATTGAGATTCTATGAAAGCTATAATGTCACGGTTCGTGATATTCGAATCATAAATAGTCCCTTGTGCCACTTAAAATTCGACAACTCTAAGGGTGTAAAGGTAAGAAACGTCACGATTTCTGCACCCGAAACCAGCCCGAATACTGATGGAATTCACCTGCAGAACTCACAGGACGTCGAAATTCACCACTCTAACATTGGAACAGGTAAAACTTCAATTTTTTGTTTATCAAATGTTAATTAGGGGAAAAAAATGGAGTTCTTAATATGGAAATATTTTTGTTTCTGATTTTCTGGTTTTTTTTTTAAACAGGAGATGATTGTGTGTCAATACAAACAGGTTGTTCCAATATTCATGTCCATGATATAAGTTGTGGCCCTGGTCATGGTATAAGGTAATTACTGAACTTAATTAATTTGATTCAGATTAATTAAAACAATTCTTACAATTACTTTTAATTAAAATATGGTACCATAATATAATGTTTCTTGAGAAAAATTTCTGCTTCTACTTATAAAAATGTGCTTATTGCTTGTGAAAAAGCAGTTTAGGAGGACTAGGGAAAGACAAAACCGTTGCTTGTGTCTCGAATATCTTAGTCGAGAACGTCGTAATGCAGAATACACTATACGGTGCGAGGATCAAAACATGGCAGGTAATTGTAATCAAACTTACGTACACCGTATAAATTCAAAATACTACAAGGGTATTTTGGTCATTTTACATTAGTAGCACTAACTCTGAGATTAAGAAGAGTTTCTAACGTGGTTCTTGAAATATTCAGTATTCTTATATCTCTTGATTCGTTACTCACTCTAATGCCGAAATCCAACCTACACTATATAAATTAAAATATAAGGATGTTTTGGTCATTTTACAGCAGTAGTGTTAACTCTGAAATCAAGAAGAGTTTCTAGTGTGGTCATCGATATACTCAGTCTTCTTATATTGCTTGATTCGTTACTAACACTAAAATCAAACCTATATTGCTTAATTTCGATACTATACGGGTATTTTTGTCATTTTACACAACAGTATTAGAGATCAAGAAGAGTTTGTGGGTCAATTTACGTTCAATATTCTTACATCGCTCCGTTCATTACTAACACTAACATTTCCTTCTTTTTTGTGTTCCAGGGAGGTCTTGGATCAGTAAAAAACGTGACGTTTTTAAATATTCAAGTCACGGACGTTAAGGTCCCGTTAACTATTGATCAATACTATTGCGATAAACATGTGTGCAAGAATCAAACCGGGGCAGTGGCAATATCGGAAGTAAAATTCGATCAGATAATCGGGACTTATGCCGTGCAACCAATCCATCTAGCCTGCAGTACTTCAATTCCATGCATAGATGTTGATTTGATTTCAATCCAATTAAAACCCTCGCAACAATCTCCTGGATTTCAACAAGCTTTGTGCTGGAATTCATATGGGAAATCATTAGGGCCTCTTGTTCCTGAAAGCATGGATTATTGTGTTAGAAGTGGAAGTGATTTTGTGAAGAGAATATCAAAGTCACATGATCATAATAGTTGTTGGTAAATATTTAATTAACTATATGTGTAATATGTTTTATTAATTTTTGTGCCTGATTTTATCATTTGCTTCCCTTCTTGTGTATTTTGATCTGCCAGAAGGTGAGGGTTTTAAATTTAATTTCACAGGCATAAAATGTAGGGTTTTAATTTCTATTTATGTAAATGAAATAAATTGCTCTTGGTAAATAAACTCGTACTATATCAAAACAACACTACAAAGCATGAGAAATGAACAACCAAACTTTATATTATATCCCGAGCTTTGTTATATAGTTTATTATTATATATGAAACAATAAAGGTGGTATATAGTTTCTCCAAGTTATTCATTAAGCAGTTAAACTCTAAAATATGAAAATAATAGTAGTTATTTTGTACTGATCTAACTGTTAGCTGCTAGCTAGCTGGATTAAAGTTTTCTATCCACAGTCTAAAATAAAATAATTAGCAGCCTATTGGAGCTTACTTTCCCTGTCAGTGGTGGATTCTTGGTTAGCCATGTAGACCAGCGTTATGGAACAAAGTAAGACTATAATATATATAGTTTAAATTACAAAAATACACTTTAAATTAATTCAGTGGAAACTTCCTTTGTACCAGATAGAAGACTTTTTTATAATCAAGAATGAAAAAGTGCATTTTTTATAATCAAGAATGAAAAAGTGCATGACAAGCACTAAATTTGAGATGGATGCACATATGAGGAGAGAAAGAGTAGCCCTATAAATTCCCATAAAGAATGAATAAATTGCATGCCAGCTTAAGCTCTTACTTAGGGTTGGAATGACTTGATTTGGTTCACGAGCCTAGTAAGCTGGTTTGAGATTAAGGCTCAACTCAAACTCGAGTATTCACAATGAGTACTTAAAACAACTACGGAGAACCCGATATTACATTAGCATAATATAAGTAATATTGCTGACATACATAACCATTATCGTTTTGTATGAAAATAGCATGTATAAATCGAAAAGTTCATACATATTTTTCATAAGAAAAAAAGGGTCACCACATCTGGTCTCTAGTGTATTTTTAATGAATTAACATATTTCTCTAAACACACAACGTACGCATTGACCCTATCAGCATAGAGGTCGAGTATAGTCCAAAAAACCAATATCATTCCCCAAGACAAGTTAAATAGCATACGACTGTCAAATATTTGTAACTAACATGCATAAGGGATAATTATGTACATTTCTATCTAGTTTATAAGGCATTGCTTATTGACAAGATGAATTATAATATCCAACAAAATTAGAAAAAACTACTAGATCAAACTGCAGGCTAGAAACTTTAATGCTAGCCCCACTAATATTATGGACCTACACTTTTGATCAGTTATAGTTTGGTGGCACAGAAAGATGGAAGTTTATAAGGTTTTCTTGGCTGAGACAAAGGCACCGTCCAATTCTTATTTATATATGTGTGTATATATATATATATATATATATATATATATATATATCTTTAACCGCATGCGCACTAAGTTATGAATTCAAAATCATTAAAAAGTTTGAAGAAAAAGCTAAAAGCTGCTAGCTTGTGTTCTTTTGCGAAAGAAGTATACTTTTGCTTTAAGTTATGTACACAACTTAACAAATGGTTAGGGCCAAATAAAGGTGGATACAGGCCCTTTTGGCCTGTTTAAGGCCTATCCCTTTAAAGGCTTGAGCCAATTAAGGTCGGCGGCCTGCCAGACCAAAAAAGCCTGGCCCATACCAGGCCTTCTTATTCTTTTTTTTAGTTATTATATAATAATGTAATAATTAATATAAAAAAAAATACAAATGGCCATTGCACACGTATGCAAATGGACAATCACAATAATTCATGTGATCGAATAAATATTGAATCCACCATACATGAATTCTTAATATTGGATCGACATTTGTTATATCTGGATCAAAGATTTCAGCGCGCAAACCAAAATAGAAAAGGAAATACTCTAGAAAACAAATATAGGAAGTTATATTGTTTGAAGTGTGGAACACTTTTTCATTTTTCAGAACACTCAAGTCCTGTGACAAATTGACAACCACAGCCATCCGTACGGTGGAATCAACATCGACTCAACCATACATGTGTTGTGATCATTATATCAACTTTTGCTACGTGGGATCAAGATTTCACTCCTTACGACTTCATTTCAGATTTCCTATACTGAAATAATCTTTTATTTCGTATTTCATAAGATTCTTGCACGAAAAATATATATATTTTGAGTAGGGCTGTAAACAAGTCGAGTTCGAGTTGAGCCTGATGAAATTTTCAGGCTTGAGCTCAAACTCAACGAGCCTCATTTTCTAGAGCTCGAGTTCAAGCTCGAAGTAGATGAACCGAACTCCAGCTCGAGTTTGAAGTAAAAGTTGATTTAATTATTTTTTTTATTTTTTTTAGAAAATAAAATAAATTCTGTTTTTTTGGTAAGAGCAATACGTTAATAATGTATAATATACATTATTCAGATAAACAATAACTATTATTAAGATAAATAATAAGTAAATACTTAAATTCAATAAATATTTAGAAAATAGAGGAGGGTGTCGTGAATACATGGTTTCATTAAATTATTTTATAAAAAAGCACATCATATCAACTAAAATATTTAATCTTATAATTGTTGTTATTGTTTTGTACGATTTAAATAAAATAGAAAAAAAAAACTTAAGTATTATCAAACTATGTTGTATATAAAATTATAGGTATGATTTTTATGAAATTAGAGTATTTATAGTCATATATTAAAAATTAATAAAAAATAATAATAAAAGCTAACGAGCCGGCTCACGAGCATATGAACAGTTATAAGTGAGCTCGAGGCCGACTCACGAAAAAGCTCGAGCTTGAAAAGCTCAATTCGAACTCGAGCTGAGCTCCAGTCGAGTTGGCTCACCATGCTCATGAGCCGACTTGACTCACCTTACACCCCTAATTCCGGGTTGATTTGACATTTTAAAAGATATTGTATCCAACACCAAACATCAAACAAAATACGAAATCAAACATCACTTTACAATGAGAAATTCGAACTTTTAAAAGTTGGTGCTACAAACTCACACTAAATGCAGAAATTAACTAAAATACGTGTTGTGGGCTAACATAGCCCAAAAGACATATATACCATTCTATTTTTGTCATGCCCCAAACTCCTGGACCATGAGAATCGCCGCAAGCTCTCGAGAAACATCCCGAAGGCATGCAAGGCTCACCTAATAACAAAATTGGTATAGAGCACTTATACCTAAAAGATACGAATTCCCAATATATAAAATAAATAACTCCATAATAGAAGCTCAATTCTCGAATGATAATAGAAATCCCTCATACAAAGCCAATAGATCTAATACTCGTAAATTAATCTCTAAGTTCAATCCAAAACGAACAAGTTTATCGTACCCAAAAGAATGAAGTCTAACGATATAATACTGGAAAAAAATGCCAAATTAAGAAATAAGGCCCCCTCGAGATCTGACAATCGAACATGAACAATTCTCCTTCCACTAAGTCTCGGTATTTGAAAAAAATGTTAATGAAAATAATGAGTTCGACGGCCCAGTAAACAACTCTAACACCTAACTAGTTGGATCAAGCAAGCAAAATAATAATTTTAAGCTCAAAGAATATCACTATAATAAGAACAATAGTTGAAAAGATTTAATTTAAATGAAACAATCCATATCGACACACATTTCACCATGCAAAACTAACACAAGCCAACGTTGGCCAGGGACATGTTTAACCCCCCCTGTCTCGGGTCACTAGTACAGGTTTTACCCCCTGTACTGGGTCACTAGTGTAGGCTTAACCCCTTACATTGGGTCACTGAGATAGTCATCACCCCCTATCATGGGTCACTGACCAACCCTCAAATCCAAACAGGTATGGCTTTTCATCACCTATTGCGGAATAGTCAATGTTGTATTAGTCTCAACTATGGGTTTTCAAAACCACCTCCACAATAATCACATTTTCACAATCACTTCAACAACGATTTCATTTACAAAACCATGCTTGAATCACATATAAAAATCACATTTATCACCTTTCAAATTCAAGCTCAAGAAAAATCAAATTGTTTAACTTTTTCCACAAATCCATACATATATATATAAGCATGCTTGACCCAAGTTCTAAAATACACACGCACACCAAAATTACTACATATATAAGTTTATATAAATCTCTTTATATTATATTCTACCCTCGAGTCACCCCCTTATCTTAGAAGAGTAAAGAATCACTTACCTCAACTCCAACACCTATAATGTCCAAAAGTGTCTTATAGCTAATGAACTTGATCTAGAATAATAAGCGACAAATAATTAGATTTACTGTAAATTGGACCTTTACATAATCGTATAATCTTCATGTAAAAAGTCTTCAATTGCTAATCAATTCCAAACATGACTTCATCAGAATGTTCAATGTAAAAGAAGGCCCCATTAATAATCTATTTGTCTCTCTCCTTTACTACCACCTGAACCGTTCAAGGCTAAATCGTAATCTATGGAGTTATAATATGGAAACTATCAAATTCTCTTTTCATGGCCCACCACTAACCAAATACATGTTGTTATATATATATACTTTATAAGACATGTGAAAGTGAGTATAATCTAACGATAGGCCCCCATGTTCCTGTAAGAATAGCAATCAAATTTTCAACAAAACAATTAGTGCAGAAGTTCCACAAAACTCCAAATTTCACCCTATCTCCTTCACTCTAGATGGCTCAAATTCTTTCAATTCCACCTATTTAACTATACCCACCATTTCAGAACATATAAGTGATTGACGTGTAAACCTTAAATTAATGATTCGAGAACTTGCATAATAAAGTAGTAGCAATATTCTTACTTTTTCCGTTGCTCTATAGAGAAGATCAATATGCCCAATCCCCGTTCACTTCCTTCCCATTTGGAACTCAAGTAAATTTGGCATATGTTTAGTTAATAGGGTTATGAGATAACCCCTTTATTTATAGAAAAATGCTATATACCACCGATTTTTCGCCGTCCTTTGATTTAGAAAGTATGGATATATTAAATACATTAAAATCAATTAATTACAAATAATTTCTTACCAAAACTAGTAGAGGTGAAAAATCGGTGGCATATAAAAGGTGATATATATAGCATTACTCTTTTATCAAAAAGTCCTTGTTTTCCTATGTGGAAACTTTTGACCCCAAAAATTGTATAATTACAAATAGACCATGAATCAAGAAGTATTTTATATCTGGATATTTTACCCATATACAATTTACTAATTACGTACTATTTTATTAAATTTATTATTATTATTATTGTTATTAAAAAGAAATGAATTTAGTCGGGCTTTACAGTTTTAGTGGGCTCTTACTGGAGTCAAGATATGAATTATTATTATTACATGTCTGTAGTGCTGGGCCTTAATCATAATCGGACCTTTTTTTTCTGTCTTTTTTGTTTTTTGGTGAATTCCAATCACCACTAGAGCCCTAATTATAGACAAAAATGAGATTAAATTGGGGATTTAATTAGCATGAAACGACACAGTTTGAAGTCAAAAAGCTCACAGCGCCAGAGGCTCCCACCCGGTAGATCTTCAGACACGGGTGATTCTTGCTAGCACCTGGAGTCGGGCTCCAGTCCAACCACAATTCGACACGTGTTCCACTTTCTTTTTATATATTAGTTTGAATTTGTCTTGTCCCAGCTTCCCTGTTCATATATTAATTTGACTTTTCCTTTTCCTTTTAATGGTTTTGAAATCAAGTTAACCACCATTCTAACCATAGTTTAAATCCCTGCAACCTGAAAAAATTGAAAATCCTCTTTTGCCGGCAAAATGAAATTTTTAGATTTGGGATCCCGCTTGATAAGAAAAAATCTGAAGTTAAAATATTTGAAATATAAATACATAAATCTCGAAAAAAAGTTGGCTTATTTTTCTCCATTTCAGTTCTATTGGATGTTTTTTTATTCGAAATAGACCCGAAACTCGTAAAAAAAAAATGTGTCTGCGTTTAAGCAGAGCCGGAAAAAAAATATGAGTTGAGTTTGAGTCTATAATATTTAAGCCCGGTAAATTTGAGTTTGAACTGTTAGGGATGGTAGCATCAGAGTACGAAAAATAATCAAAAAACAAGAAAATCTAAGACTAAACATGAAGATAAAAAAACACGAGAATTTAACGTGGTTCGGCATAATTGCCTACATCCACGAGCCAACCTAGATCTACATCTTTATTTCTCAAGAGTGAAATCAAATACATCAATCAATCACAAGAGAAGTTCTCCTATTTATAATAGTTGGAGTCATCTAAAACCCTATCAAATTAGAAATACAATCATAATTAACTTAGGGAACAATTTCTATCATAATAGGAAACAAACTCATTCAAAATAGGACTCAAACAAGTCAAAATCCGCCCAAAATCACTATTTTTGATCCGACTCCACTATATCCCAACATGAGCCACCTTAAGCTCGGCTCATAGAGCCCAATTCACAGACCTACAAATCACTGTCATAGCAACCAAAAATCTCCAGCGTGAGCAGCCACCGACCACCTTGGAAATCGGTGGCAAGTCGAGTTGTTGTGTCTTTAATTTTTTCTTGTTCAATAATCTAGTCTATCTCCCGGTATTTATAGAGCTTTATCTTCTTTTTCTATGTAACTATTTGTGGAAACTTTGATTTAGTTGGCTAGAGAAGATTTGCTGGTTGTTTTAAGATTCCAAATTTCCAGTTTGAAGTCAATTTGCTTTGCACGAAATTAAAGTAAACAAAAGAAAACTAGCGAAGAGCATCCACATAACGTTCTATAACATAATGTAATATTCAAATTCTGAGAGTTAGCACAAAACCAACTTAATAGCTATAAATATACATCAAATTGGTTCATAGAGTTGTTGTCCTACAAAAGGATTAATTGGTGTGTGAATCTGATTAAGCACGGATGGCGCTGAAAGTACTAAAAAAGTGTCTTGCTCGCATGCTTGGGGGATAGTTGGCACATAGTCCGTCAATCTTGTACTTTGGTGACTAGCTTGCAACTCCTTGTTTGCTTGTGGTTTTGAGGTTCCTGCATTTAGGATTTATAAATTAGAATAAATAATCAAGTACTGATTTAACGCTCAAACTTTGCAAATATAGTGAAGGTCTTACTTGAAGATTCACTAGATCGGATTTTTTGTTTTTCCCTTTCTCCCAAAAACTTCGAGGTCGAGCATATGGAACTCCCTTTGACTTAACAGGGGGATCAAATACAACCATTTCCTTGTTCAAATGAACACCCTCCATGTTGTTTGATGCATTAAGTACATCAAATCCTTGGCGAGCAGGGGATTTATCTTCCAAATTCAACTTGTCAATATTTGATGCAGCTTGCTCCAGACATCTTATGAGAATTTCTTTTGCCTCAACAGATTGCTTGCTTTTTTCAACTAGTTCAGTAGTAAATCTCATTACTTGATTAGAATATACCATCTCAGACTCAAAAAGAACATTACCACTCACTATCCCACCATTCACTACAATATCAACTCTATTTTTCACATCTTTGGTCCATCGTCTACTTATGTACCTCATTGGAATTTCATGCACATTTTCACTTGTCAATACTAATAATGCATGTCCACAAAGAATTCCAGTAGATTCAAATTTTTTACAACTACACTTCACAACCATGGTATCCATATCGAATGACACAGTCCTAACTCTATTTGTTTATTGAAAAACCACTTCAAACATAAACAATGTGCCACCACATGAATACTTACCAGACTTTGAATTTAAGTGTGAAGTCTTAAACTCACATTTCTTAAGATTTGCATATAACTGGTTTTCTCGCAATACTTTAAACACATCCCTCAAGTGTTCTATATGCTCCAATTCAGTTCTGCTATAAATCAAAATATCATCAAAATAGACAACAACAAATTTATTTATAAAAGGTTTCAAAACCTGATTCATGAGCCTCATAAAGGTGCTCGGAGCATTCGACAATCCAAATGGCATAACCAACCATTCATATAGACCTTCCTTGATTTTGAATGTTGTTTTCCACTCATCACCGGGTCTAATACAAATCTGATGATAACCACTCTTTAAATCAACCTTGCTGTAGACACGAGAACCGGCGAGTGCATCTAACATATCATTCATTCGAGGGATTGGAAATCGATACTTCACAGTGATTCGATTGATAGCTCGACTGTCCACACACATCCGCCAACTACCATCTTTCTTTGGAGTAAGTAAAGCAGGTACTGCACATGGACTCATACTTTCGCGAATTTTCCTAGTCCGTAACAAACCTTCCACTTGTTCCTTCAAAATCTCGTTTTCCTTCGGGCTCATCCTATAGTGTGGCAGATTGGGTAAACTCGGCCCAGGTACCAAATCTATGTGGTGCTGGATGTCTCTCATAGGAGCTAGTCCATCAGGTAACTCATCAGGGAAAACATCCTGAAATTCATCTAGTAAAGGCTGAATTTCACTAGGAATTTCAGATTTTTGATTTGCTACTACGCCTTTCACAGCTAAGACCAAAATCTCATTGACTTCTCTCATGTCATCTACAAAATCACTCTCAGAGACAGTTAAAAACGCTTTCCCCTCAGCTTTTAGGGCTTTGGGTACTTCAACTCTTTCAATCAAGGGCAATAACACGATTCTATGACCATAAAAGTAAAATTCATAAGTGTTATTTCTACCATCGTGGATAGAATCAACATCAAATTGCCAAGGTCTACCCAATAATATATGGCACGCATCCATATCAACCACATCACATGCAATTTCATCTTTATAATGCTTACCAATAGCTAGTGGAACACGACAAACCTCGTTTACTTTCGTCTCCGACCCTTTCTTGATCCACCCGATCTTGTAGGGAGAAGGGTGTTTCTCCGTATGTAGCTGTAGCTTCTGAACCAGCGCCTTGGACACAATATTTTCACTACTGCCACTGTCAATGATCACATCACAAATCTTCTGGTTGACAAGGCACCGAGTACGAAATATATTATGCCTCTGTGGGTCATCCTCCACTTTTGGTGCGAACAGCAATCGCCGAACTACCGCAACAGGGGTAAACTCCTCACTATCCTCCGCATACTCCTCATTCCATGGGTCATCTTCCCTATTTGGGTCAACAAATTCATCATCATGAGGCAATACATCCTCATTCCTCTCAACAACATTAGCCCGTTTATTACTTCGACACTCGTTAGAACGATGCCCCGGCTCGCCACACTTATAACACTTATCACCAAAAGGTTTAGCATAAGGGTTATTGTTTTGTCTGTTTGGGTTAGGGGTTGCAGGTGGTCGGGTTTGATTTCTGGTTATTAGGGTTTGATTTCGAGGGTTTTGCGGAGGTGTAGGGGTTGGGTTCTTTTGAGATGTTTCAGGGTTAAACCGGTTTGGTTGGGTTCGAATAGGCTGTCGGGAAAATTGATTTTCGATTTTTTGGGCTAGATTAACAGCTTCATCCAACGTCCAAACGTTATGAAGGGCCATCTGATCTTGAATGTTCATGCGCAACCCGCCAATGAAGCGTGCTACTTGCTGATTGTCAGTTTCAGATAAATCATTACGAGCGTTTAATCTCAAAAATTCGTTGCTGTATTCCCTAATATTACGTGTACCTTGTCGGCAATTCTGATATTGGTGGTACAAGGTCTGCTCATAATCCAAAGGTAGAAACCTCCTCCGCATCAACTTTTTCATCTTCGCCCAAACTCGTACAAGCGCCTTACCTTTTCTCCTTGTATTCGCTTTCAATTGTTCCCACCATGCCGAAGCCCCTCCTTGGAGCCTGACACGCTAAAAGCTAACGTGCTATGATAGCAAGTGCACTAGTCGTGTGTAGTAATAAGTGTGGACGAAAAGTCCGGGTTGTCGAACCACGGAGACTTGAATTCTAGTTTATGATTTTATACAAAAAACAACTACAATAAAAGTAACTTAAATGTAAAAACGTGTACAATAAGAACAAGGTTATGCAAATGAATTAAAACTAATTATAAAGGGAGACTAAGGCACATGCTAGGTCCAAATTGATCAAATATACTTATAAAGGCTCTTGTTGTAGAATTACTCTTATATTGTTATGGTGAAAACTCCTAAGGTAGAGAATAACCGATGTCTCGCGTATAAACTCCTATACTTAGATCGTGATTTCCCAAATATCCCTATCCGGAAATCTAACCACTAAACATGCATTAATGTACTAGAGTTCACTCGATTTGAATCAAACGACTTCACCCGGGAATCTTTACCTATGTCTAGGGCAATTCCTCATTAGTTGCGGGTCATGATGTGAATTTCTTGCACCCTAAGTCAATTTTCTCCCGAAATATTAACCTAGGCATAAGATTCTAACATATAGTGATCAAGTATATGCAAGATAGACAAAAACACAATTCACATCACATAACAATATAAGAACAACCTCAACAATCATCTATTGTAAGCATATATCACAATTTGGCCTTACATGGCCCTAGTCTTACGAATTTAGTTCATAATTGAAAGCATAAAAGACATAAGAGGAATATTCATAGACATAAATGAAATGAAAAGCTCTTAAAAACTCCCTAAATGGTGAATGATGATGGATCTTGAAGTTGAGCCTTCAATCCCCAAGCTCTTTTCCTTCCTCTAGTTTTCCCCTCCAAGAGTGATGAAGAATGGTGATGAATGGTGGAGAAATCAGATTAGGGGCTGCCCCCCTCTCCTCCAAGAATCTGAAACTGAGAGTGAATGATGAAGAGTATGGGTTCCCCCTCCTTTTATAGCCAAAATTCCACTAAAGTATGCATTAAGAATTCCCATTAAAGTTCCCCAATGAGAATTCCACCTAAGGTGATGCTTAAAGTATGGCTTTTAAGATTCCAACCAGCTAAAAAATGCTGAACTTTCGGCCCTTAAGAATTCCACCAAGTATAACCATGTGAAAACTTCAACAAAACACATGCATGCTGCCATTTTCTTGCTTTCCAGCGCAGTCTTAGTATTTTCCTCATAAAATTCTCCACAGATCTCCAAATTGGATGATTCAAGTCCCCATGTGCAGATAAAACATAGATCTACAACTTTACAGAAGGACATTTTGTCCAATTCGGTCGCTAAGTATACCTAAATTACGTTTCAACATGGAGGTTGTTTCTGATTTGGCGCCCATAAAGTAAATCTACCAAGAAACACACTTATGACAACCCCTCAACACATGTGCTGAATTATGGCCAAAAGTGATTCTTACCCATCATATAATGCTGGAATTTAGGCTGAAAAGGAGTAACATTTGGACTATCCACGCCTAGGCATGTACTTCTCTGTTCGGCGCAACAATTGTATTTCCTTCATAACTCTCTCCACAGACCTCCGATTTGGATAATTCAAGTTTCCAAGTGAAGCTAACACAGAGATAAACTACTTTGTTGAAGGAGACGTCCTCAAATTCGAACTCGAAATATGCATACATTCTGTATTTGCGTGCGTTATTTCTCTATTGTAGTGATTTTCCACCTTTACTCGATAAGCACACAAATTAAACGCAAATGTGGTATAAATCATGCATAAACCAATATAAATCCAATAAATATGAGGCTCTAAAATATGTAAATTCACACCCTATCAGAGCCTGTAAGAAACAATCTTGGCTTGTTGATCATCATGAATCCTAGTGCAATTAAAATATTTCTCGACGCTGGATTCCCAATCGAGATAATCTTCAATATCCAGATATCCATCAAAAGTAGGGAGATCCATCTTTACACGAAAATCTGGGCCATCCTCACCATCATCTCTCCTGCCATTACGATGAAAAACACAAGGGGGTTCATGATTAACTCCTACGTCTTCCTCATCATCACTATCAAATGCTGCAGCGGGTTGTTGTCCACGTACCGCAGCAGGTTCGCCTCCCATAACAAGCTGGATCGGAGGCAATCCACCGTCGCGAGCCTGTCCATGATTAACGCCCCTAATTACACCAATACCGACGTTCAGTTCACGGATTGCAAGGGTTAATTCTGCAAGCACCGTTTCCTGATTCGCCATGAATTGTTGCAGATTCGCACTGAGTTCATCGACTACAGCACGAACGCCATCTACACCGTTGTTGGCCATCTTCACTCCGGGAAAACCGCAACTCTGATTACCACTTGACGAAGCGGAAGCAATTAATTGTGTAAAATCTAAAGATCACGTCTTTAAACTTACGGATAAATTTGAGCGCACTCAAGAATTGCAAAAGCAAAGACTTTATTAATAATTAAGAATGAATAATAATCCCCAAATTGCATAGAATTTAAAGAAAAAATGCAAAGACTCCTATTCTAATTAAATTAGGACTTCTACTCCTAATCCAACTCCGAAAACTGACATAATTCTAAAGGACTCCAAAATTCACCAAATTTGGCAAAAATACTATATCACGTCAGGTGACACGTGGCAAAATTTGGGCCCCATCCGACAAATAGACAATTAATTAAAAATAAAATAAAAACGTGAAAATTCGAAAAAAAACACTAAACGGACCGGACGAAGGCCTAAACGATGGAATTTGGGATCGACCCGCTACCGTAAAACGGTTCAACAATTCGATTGGATTCGTCTCGAAAAGAGCTTCGATTTGGTATATTGTGGGCCCCGTAACTCCAAGCAGATCAAAAGTTACAGCCGTTTGAAGTCTCACCGTCAACTTTTCGCTTATTTTTCACTTTTCTTCTTTCAAGCTTTTCCAAAAAATGCGTTGGCTTCTTGTTCTACATCACTCCAACACTCCAGCAACACCACTTTTAATTTCACGTGCAGATTTTAACAAGTGGGTTTCATCAGGGAGAGCCAATGCATGATTATGTTCAATCTCAAATTGTTTCACCTTCCAGTCAGAATCTCTTTCACGAGAAATCTCAAGTTTAGCTTTGCACCCTGTTTTGATATCGAGATTCCTTCTATTACTTCTTCGCTTAGTTTCAGCATTTTTTTCCTCTTTCTGTCCCTCTTTGTTACACACAAACATCTTCAGCCTAATCTCTTTAGATTTTTCAAAGTATCGATTTTTTGATTTTCTGACAACAAAACCATTGGCTAATCCATAAGATTCATATAATAAATAAGCCTCATCAATATCAGATACTACTTGGCCAATTGCTAACCTTGATTCTAATTCATTGATCATGGATGAAACCTTTTCAGCATCAATTTCTACATCTCCGTTCTCTCCAGAAGGACTATCGTTAAGAATTGTGATATCCATTCTTTCTATCAAAATATCAAAAGAGAAAATTCTTTTGCTGGAAAAGAACTTTTGTAAATAAAATCTGAAAATGCAAGAAGATAACTTACCCACCTGATAGAAAACTTCTTCCTTTAGTCTTCGAGCAATTCCATTGGTCCTGCTAATCGAATGTTAGAAATTAAATAATTAATAAGAGAAAAAAATTAGCGATTTTGCTACTAAAATAAGATAGAGAAATTTTAGTAGAGAGTTGAGGGAGAAGAAGCTTAAAGAGACGCGGTCGGCATGAGGGAGAGACGACCGGAGGAGGGAGGAGGGAGGAGGGAGGAGAAGCTCAAAGCATTCGGGAGAGGTGAAATGAATTATGCAGATTTTTTTTTTCTGTTTTAAGTTTGTGAATCTAGCCTTGGTTAATCATGGTTAAAATGGTGGGCCCTCCTGGTTTTAGCTTTAGAATAAAATATTAAGAAAATTAAAAAATATATATATAAATGGTGGGACCTGGAGCCCGGCTCCAAGTGTCAGCAAGAATCACCCATCAGACACCAAGGGCTTGATGGACCCAAATATATTATTATTATTTTTTAACCTTTTTACATACTTAAAGGTAATTATATCTCATTTTAGTGCTTTAGATTTATTGTTTTGTTGCTTGATGATTGCTTCTTTTATTGTTTTGTTGCTTGATGATTGCTTCTTGTATATATTATACTCCATTATAAAAGTATGTGTTAGTTTTTTGATATTTTTAATATACTTAAAATATTTTTATGCAATTCAAATTTTTAATCACAAGAGAGTCGAATACAAAAAATAAACATAAATTTTGTTTGTAAATTTACCTTAGGACTCTACAAATACAAATATATATAGAAGTACATTAGGTCACTCCTTTTTATTTATCCATTGAATCAAAGATGAAAAGAAAGCACTTAATCATTATATATGCATGCTTCTAAGCTATATATAATATATATATATATATATTACATTAAAGCTCCTAATAATTTACATAAAAAAATCTGCCTATTGAAAATTAATTAATTGAGATTATTTAGGTTTGTGATTTTCTCTTTTTATAACCCTACATTGTTATCTAACAATTCTTCCTGACAATTGAGACTAAAGGAATTACCAATAAAACATCTATATCGCACTCCCAAATAAATAAAAATGTTTTTTAAGAAAATTATTAAAATATAATATATTTGATATAAAAATATATTATAATATGTAATGTTTTCTTATATTAGTATAAAATAATATATTAATGTATATTAATTTTATCTTATTAATTTTGTAGTAAGATAAAATTAGTATACATATTAATTTATATAACGTAATATATTAATTTATATTATAGGTTATACTTATTGATTCTCTTCATATGTTTTATCATTTGGCATATAAACATTAATGTATTATGGGAATTGATATTTGCACTCCCAAATTTGATAATAGCACTCCAATCTCCTTTTGTGGTGAGTAATAGACCAAAATGTCCTTATAAATTTAGAACACAATTTGTATTAATTGTAAAAAAAAATATACCCTTCATACAATATTTTTCACTTTTATCTTTATAATCTCATAATTTATTAAATCATCACTTTTATTTATTTTTTTACTGACATACATTTGATTTAGTTTACCTAATATTGTATATATGTAGTTAATTACCCATATGTAATAAACAAAATTTTATTATAACATAAATTGAGAATTATGACGTAGATGTTGTTGATATCTTAAAATAAAGTTATGTAATATATAATGAAAATAAATCAATATACAATGGATTATTAAAATAGAGCAATTGGAGGTTATATATTATAATATATATATATATGTGATATTTACATAAACTGACAATCAAATTATTATTTATTTAGTAAACACATAACAAATAATTATTTTATTATTATTATTATTTATGTACTGGCTCGCAAGTCTGCGAGTAGGTATATGTTCAAGCTCAACTGTTAAAATTGCAACTCTAATTGAGTCGGGCGGACTTGGTGCCCACCCTCAAAATAATCAGAAAGGATAAATATGCATTACTCTTTTGCTTTATTTCTAATTCTTTTATATAGCTTGTTTTATTTCAAGATATCAACTCTACTTCATCACTGTTAACCTATATTATAGTGTAAATTTGGTTCGTTCATATATCTAAATTCTTTTTTTTTAAAATATAAGATTATTAAAATAAAGCAATTGAAAGTAAAATATTGTGTGTGTGCATATATATATATATATATATGTGTGTGTGTGTATTTATTTATCTTGACATAAGTTGACAATCTCACTATTTTAGGTATGGTCACTGAGGCAAACCGGTTCAATTAGAACTCACATTTTCTAACAAATCGATCTTGAGTCTGAATATACTTGCACACATGCTCGCAAACCAATAATTAATAATAATAATAAATTATTTATTAATTAAACATGTAATAAATAATTGTGTTTTTTATGATTTATTTACTGGTTCTCAACCTGCAAGCATTTATATTTTGGCTCGATCTAGGCCATGAAAAAGCTAAGACTCTAATCAAGTCAGCTCTGCTCAGTGTCCACCCCTAAAATATATACAAGGATAAATAATATTAGTCTTTTGCTTTATTTTTAATTTTATATATATAGTTTACTTTATTTTAAGATATCAAATCTACGTCATGTTTGTCAACTTATGGTATAACGTAACTTTGGTTAATTCATATATGTGTGTGTGTATATATATATATATATAGTGGCAGATCTAGGATTTGAGTTCAGTGGGGGGGGGCACTAGGAACTTTACCCAGGGGGGTGCGGGGGGCTTGCCCCCGCGGTACGGTACGCTATATTTATTCGGGAAAATATAATAAATAATTAGGTTCAATTACAACTTTTGACATAATTTATACTTTTATACCTCTTTTATACCTCTTTTGTTAATAGCTAAGCATTCTGTTAAACGTGGATTCGGTTCGCATACTTTCCAGAGTCGATCACCTTCATCCTCACTTCCAAGGGAAGCATAAATGATGAATTGCTCATGTTTTGTGTTTAGGTGTTGAAGAACTTGTGATTTTTTGGAAGAAAATCTGATTTTAAAGGCAACAAAGCTGAAATTGGTGTTTCTTGGCGCCGAATTGGTGTGATTTGGAGGGAAAATTGGCCCTCGTTAACTATTGGACGGAAGAGTTAACGGAGGGACCAAAAGTGATTAAATTTAGATAAGTGAGGGCTCAATTAGATGAGGGCGATATGTGGGGGACCAAAACTGAAATTGGGGTATAAGTGAGGGACGAAAAATGAAATTTTCCCTATGAATTTACATAAAAAATTATTTGTTTATAAACTTAGCTCTTTCATGAAATGATTCAGTTTTCATGAGAATAAATATATATTTATTCTAATAATTATAGTTTGTTGGATAATAAAACCCTTAATTGGATCATGGGAGAATTGCAAATTTGCAACATTAGTCCCTCATTATTTACAAATTTACAAAATTAGTCTCATATGATCCATTTTGTTGCAATTTAGTTTCAGGCGTTAATAATTTGACGCGTGTAATGCACACACTTAATTTTATTACTGATCACATGGAAGACATGTGACCTAATTAATTAACATTTTCCATTCATTTTTCAACAGTTGTGACCAAATTGTAACAAAAAATGCATCATATAGGACTAATTTTATAAGTTTGTAAACAATATAAGTAAAAAATACAGCAAGCCCTATCCTACGAGACTAACATTGTAGTTTTCCCTTCAATTATTATCAATGTTTTGAAGGGAAGATTGCCATTTTAATCTCATAACTTAGGCTATGTGCAATTTTGTTCCCAATATTATAGAACTCTCCATATATTCATCCCATATATTCGAAAAATGTGCAATTTTAGTGCAAACCCCAGGCTCCGTTAGTTTTTAACGAAAAATAGTGTGTGCCTCTCACATGCACTATTAATTCTCTCCTGGGACCAAATATTACATAAAAGTCTAAGTTATAGGACCAAAATTGCACACGACTTTCAGTTTGATTTTTTTTCAAGTAATTATTTATTCTTCTAATTTTGTTTTCTATTTATTTTTCTTTTCTTTCTTTTACTTTTTTAAATTCATTTTTCTTTGTATTCTCCAAATATGACAACAATTAATAAATAACACCAAGTCACAATTTTTTTAATTTTGACTGAAATTGTACTAATTGGTCTATTAAGTATCAACTAGATATGCCATGATATAGATTCATAAAATAAAATAAATGAACTTATATAAAGACAAACGAAATATGTGCATATCATTTATAGAAATAAGATCTCATATTATATGATTATGGATGTTACCCTACACAATTCACGTATTTTTAAATGAAAATAAACAAACTTGGGTCACATGCAATTTTAGTCCCGAAACTTGGGTCATGTGCAATTTTGATCCAATATCATGAGACATAAATTGCACAATTAAACATGCACGAACATGCTACTTCTGTCCAATAACTAACAAACATTAGGCTTGTGACCAAAATTGCACATATTTTGAAGATATATATAGGATGCAATATGATGAATGTCATAATATTGGGACCAAAATTGCACATTGCCTAAGTTGTGAGAGAATTGCAATATTAATCTCATAGGATAGGGATTGTCGCCTTTTTAGTCCCATTATTTACAGATTTGTAAAATTAATTCCATATGATGCATATTTTTGCATTTTTAGTCCCAACCGTTAAAAAATAACATAAACTTTAAATTTGGTCACGTGCTTTAAACATGATCAGTAATAAAATTAGCGGTACGTGCATTACACGAGCGAATGTTCGTCCAATTTTTAACGGGTGAGACCAAAATTGCAACAAAATATATCAATATGGAACTAAATTTGCAACAATCTCTGTCCTATAGGATTAAATATATTGCAATTTTTCCTATTTTCAAATTGAATAATATATATATATAGACACACACACACATCACTTATCTTAATGAGATCATATAGTTCACGTGCAACGCACATGTTATTTACTAGTATAAGCAAATATGCGCGTGCTTAATAATTTTAAAATTATAAATAAGAATAGTTAATTTATTTCTCAAGTTGTGAGATATAATTTTTTTTTACATTTTTGTAGATTTGATTGAAATTATAGTAACTATAATATTTTATCTATGATTTTGTATAAGATATAAACTACGGTAACGTTTGACACTTGATGAATATTTATTGGTGCATTAATGTCATACCAAAACTATCAACTAGACGATTATCAAAAAAAAAAAAAAAAAAAAACTATCAACTAGACCAAAGTAGATTTTCTAAAACCTAACTCTTTATGAAAGAGTTTAGATTATCCATAAATGATATACAATCCCAATTATAGAAGAAAAGAAATATACAAATTATTCAATTATTTACTTTTGAAATCGACATCTAAACATTAAAACTTAATTGTGTTGCAGAGCAAAGAAGGCAGCGAGACTATGGCTACATGTTCAAGTAACAGTCTCATAACAACGTCGAAAATATTTGATACAAAGGAAAGGGAGAAGAAAATAACGCACATATTAGCTTTTTACAGCACGAAACTTGAGCTTATAATATACAATCACTACACTCTCTTGCCAAACTATGCAATGCAACATAAAACTTGCAATAATTTCAACATATTGCAGTAATTTTAAGATTGATAAAAATCCTTAATTCAAACATATGTATTCGGAGTTCCATCGATGGGCGTGGGGGCTGATAATATCTTTTTTCCTCGTTCGTTTCTGCTATTTTCGGAAAATTTCAAACTAGCTCTGTGAAAGCCTTTTTCTTTCTCAGCTGAAGTCCATTCAGACAAGTAATAGTCTTCTTCCGTCGTGCCTTTACTAGACGCACCGCAGAACATCCCGCCCCATTGAGGGAAGTATATGAATGTAATTACTGAGGTACAACATATAATCATGATCCCCATAAGTGTTAACCCTTGTTCTGTAGTGTATGAGGATCCTCTGAAGAAGATTACTTGAGTAAGGACGGCTCCTACGTTTCCACCGCCACCCGTCATCCCGGATATAATGCCGAGAGACCTAGTAATCAAGATGCAAGGGAAGTTGAATGAGGTTTAAGTATATATGAGACCATATTTATGGAAATGTCATTGTTAAATCGAAACCATTTCATGACAAAAGATGTTTGTTTTCTTCCGCATCTCATGACAATAAGAAAGTTAGTAATGAGTTGTCGAGTCTGAAAAAAAAAAAAGTACTATAAAAAGGATTCTAAGTTGCAGTTTACAGTAGTCCGTTTAGCCAGACGCTCCAGCTATGGATATATTAGCCATTACTAACTCATAATCAAAAGAGTTTGTGTAGACTTGTAGTTTACAGTAGTCGGTGCACCCATAGACTCTAATAGACTGTTCATTTACCTTGTGATTCGTAACTCAAAAATCAATAAGAGTCTATGTAGCATACACTCCAATTATAAATAGACTAATCATTTTTTTCTCTTGTAATCCGTAACTCGAAAATCAATAAGAGTCTGAGTAGCCATAACTTGCAATTTATAGTCCCCGGTGTAGCCATAGACTCCAAATTGTTCATTTATCTTTTATTCGTAACTCAGAAATCAATAAGAGAAATAGACTTCAACTATAAACGGATTAGATATTTTTCTCTTGTAATTCGTAATTCAGTAATCAATAAGAGTCTGTGTAGCCATAGACTTGCTACACCAATAGTAGTCGGTGTAGCCATAAACTCTAGTTATAAAAAGATTAGTCATTTCTCTTGTAGTCGGTAACTCATAAATCTATATTCCATATTTATTATAAAAGTGAGTGTGGGGCTTGATGATGTTTCTTCCAATTGTGAAAAACACCATTGTCCTCACTCACTTAAATAACCTTAATAATATGTTACTATTTAGTAAATTAAATATATATAGAATGCAATTACGTGTACGTGACTCATGACTAAGAAGCTAGAAGGTCATAAGACACCATTATCAGCACTTAAGTAAACTTACTAATTATATGTTACTATTTAATAAATTAAATACATATAAGATGCAATCATGTGTACATGAGTCATAACTAAAAAGCTAGAAGGTCATCCAATGACTTTTCAACTACAATTTTTAAAATATTAGTTAAAGATGATTATTAAACGAATCAGACTTCCTCGTACAACGCACGTGCACTTTGTACTATTCAATAAGAAGCAGTATGATTATAGACTTGTATGGAATTATTATTTCAATATTCTTCTCTTACTTAATTATAGTTACGCCAACGGAAAACACCAAAAACATAATAATACTAATGACTTATAGAGAAAGCATACCTTCTTGAAACAAAAGGAACAACTCCAAAGGTAAGTCCACAAGCAGCTTGAACAAACACAGAAAATATGAGCATCACAGCAATTGACACATTCAAAGATCCAACTTTCCCCAACAAGATACAGAAAACTCCCCCTAACGTCTGCACAACCCACAGTGTCCACAACCTCCCCCTCATCCCGAACTTCTTCGCCATAAAATCCGATAATACCCCTCCTCCGGGCCTCGAGAAAAAATTCGCTAACCCAAAACTAGCTGCAATAATTCCAGCTGTATGAAGATTCACATTAAACCTATCGTAAAAATACTGCGCGATAATATTGTCTATCGTTAACTCAACCCCGAAACAATAACCGTAAGTCAAGGCCAATATCCACCCTCGATAATTCGTTATCGCGTGGTAAAAAACAGAGGCAAAATCGTCTTTATGCTTATCACCGGACTTATGAAGCTGCGAAAAATTTCCATCCGGTAAATCCTGGCCTAGAAAGAAAATCCCGTAAGCTGATAAAGTCTGAAACAGGGCAGGGATAAAAAATGAAATTCGCCACGCCGTAAACTTATTTGCTCCGATATGTTGTATAAGATCGAACACTAAAGGCATGATCAGCTGGGTCGCACCGCCACCGAGGTTGCCCCACCCGCCCGCTAACCCGTTCGCTGTCCCCACGACCCGGGCAGAGAACAGAGAGCTCATCCAAAACTGTGTAGAGACAAAAGTTGCTAATGAAAAACCGGTAAAGAAACGGACCAATAGAAATGAGACTGGTGAATTGGCTATTGCCGTGCAGTAGACTGCTGGCGCAGTTATTAAAGTTAGAGCTGCGGAGGCGAGGCGGGGGCCGAATAAGTCGCAGGCGGTCCCCATGGCGATACGCGCGAAAACTGCTCCTGAGACTGCTGCAATTCCTGCATTTCCTATATCAGTGGCCGTGAGATTGAGATTGTCACGGATGATGGGGAGGAGAGGTGGTGCAGCAAAGGTGGAGACGAAACACGCGAAGAACGAAATCCACGAGAGATGGAAAGCGCGCATATGAGGTGGCGATTGCGAAAACAGCTTGAATTTAGTGGCTTTATGTTCGGAGTCTACGGGGAGTGAGAATTTGTTTTGGTGAGATTGATCTTCACCTTGAGAAATCTCCATGTTTTGAAGAGTTGGAGGTGGTGGAATTTGATTTTTGCTCTCTTTCTTGGTTTGCTTGTGTGTGTGATTTTGGGGTGGCTTATATTTATAACATAAGAGGGACTGACATAACGTGCAGTGACTTTGCACAATTTTTCTATTTTGGACTAATCAATTTAGTGGGAAATAGTGTGAAGAAAGGGACAAAATGGTTGGGTCGATTCCGTAGGGTCGACACATTTTTCAGTAGAAGTAGGAGAAAACACGAGAAAAAAATATATTGTGTCGGAATGACACGAAATTCGATTCGCACGATCATAGTGAATGGCGTTCTATGCCATGTGGGTTGGTGTTTTTTAGTCATCTGAACTTGCTTAAGCCTCAAATTGGAGTTTAATTATTTTCGTATTCTTTTAGGTTTTCCTTGTTTTTACCTTTAAATATTGTTATTTTGATCTTTGCAATTTTTTTTTTTTGACAATTGAATAGCATTTTCTTTTGAGGACCCTAGCTGCATTGGCTAATTTTTTTGAGAAAATCATTGTGGTAAAGGCTTTCTTCTTTACTTTATATATTCCGCTGCGTTTGGACCATGTAATGGTCAAATCAGTAAAATTGGCAAGACAATCTATGGTCGAGATTGACATAAGCATATGGCAGAACAATAAATTACATACCTCGAAGATGCTTTGAATTGGGATGTCTATAGATTTTTGACAATGTGTAGGTGCAATAATCGACCTGTGGCATGATCCGACCAAGTGTATCTTATTTTGGTAAATAATATTGCATAAAGAGAAATAAAAGAACAAAGTAGCCGAATCACGGTCTACAAACATGATGATGCTAAAATAGATAATAACATGACGATCCGACCAAGTGTTATATGATCAAAAAGGCGAGCCAGTCGGTTAGCTCGAATCTTGTCAAAAATACGCAGACTTTTGGGCAATTAGGATCCTGTATTTCGAACTGTATTTCATCTCATATTTTATGTACTTATATGCATGTCAAATGTATAAATATTATCCTTATATATATAAGTGATATGACTTTAATTTATATACACTTGTCGTGCATAAAACGTACAGGGAATAAGAGATATAACACGCAAATTATGGACGACCCTTGGGTCCAATAGTGATTCTCCTTGAGTATGAAGGGGATTTTGGTCAATTAACTAAATTAACCATGTTAGGCGTTGTCTATAAGGTTGTCAAAACTTCAAAACTTTCCCGGATTGGTGATTAAAGCATTTGATGCTTTGTAGAGGTGACCTTTTGTGGGGGAAGAAAGGCAGTCCCAAAGGATGAAAACTCTTAACACTATCGCCGAGTCTCATTTCTTATTACTATTTGACAGGCGAATAAGTATAAAAGATTGAAATTTTGTCATAAAAGTTGAATAGAAGTAATTGCTAGTGGTGTGAAGTTCAAAGGTTTTTGCGTAGTAGGAAAGTGATGTTCCATTGACTTTGGAACTGGGGGTGGGCGTACCAGGAATCCAAGGGAATGTGCAATTTTTGACTTGGTAAGATATTCTTTTAGACTTTTCTTACATTTATTTAATGACACAAATGTCCTTGTCTTACATCCATCTTTTGACCTTGACAAAGATGTCTCCTTTTCTATACAATACAACTAACTGGGCTTTTCATGCTAATAGGGACTCTACCATTAATGTTGTTTTGTTTTCTCGTATTATGGATGATGTTGATTGTAATTAAGGCTAGAATGGCCAAACTATGTCCTGTTCTGCTTTTTCTCATGTTATAAAATTTTAATTTATCAAAAAAAAAAAAAATTAGATGGAAACAAAGAAATGATCCAAGCAATGTTGGACTGTTCTGCAATTTAGTTAGGGAAACGGAGATTTTCTGGACGATTGTTGTCTGGATGTGGATCTAGATGAACATTGATTGCACTTGATGTATTCAAATTACTATATATCATATGTGTATGTCGAGTGATGTTTATGTTTTAATACAATACAATGCTCTGAATTAAGTGGATACAAAGAAATGATCCAAGCAATGTCGCACCGTTCTGCATATTGGTCAAGGAACCAAAGATTGTCTGGACAATTGCTGTCTCGATATGGATTAGATGAACATTGATTGCACTTAATGTATTTAAATATTACTATATATCATCATATTGTGTATGTTGAGTGATGTTTCCTCTTTTATACAATACAATGTTCTGAATTATGTGGAAACAAAGAAGTGATCCAAGCAATGCCAGACAATTCTGTAATTTAGTCAAGGAAGCAGAGATTTTCTGGGAAATTATTGTCTGGATGTGGATGTGGATGTGGATCTAGATAAACGCTAATGTATTCAAATTACAATATATCTTCATATAGTGTATGTCGAGTGATGTTTCATTTTTTATACAATACAATGCTCTGCATCAGGTGGAAACCAAGAAATGATCCAAGCAATGCCGGACAGTTCTGCAATTTAGTCAAGAGATTTCGTGGGAAATTGTTGTCTGGATGTGGATTTAGATGAACGTTGATTGCACTAAAATATTCAAATTACAATATATCTTCATATTGTGTATGTCAAGTGGTGTTTCCTTTTTTCATACAATACAATGCTCTGAATTAGGTGAAAACAAAGAAATGATCAAAGCAATGCGTTAAAACTTGTAGAAGAAAAGAAATGGACGAATTATTCGATTATTTCCTTTTGAAATAGACACCAAAACGTTAAAATTTAATTGCGTTGCAGATCAAAGAAGGCGGTGAGACTACGGCTACATGTTCAAGTAAAAGTCACATAATGACATCGAAAATATTTGATGCAAAGGAAAGGGAGAAGAAATTAACACACATATATAGTAAGAAACTTGAGCTTATAATATACACTTCTTTGCACACCTTTACCAATTATGCAATGCAACACAAAACTTGCCAACTTACAGTAATTTGAAGATTGATAAAAATCCTTAATTCAGACATATGTATTCGGAGTTCCATCGAAGGGCGTGGGCGCTGATAATATCCTTTTACCTCGTTCGTTTCTGCTATTTTTGAAAAATTTCAAACTATATAGCTATGTGAAAGCCATTTCCTTTCTCAGCTGAAGTCCATTCAGACAAGTAGTAGTCTTCTTCCGTCGTGCCTTTACTAGACGCACCGCAGAACATTTCTCCTTATTGAGGAAAGTATATGAATGTAATTGCTGAGGTACAACATATAATCAAGATCCCCATAATTGCTGAGGTGTTAGTTGTCTTCCGCACCTCAGAAGAAGAAAGTTATTAATGAGAAATCGAGTTTGACAAACAAAAAGTACTATAAAAAGGATTTTCTCTTATAATTCGTAATTCAGAAATCAATAAGAGTATGTGTAGTCATAGACTTGCTACACCAATAGTAGTTGGTGTAGCCTTAGAGTCTAGTTATAAACATATTAGTCATTTCTCTTGTAATCAGTAACTAAAAAAAAAAAAATCTGTAGTACGATTATAGATTTACATGGACAGTTTTGCAATTTAGTCAAGAAAGTAGAGATTTTTTGGAAAATTGTTGTCTTAATGTGGATGTGGATCTGAATAAACGTTGATTGCACTAATATCTTCAAATCACAATATACCGGCATATTGTGCATGTTGAGTGCTTGTCTTAAGAAGCAGAAGCTCTAAGAATGATCCCTATATGAGATTGTTATGATATAATTCAAACGCTTTAATGTTTAGACACAATTTGACATCACCTAACAGCTTCGTCCAAATTCAAAAATAGAGATTTTTTGGGAAGTTCTTGTCTAAACATGGATATGGATGAGTATTGACTACACTAATATATCTAAATCACAATATATCAGCATACTGTGTATGTCAAGTGATTGTTGTAAGAGGCAAAAACTCTTAAGAACACACACGTGTGTATATATATATATATATATATATATATATATGAGATTGTTGATTTGATATAATTCGAACCATTTATTGTTTTATACACAATCTAACATTACCTACAAACTTTGTTCAAATTCGGAAATGGAGATTTTCTGGGAAATTCTTGTCTAACGTGGATATTGTGGATAAGTGACGATTGCACTACTGTATCAATGAAATTCTTATCTAAACGTGGATCTGAATGAGCGTTGACTATATTAATACATCAATCGACATACACAGTATGCTGATATATTGTGATCAAAGAATTCAAGTTTTCTTATATTAGAGGGTGGTTTGGTCATTTTAAGCAGCAATATGTTGTCACTTGGATTAATCTATGGCTTTTGAATTTTAAATAGGTGAATGGGATATTCATAGTGAATATAGAATCATGCAAGTATCTAATAAACAATTAATGCCTTCAACAACTTCGCTTCTATACTTTAATTACCATCCATGTTTGGAAATCGGGAATGATGCATGTCGCCGTATGCTAGTGCCACGTGGCTTATTATCACTTGCAAACAAAGAGGTGAAATTAACTTAGAGATGATTTTTGGACTATTCAAATTCGCGTATCATCTTGGATTTCACTTTTATATGTTTTTATAAAAGATTTTATACATTTTTCGGGCATTTATATTGTTGATTACATAGTGAAATATCAAATTGAAATAGAAAATCCAAATTGCTGAAGATGTGCTCCTTTCTCGAATTTTTATCTAATCTTCCACTAAGGCATGTTATCTAATATATTCCGCATCAAAATTAAAAGATTTATATACATTTAAGAGAACGAGGCTAATGAATGGACACCGGAGAGAACCATTTCAATTCGTTTTTCGAAGTTTTAAACGAGGTTTGGAAAATTAAAGTTAAGTGTATCCTCACATTATTTTTTGTTAAAATAGTTATTGAAAGCTATCACTTTCGATCTGTATTTTAAAATAGTATTTCATATTATATATCATCTCACTTGTGTACGTTCCATAAACATAATTCACATCACTGTATTTATTTAAATGAATATTTAAAATAATAAATGAAATATAAAAAGTATACCGTTCTTGCATTGGAGCAAATTTCTTGTTGTATGTATATATATAGGTAAGTTTACTGCTACAAGCAACACATTTGGCTCGAGAGGGACTTGAGGGAAAGTAAAACTTAACAAGTTGGCATAACAATGGAATTAAGAGTAATGCTATATATCATTTTTTTAATTTATATATCATCGATAATCAATTGCAATTATTTATTTGAATAGATTTTATACACCCATACTTCTAAATCAAGTGGAGGCGAGAAAATGGTTGTATAAAAACAGGGGTATATAATATTTTTCTTAGTATAGAATTTCTCACAAGTGTTTGCTTATATATAATGACATCACTACGTAGATGGCTTGGATTGTTTGGTGATACATTTCGTACTTCGCTTCACCTATGCACTTTGAATGAGCTATAATATTTCTTTAAGTATGAAATTTAAATGAATTGTATATACATTAATAATTTAGAAGTGAGGCTGAAGTTCCATTGACTTTGGAAGTGAGAATGGCGCCCGCGTACCAAGAATCCAAGGGATTAATGTGCAATTTTTGGGGAAAAATGCATATAACCCCATGTGTTATCATTTTTTTGCTGAAAACCCCCTTATGCTAATTTTTTTGCACGAAACCCCCTTGTGTTAGTCTAAACCCAGCACGAAACCCCCAATCCTACATCAAATACACTGCGCGTGTATGCTACTTTTCGCGGATTTAACACGAATTAGGGGTTTCGTGCAGGGTTTAAGCTGACACAAGGGGGTTTCGTGCAGGGTTTAAGCTGACACAAGGGGGTTTCGTGCAGGGTTTAGGCTGACACAAGAGGGTTTCGTGCAAAAAAATTAATATAAGAGGGTTTTCAACAAAAAAGTGATAACACAGGGGGTTATATGCAATTTTCCCCAATTTTTGACTTGGTAAAAGATTCTTGTTAGACTTTTCTTACATGTGTGTCTTGTCTTACATCCATCTTTTGATCCTTGACAAAGATATTTCCTTCTTTATACAATACAATGCTCCGAATAAGGTGGAAACAAAGAAGTGATCCAAGCAATGGTGGACAGTTCTGCATATTAGCCAGGGAAACAAAGATTTTCTAGGAAATTGTTGTGTGGATGTGGATCTGGATGAGCATTGACCATACTACTGTATCTAGATCACAATATATCAACATATTATTTATGTTGAGTGATTGGTGTAACAAGGGAAAACATGAAAGACTATCCATATATGAGATGAGATTGCTAATTATTTTTATATATATGCAATAGTTTTAAACGAAGCCAGTTAATATTTCACTTCGTTTTTCATCTCATATATGGATAGTTAAATTATTTATATTAATGTGTACGAAGCCTATTAATATTTCACTTCGTTTTTTTTTTAAGTTTTAAATTAAACGCGCATCGCACTGTTCTTGTTAAAAATAGTAATTAAAAGTTAGCACTTCAGGTCATGTATTTTGGAATGGCATTTCATATCACATCTCATATCTCTCATCTCACGTGCACATTACAGGTACATAATTCACACAATTCTATATATTTAAATAAAGATTTAGGATTTGGATCATGTATAAGAGAAGTAAAATACATGAAAAGTATACAATTCTTAGTTAGAGCAAGTAGGTTATTGTATGTTTTTAGTAAAGTTTACCGCTATGTGTAGGATTTCTCACACCATGTTTGCTTATTTACGAGTTCACTATGCAGACAATACTGATCATTTATTGTAAAATGATGACAATTTTTGTACCTTTGCTTCACTGCACGATGAGTGAGCTATAATATTTCCTTAAGTATAAATTTTGAATGAATTATATATATACAATTGTAGTTTAGATGTGTTAGCATCATTTTAAAATAAAAGATTTCAAATGGTATGCCGGTGCCGCATATTGCATATATAGTAACTAGGGTTCGTGCATATATAGTTCAATATGAGATTGCATTGTTTACTGTGTGGAATGATTTTTTAAGGAGTTCCGGACGTTAAATTCTTATACAACTATAATTATTCATGTAATATTGATTCTTATACAACTATAATTATTCATGTAATATTGATTTCACATGAACTCATTATGTATTGGATGATTGCGATTGTTTAGAGACGACAAGTCCCATAAAAGACACGTGTGTGTGAGTCGATTTTCCTTTTGCTTAGTGATGTAGCTTACTTCCGGGATGAATATTGGCCACAAAGTTACTTATTTTGTTTCCGTTCCAATTTCTTGATAAATTGTCGTGTTTGACCTATAGTAATTAATTAGCGTAGATTACTTATATTTCCGGATACTAATATATTTTCTGAATCGTTCAGTGAGGCTTATTGCTGGAGTAATGAATTTCGATTCTTTCTTTCAAGTTTAATTGCGACTTTCGGAGTCTTTGTTGATGATATAGTCCACTTGAGCTATTTTTAGATTTTTTGCAATATTTCATGATACACGAGGACTTCATATTTCTGAAGATTTTTTTGTTAGATTAGAGAAAACCCCGTAGGAAACTTGTATTACTGAATAATATATTTATAGAGATACATGTATTTGGTAAACAAGAAACCCTAACTATAAACAAAGAAAAGATAAATACAAGGAAACATAAAGAAACCTAAATTAACATAAATACTAAAAAGACGATATGAAAAAATATTATATTATCTAACACTCCCCCGCAGTCGAAATGTGAGAGTTTTGAACGTTGAGACTGGATCAAAGAAATCCGGTCATAGAGAATTTGAAAAGAAGACAATGACAAATATTAAAGGCGGCGGCTCCAAGTCCTCGTTTTCAAAGGGTGAGCGGTGGCAACTAACAAAACTAAAAATGGCGGCGGCTAAGTGCGGGGCCAGCGGCATAAAATAAAAAGACAGGGCTCCAAGTCCTCGTTTTCCAAAGGTGAGCGGCGGAGACATAAAATAAAAAAGAAAAAGAAGAGAAAACGAGATAAGGGAGAAGAAGCTGGCGGCGGCGGCGGCGACCAAGAAAGAGGGCGGCGGCTGAGGCCATAGGAGAAAGAAGGGGAAAAAATTAGATAAAGAAAAACTAAACTCTATAAGAGGCGCCGGACAGGGACAGCGACTTGAGGATGGCACCAGAAGCGAGAGATCGAGAGACCATGACTCTGATACCATGTTAGATTAGAGAAAACCTCATAGGGAACTTGTATTACTGAATAACATATTTATAGAGATACATGTACTTGGTAAGCAAGAAACCCTAACTATAAACAAGGAAAAGATAAATACAAGAAAACATAAAGAAACCTAAATTAACATAATACTAAAAAGATATGGAAAGATATTATATTATCTAACATTTTTATATATATTTTGGGCCACATTTTGACGGTGTAATCTCTGTTTTCTTGTGAAATTGTGAACTACGTGAACCATATATGTCAGTAATTAAGTACTCGTTTATACGAGAATGTCACTTGAACTTCGTTGCCACTCAAATTTTTGATCATCATAGTTTACCCTGAACATCATGGAGGAAGAAGATATGCGAAGAGGGATTGACGTCTACTTCTACGACCTGCACCGCTTCGACTCAAAGAAACAAAGATATTTCCTTCTTTATACAATACAATGCATAAAACAAAGATATTTCCTTCTTTATACAATACAATGCTCCGAATTAGGTGGAAACAAAGAAGTGATCCTAGCAATGCTGGACAGTTCCGCATATTAGTGAAGGAAACAGAGATTTTTTGGGCAATTGTTGTGTGGATGTGGATCTGGATGAGCATTGACCATGCTACTGTATCTAGATCACAATATATCAACATATTCTTTATGTCGAGTGATTGGTGTAACAAGGGAAAACGCGATGAAAAACTATCCATATATGAGATGAGATTGCTAATTATTTATATATATATATATATATATATATGCAATAGTTTTAAACGAAGCCTGTTAATCTTTCACTTCATTTTTCATCTCATATATGGATAGTTAAATTATTTATATATATGTGTAAGAAGCCTGATAATATTTCACTTCATTTTTTTTTAAGTTTTAAACGCGCCTTGCACTGTTTTTGTTGAAAATAGTAATTAAAAGTTAGCACTTCAGGTCATGTACTTTGGACTGGCGTTTCATATCACATCTCATATCTTTCATCCCATGTACACATTACATGTATATAATTCACACAATTGTGTATAATTAAATAAAGATTTAGAATTCGTATCTTGCATAAGAGAAGTAAAATACCAAAAGTATAAACTTCTTAGTTAATTAGAGCTAGTAGGTTATTGTATGTTTTTATTTAAGTTTACTGCTATGTGTAGGATTTCTCACACCATGCATGTTTGCTTATTTATAACTTCACTTTCCAGATGGTACTAATCATTTATTGTAAAATGATGACAATTTTCGTACCTTGCTTCACTGCACGATGAGTGAGCTATAATATTTCCTTAAGTATAAATTTTGAATGAATTATATATATATATATATATATTTGTAAATTAGATGTGTTATGAATTACGAAATGAAACAACATTTTAGAATAAAAGATTTCAAAGGATATGCCGGTGCCGCATATTGCATATATAGTAACTAGGGTTCGTGCATATATAGTTCAATATGAGATTGCATTGTGTACTGTGTGGAATGATTTTTTAAGGAGTTTCGGGCGTTAAATTCTTATATATACAACTATAATTATTCATGTAATATTGATTCCACATGAATCTCATTATGTATTTAACGATTGCGATTGTTTAGAAACGACAAGTCCCATAAAAGACACGTGTGTGTATGTGAGTGGATTTTCCTTTTGCTGTTAATTAGCGTAGACTACTTATATTTCCGGATACTAATATATTTTCTGAATCGTTAAATGAGGTTTATTGCTGGAGTAATGAATTTCGATTCTTTCTTTCAAGTTTAATTGCGACTTTCGGAGTCTTTGTTGATGATATAGTCCACTTGAGCTATTTTTAGATTTTTGCAGTATTTAATGATATACGAGGCCTTCTTATTTCTGAAGATGTTTTATTTTGGGCCACATTTTGACGGTTTGGTCTTTGTTTTCTTGTGAAATTGTCAACTACGTGAACCATATAAGTCAGTAACTAAGTACTCGTTTGTACGAAAATGTCACTTGAACTTCGTTGCCACTCAAATTTTTGATCATCATAGCTTACTCTGAACATAACGGAGGAAGAAGATATTCGAAGAGGGATTGATGTCTACTTCCGCGACCTGCACCGCTACGACTCAAATAAACAGAGATTAAAGCATCTAAAGATGGTCTTTGAATGTGTCGGAAACCCAATAGTAATTGATAATTTTTTTTTTTAGAAAATGCTATATACCACCGTTTTTATACCATTAATTTTTCACCGCCCCTTGATTTAGAAAGTATGGATGTATTAAATCATTAAAATCAAATAATTGCAAGTAATTTCTTACTAAAACTAGAGGAGGTAAAAAATCGGTGATATATAAAAAGTAGTATATAACATTACCTTTTTTTTTGATAAAAAAAATTCTATTTCTAATTAAGTAAACAAAAGGTCCATAAAAATTTCGAGTACCAGTTTGCCTTCCAGGGTGTTTTCACTTTTGAGATCACTAGTAAGGAGCACGTCCGTTGCGCGTGGTTCATATGAACTTGTTTAAAAAAATTGTATAATTTAAATACTTATTGAATAAAATTGATATCTCGATGCACTTCATAAATAAATTGAATGACCTACAATAATAAAAATTGAAATAATAAATAAAATGAAATATACATAAATAGAGTTTAATCTTAAAGGTCTCATTAGTCCTTTTATTGTTGGATCATGATGGATGTTGCAACTTTCTTTTTACTTGACTTCATGAATTTATTTTTATATTACTTTCTTAAATTGGTCAACATCTCTTTATCACCACTTAAAATTATGTTGTTGATGTTCCGGTCCTTATTGTTTATTGTCAGTTGTTTTGCCTTGTTAGCATCACTTTCTTCATTATACGTGGTGTGTTTATCTTAAAGTTCTTTGATTTAGAAATGTTAGGTGTCGAATCCACACAAAAATAATTCCTACTCCTAAATTTGCAAATAGCGATGAGCAGGGTCGAATCTTCAGGGATTGGTTCAAATTATTTCTCAAATTACTAAAATTAAAATAAAAGAGGGGGGATTTTTAATAATCGATTAATCTAAAATTAAAGTAAATAACTAAAATTATTTAAAATCAAGAGATGCAAAATTAATCAAATAGAAGAAATCAATATGTGGTGAGATTCTAGCTTAAGGAGTTAATCTTCGTTTTGATTCAAAGAGTTGATCCTTGATGCAAAGATACTTCAATGTTCATGAATAAATTGGCTATAGTTATTAACAAGCTTTAACAACCTAGTTTCTCCTTTCGATAACCAAAACAAGCTCTTTGATTATTTCTCTTATTGATTAAACAACCCTAAATAAGCTCTTAGGATTTAATTTAACAATAGCATTAAGAAATAGAGAAACACCAATTCTAACCAACAAACTCACAAGCTCGGTTCCTTTAGATTAGATCACATATTCCCTTAACAACAATCGAAAAATTGTCCATAATCAATGTTATTAACTGCCACAAATATTAGAATTGACCAAACAATTACGGATTCGAGATTCTAAATGGTTATATACTATTCTGACAATCAAATAACGGGTCCTTATCATTCAGCTAATCAAAATAATAATTTCAACAAACACAGAAAATATGCAAATACTCAAGAACAAAGAAGGAATAAACATAAATTAGATCTCACAACTTTTGTAGAATCAAAACTTCAATAATGCTTGGCTAGAACTTGAGTTTTTAGCAATACATCTTGAAAAAAAGAAAAAACGCAGGAATTCTTCTCTTCTCCATGAAAATAACGTGTAGTATCAAAAAGTGTAGGAGCGATCATAATATTCCAGCAAATCCAATTATATATATCTAGCCAAAAGACTCCTAACTAAATCAAACTCTAATTCTAATGAAATAAAGAAACTAATTCCTTAATAGAATAAAATACTAATAAAACTCCTAAAAAAAAGGAAAGCTCCTAAAAAATAGGAAGACTCCTACAAAATAGGAAGGCTCCTACTCATCACACTAAAATAATGTGTCTTCATCATTTTCTTCTTTTGCTCCATCTTTTTCTTCCTTTTCTTCTTTTACGAACTTTCACCTATCAAAATAAAAAATCATAATAAATATCTATTATTAAAACTCAAATACCAATAAAACAATAAAGGAATTATATGAAAAATATGCATAAAATGCATACTAACAAGAAACTATTTAAAAAGTTTCAATTGCATTTTTCTCCCAATTATTCATGTTTTTCTTTCTTTTCTTCTCCTTGTTTATTTCTGGTTGTGCCTTTTCAGTTGCATCACTATGACACTAAGTTTTCCTTATTTATTTATGATCTTATGCTAAGTTCGAGGAGAAAACAAAATTTATTTGATGCTTGAAGACTTAGTTACGAGTCACCTATAATATTTTGAGTTATGTTCTCTCTAAAATATTAAAAATTTAAGTTAGCAATTTATATACTTGATAATATCACCATCTTCATTGTAAAAGCTCGTTGGAATATAATCGGTGTTGAATTTGGACAGTTTCTTAGAAAAGATATATTGTTTATTAATATTAGGGTGTTACATAAAGATTGTGCATACTGCATACTTTAAATAATAAAGACATAGAAAAGATTGACATTTATATAAATTTAAAACTTTTTGATCTACATAACCAATAAAAAGTACCTTGTTCGTGTTTAGCATTACTTGATTGAACTCTATCACTAACACGAGTTGAAGGAGCTAGCGGAGGCAAATGTTTGGATATTCTGATCGTTAGGGAAAAGAATTGGATACTGCAACGGGTCATAACATCCAATATAATATTTTATTCTATGTTTGTGACTTGAATGAGCATGAATTACGATGTGTAGTTCGAATGACATGTTAGCATTATTTGCTTCAATCCATTTACCTTCAATTTGATCACCTACTGGGGAATTATACAGTCGTTAATCTAATTTTCACATTTTTCGAAATATGAGGTTGAACCTTTTATATTGTAGGATAATTCTTAAATCTGTTGACGAATTTTGCACATGAATTCACATCTAAAAATTTTATGCACTTCTTTTTAGTAGATTCTAATAAGCTCGAGTCTTGCATTATCTTCATTCTCTTCTCAACCTCATTTTTAGTATCAGCAAAATACAACTGGAAAAATCCAAGACCATCTTCTCTAGGAAGTAAATCTGGTAGGTCGTGATAATACATTCCCCTGTGTTCGAAAAGTGTAAACTCCTCACCTTATAGATGCAAGCTCTTTTATCTAAGGCTTGTTAGCCTAGTGGTATCGGCTTTCACTTTCATATAGGTGGTCTTATGTTCATTTCCAGGCTGTCACAAGTTAAGATTTTTCTCTCCTTATTTGGAGTTTTATAAGGTCTGTGTGGCCCATAATTAAAAATTATCGGCCCGAGTTTGTCAGGTTAGGGTATCCCGCTTTGTCTAGAGTAAAAAATAAAAATAAAGATAATATGGAATTGAAAGCACACATTTTTTCTAAATTCGGCGGTCTCTTCTTCTTGGAATGAAAGTAGCTCGTACAACTCATTAAAAACTCTTATTGACTCAAGTTTAATTTTTCCACTACTGCAACAGAAATCTGTAGGCTCATATTTAAGTTTTACAACACCATCATAATTGCAATTCGATACTCTTTTTTCAGTTCCTGCATCTCTGAGGTCACATGCTCATAAATTTTTGAACCTAAAAGATTGAGATGTGTAAATATGCTAAAGTTTAGTATAGTAAGGAGATTAGTTCCATATATCGTTCTTATTGAACAAAAATTTTAAACATATAACCTTCTGATTCATATGGAACCATTTGAGCTCCAAGAAGCCAATGAGCTTGACAATTTTGGCAATTTCGATTTTGAAGTTTGCACTTGAGGAGAATGCACGCATCTCCATTGCTTTTGTAATTCATTAACATGTTGACTATATTTTCTTTCTCTTCCTTAACATGAAACCTAAACTAACTAATTTTTTTTATTTATGCATAATCAATATATAAATATTTAATCTATTATTCATATCAAAGAATTTATTATCTCATACACACTCATGGCCATTTCTCATTTATATATTTTTTTCTTTTATCTCAACTTGTGGGTTCTAGTTTAATGAGCAAAAATATAAATTTAAGTTTATCATATATTTTGGATTAACATAATAAGGTTATCTTAATTCTCACAAAAATAAATACAATAAGAAAATTTATATGGTATTTGTATATTTGTAGCAAAAGAATGTAATATAATATCACATAACAGCAATAATATAATAATCCTGCAAATAAATGTATAGTCCAAGTATTATTTATTTATTTTTCATGTTTATTAGAAATAATTTGTACTTTTAGACTTTTAGTGTGTTATGACAAAAGATTTTGTTTTGTTAAGTACGAATATAGAGTGACATCTGCGTAATAGTAATTCATTCTATATATAATCAAGAATTATGAACTTTTTTTGTTAAAAATATTGGCTATTATTAATTTTAATATTTTGTGATAAAATGTACTTCTTCTCTCGGTCTTTCAACCACAATTTGTACTTTGAAAGTGTTAAAGCTCACACAGAGCTGTAAATTCCTGGAGGAGGGAACAACACAAATCATTGCAATGTCAATAAATTCTTCTTTTTTGTGGCTAAATCATGGTTCTTTTTTTCTTTTTCTTTTTCTAAATCATGTCTCTGTAGTTTGAAGAGTCTCAAGTTTCTATTTTCTATGTTTTGAATTATATTAGATTTTTGAACCTTGAAGGACATCGCTAATCTAGCTCTTTTAATATAAAAAGTATATCATATATACTACTCTGATTAGTATATTATTATATTAAATATACATAGAAATACTTTTGTTAACTTTTTCCTTTAAATTTTATTTAATATTTTGTTAAAATAACTATGATATAATTAATTTGTGAAATGGAACTTGGCTTTGACATTCGAAAATTGACTTCGACAAGGAATTAATTACAAAAGATATTGGATAGATGTAAACATCAGGAACTGCAAAAGATTGTAAAGTCAAATCAAAATCATGATTAAAAATAGAATGTGATATTAGAGTCATGGCTATAAGTTAATTCTTCAAATTAATTCATTCATTCATATTCATATCAATAATTTAGTTAAGTACTGAACTACACCAAACAAATACGTACATTGGACAAACTAAACACATCCAATTCCTATCAATATACAATACAAGTGACAAACAAGATCTAATCTCCCCTGAAATTTAAAAAGACAATTATAATAATCAATCTTTAACATTGGAGCACAAAAATGAAACTCAAATCACAAGCTATTGAATATCAAAAGCTTCACTATTTTCTTCTGCAGATGTCTACATTCGTTCTATCCCTTCAGTCCAATTTTGAGATTCCGTAGCAACATCAATCTTGAAAGACGGAGCCCAAACACTATCATCAATAGTAGAACTAAAATTGTGTTTGACAACAAAGGAGATATACTAAATTGTTTTTGTGCTTCTGTAAGGGCACTACTAGAAAACATCCAAACAGCAAGGAGAGAAATACCTAGCTAAATGACGAATTTCGTAGCTAATTTATGTTACCAACGAAATCAGCAACGTAAATGTACACGTAGCTATATCGCTCGTAGCTAATCTCAGCAACGAAAATTTACATTGCTGATTTAGCTACGTAATTCACCAACGTAATTGTACGTTGCTGATCAGCTACGATGCAGATACCTAGCTAATTCTAGCAAGGTAACTTTTCGTTGCTAATTTCAGAACGAAATTCATCAACGAATCTATTACCTTGCTAACTTTGATGTTAATATATTCTGATATAATATTATTTAGCAAAGAATATTTTCGATACTAAATTTGATATTCAAGAATTAGCAATAAAACTTCCTATTGCTAATTTCGTTGCTGATATTTCAAATAATTTATTAGAAAATCAAATTATATTTATTTCCAAATGTACTTAATTAATAGAAAAATAATAATGCATATTCAACGAAATCACCGAAATAGAAATCTAGCATAATAGAAATTAATATTAAATATCAATTTTCCAAATGTCTACATAACATACAGCAATGCATATCCAAATATAAAAGTACCACATCATAACATATTATAATAAAACGTCATCACGAAACCAAATAAAATTGTCTTAACGCCCATTTTCCGAACCCATAGCAACACCCATTTTTATCGTTGCCTGACGCCTCAGCCCATACTTCAGGAATAAATGTAGATGATCCATGGGACAACCTCGCGCTTTCACGAGTGTGATTCTCCTTTAATCTAGTGTAAGTTTCCTGCAAAGTAAGATATATTTAAAATCAAAATAATAACTCTATATTGTGATGCTTATTACTAATCAACCGAAAAAGACTCACCGATACTCGCTTTGACTTCTCATCTACAAAAAGTCCTTGTCCTTGGTTCGTTCTATACATCGATTAAATTGTGTATCAAAATTGTTGCAAAAAAAATCATAGACATGTTAAAGGTTTTAGAAGTAACAAGGAATAAGTCTACGAGTGTGTATAAGTTTCTATCTTTCAAGCTATATCAAATTCAAGCAAAGAACCATTATAAGTCTCACAAAACGCCATAATTCAGAATATCATAATCAATATTGCAACATGCATAGAACTATTAAAAGATTTGAACTTGGGTTATCATTCAAATTTAAGTGCAAATGTAAACTTAGGTTCACAAAAGATCTCAGATTGAGATCTTGATACACTGATTTCCCACAATTAAGACAAACATAATCAAGCTTTCAATATAAAATATCATGTACCTCAATATCAAATACCATCTTTCTCAGAAATCAAAACTAATCTTACTCTTAGCTGCACAATACTTCTACTCTAGGACAATTCTTAATATTAGGGGTAAAAAAGTTTGGGAGCTTGTCAACCAAATACCAGGAACTAGATGTGTCAAATTGGGTTTGAACATTTTCATCACTAATTTAAATCTCTAACAAATTCTACATAATAGAAGACAAAAAAAAAAGGAATAAAGTGATTCGATACCTTTTTAGAAGTCCCCTATTTTGCATCTTAGTACAATAACCACAAAAATAGTAATTATTTGATTACTACAGTAGATTACTACAATAGTAATAAGGATATAGAAATATAAAACTTCAAAATAATTTAACCATTTCTAGTATTTTATTATGTAGATTATAGTTCAAAATTTTAATAGGAGTATCAGGTTATAAAAAACTTAGTAATACACTGGTTTACAATAACTAAGTATTTTTCCTATTTATATATATTACTAGGTATATGTAAAACTAAAATTATTATTAGAGAAAAGTGTGAAGTGTGAAAACTGAAAACTACGTTTTTGGTGGTAAATTAAAATTACTCATTAAATATTACCCAAGCATGTTTGTAACTGGGTCCAATTACTTAGTAAAATTTAGTGATATATACTAAGTGGTGATTCAAATTCTTTTGCCAGGATTTTTTTTGTTACAAAAATAAATATTATATATATATAATATTTACTTAGTAAAATGTAAACTATATATAATATTTATTTTTGTAACAAAAAAAATCCTGGCAAAAGAATTTGAATTACCACTTAGTATATATCACTAAATTTTACTAAGTAATTGGACCCAAGATGACGGCGACGGCGGCGGCGGGATCTTGAGGAGATGACGACGTATGATGGTGATTTGGGGCTGGCCGGAGGTGGTTCGGCGAGAGGCGGGAAGCAAGAGGGGAGAGGCGGGAGGCGACTGGTTAGGGCAAGATTTTGATTGAATATGAAATTTTCTAAGTTTTGCTTTGATATATCCCTTATTGATTAGATTTAGAATATTAAATATTATGGGCTAAATTTTAACTAAAAAAGGATTTTGCGTAGTGGTAGGCAGCTTTTAAGTTTTGTGGGAGGCCCAGGTTCTAATCCAAGAGAAAGCATTTTACTTTTGTTTTAAATTTTAATTATTGTTTATTTAATCAAATTAATATGAATATAAATTAACTCTTTAAATATATTTTACTTTTCACCCAAGACCTGTTGGTCTAGTGGTATTCACCTCCCATTTCATGTGAGAGGGCTTGAATTCGAATTCATGTTGCCACAAGTTGTGGCTCTCCCCTTTTTTACGGAGCTAGATAGAGCCTTTATGACTCAGAATTATAACTATCAACCCGAGTTTGTCGGTCTAGATATATAGGGTATCCCCTTCCCTTGAATTTAAAAAAATATATTTTACTTTTCATGTATAATTTCTATCAAAATCAAGATAAAATTTAATTTTATATTCTACCTCCGATTGAAGATGAAACTCAAATTTGCATTTCGTCCATCAACTCATATCAAATTTAAAAGGGTGAGACAAAATATGTGTTGTACGTACATTATAAGTCATTGGATAATTTGTATCAAATTAATTAGAGTTTAGAATATATATATATATATATATATATGTATGTATATATCATTTATGATATATAGATATAAGGACAGACATGATACGACACGGATATATATAAAATATGGTAACTTTCAAAATTTTAGGATCTCATACGTTAATCGTACGTTTATGTATATGCTTCTATAATATTTTTAAAAAAATTTAATTCAATAGATTCATTCATATATATTGAATTAAATTTTTTGAAGTAGCATTTTAGTTTTGTTTTAAATTTTTGTCATTGTTAATTCAATCTAATTAAAATAAATATGAATTATATTTTTTAACTTGAATTACTTCTAGTCTTCAATTTCTATTCAAGATTAAGATAATAGAAAATTTATATTCCATCTTTGATTGAAGATGAAAATTAAATACATACATGAAAAAACAAACATACATGAAAAATACAAACGAATATATATAGTATAAATAATATTTCAACACATTTGACAACAAAGTTGACTCGGTGCAATTTTTATTCTCCTCTTATTCTAGGGCAAGCCCCTTTTATGAAACAAATTTGCACATTGTTTGACGCAGTAGCTTCATACACTCTAATTGATGCTCTCTTATACACACCAATTGGATCATCAAAAAATTGATTAACACAGTAGATATTTAGTGTATCCAACTCAGTTGCTTGCGACAACACGTACATAATGTAGCTTAGCTCGCAATCAGAACCCGAGAAGTTGAAGATCGTGACCTCATTCAATGCCTCCAATCCCATTGCTTGCAACTTCCAGTCCTTTTCGTAGTTGGATACACTAATGCCCGCGTTTTTCCATGGTGCACCCTACACATGTTAAGTCAATTATAATTTTATTTTAGAAACTCAAACATAGAACGTGTTCAATAAACCATGTAATAACTAATCTCTTGACAAACCATAAAACTTAAAATATTACCAACAATCGACTTTAAGCTCATTCAAGCCTGTACATCTACTGATGAGCACCAATGTGACAGCAAGATTGTCAAGCAACTTCGAACACCTGATCTCTAGGCGATGCATATTAACAAAAAAATACTTCTCCATAATACGATGTAGAGACTCCGCATGCGCCAACCTCTAAACAAACAATTCAAAAAAAAAAGTCAAAAAAACTTCTTAAAAGCATTTGCACTTATTCAAACAATGATAGATAGATATACTCTAACAAAATCAACTGGGACACATGCTCGTTCGCTGGACAGCAATTCTTTCGTCATTTTTACAACCTCTCGAAGTAGTCGGTATGTCGAGCAATTTGATCCGATGTAGTGTCGATGACGGTGTACTATCTAGTGTAAAGAACGAGCTAACGGCCCCAATACTTGTAAATGACCCGAAGCCTGTTCGTCTTGTTTCAATAAAATAACAAGGATATCTACATTGGGGAAGTGTACTTTTATATTCACATTTCCTTGGGCCCGATTGAATGCCATTTTGAATATTTTTACAGAAGGCAAATATGCCTCAAATTCTGTTAGTCCTCTAAAATCACAGTTGAATAACTGCAAATCATTCAACTCGGGACACCATTTTCCAAGGCGGGAAGAAAATGTGTTATCATACAGCACGATGTGCTTCAATATGAGTCTTTTTAAATTTCGTAAATTATATCCATCTTCCCACCTAACAATGTAGTTCGGTAGATATAATTTAAACTGAACAAGAGTATGTGACAAAAACAGGTCGTTAGGGAGTGAAGTGGACAACCGGCCGACTAATTTCAGTATACGCACAGAATGATCTATTCCAAACGCCACCCACTCTTTCCTTATACAATGCAATGCCTCGGCCCCCATTGGTAACTCAAAGCTCAAGGTTTCAACCACACTTTCATTATGTTCAAGTATAGTGCGATTAACAAAATGAATAAAATCTAAACCATGATAACCCCTTTGTTCGTAACGGTTAATATCGAATAAAAGAGTAGGGATGGAATACCAACAATGTTGAAAATATTTTGATAAAAGACCCAACCGGGCTGCCTCCACAATGCATGCATCCCTTGATAACCTTCCCATAACATGAAAAATTATATCCTCACAAAGGAAACTAAGTCCATTATTAGAAATTGTACCTCGTTCCATGGCGGAGCTTGAGCAGCAGAGGCGGATCTGGTCGGAGCTTGGCAGAGTTGGTTTGTAGATTTTTTGTGAAATTTGCCAAGTCCCAAATAATATATCCCTCTTTTATCTTGACTCTTTGATAAAAGATATAAATATATTTTGAGCTTTTGTAGTTAAAGGTAAAGGTTAACTTTAATTAACCTTTACCTTTAACTTTAATTAATCTTAACTTATTAGGTAAAAAAATAATGAAAAAAGAGAAAAACAATGCAATGAAACGATGAACCCAATTAAAGGACACGGCGACTGAGTAAAAAATGTCTCTTGACATTAAAGTAAGCACAGTCACATGTCTTTTGATCCTCACTAACTTTAATTAACCTTAACTATACTCTGATCCTCACTAACTTTAGTTATACTAACTTTAATTATTAGACATTAATTAATGATAGATATATCTTTTTAAAGTTAAAAAAACACAGGACTCTTGACATTAAAGGACACGACGTCTCTTGACATTAAAGGAAACGAAGTCTCTTGACATTAAAGTGAACACAGTCACACGACTCTTGACATTAAAGTGAGCACAGTCACACGACTCTTGACATTAAAGGACACGGCGGCTGAGTAAAAAATGTCTGCTGAGTAAAACCAAAAATGTCTTCTCTTCCATATATATATAGATATATATAATCCCATTTTTTGCCTCCACTGACCACCCCTATCGGAAAACCAAAAAATATTTTCATTTTCATCATCAAACTACGATGGAAACTGGGCAAAACAGTGGATTATTATTTGATATGGAATTATTGATTGGAATTTTCAACCCGAATTTTCCATTTGTGAAACTTTATTTGATGTTATTCCTTTGACGGAGATGATAGTAGATGACCCTTTTTATTCATCTTTCAATCCGCCACATAACCCTGCTTTTAACATTCCAGGTAATTAAATCTGAACTTTTTAAAAAATAATACTATTTTCAATATATACAATATATAGTTCCATTTCCATTTTCTTTTTTTGTTTAATTTCAGAACTATTGTGGGGCAACTCTGGGAATGAAGTGAGAACAGGATTTGAAGATCAACTAAACCAGCAACAGTTGCTATTTGATAACTCTACCAATAACGCGACAGTGGTGACATTTGATGAGAATTTACATGTGGATGAAGGGAAGAAAATAGATAAAAATTCAAGGGAAGTAATGAAAACGTTGTCGAGAAAAACGATTTCACAGTATTTTTACATGTCAATAAAACAAGCAGCAAAAGAATTAAATGTAGGATAACCCTTTTGAAGGAAAGGTGCAGGGAATTGGGAATTTGGAGATGGCCTCATAGAAAACACATGAGCCTTCAAACCCTAATCAAGAATGTCCAGGAAATGGGAAAAGAGGAAGGAGATGGGAAGTTGAGAGAGTTGCAGAAATTGGAGCAAGAGATGAAATTAATGGAAGAGAATCCAGATATGCAATTGCAGGAAAAAACAAAGAGGCTAAGGATGAAATTTTTGCACCTTAATTGCAAGAAAAGAAAGCTTGGGAAGAAAACTAGTTCACTTTAACACAAAATCCCCTCTTTCAAGACTTAGACGGAAATGTACCTCAAAAAATCTTAACCAAACGCGATGGCGGCAAAGGCGGCGACGGTATTTGGAGGAGATGGTGGTGGTTCAAAGTGGTCAGAGGTGGTGCGAGAGGAAGAGCTTAAGAGGTTAGAGGTTAGGGCTTAGGAATTCTGATTGAATCTGAAATGTCCCAAGTCCTGCCTTGATATACCCCTTTTCTTGTACTCATATTTAGTGTGTTAATTTATTATGTGTTAACTTTCAACATAAAGATGCTTTAGTGTAGTGGCGATCAACCTTTATGTTTTGCGGGAGGGTCACATGTTCGATTCCTCTAAAATATATTTCACTTTTATTTTAAAAATTAATCATTATTTATTTAATCAAATTAATATGAATATAAATTAAGTCTTTAAATATAATTTACTTTTCATGTATCTATTCAAAATCAAGATAAAATTTAATTTTATATTAAATTCGACGTAATAAATTTAATTTGAATTCAAATTTTTTTCGTCCATAAACTCATATTAAATTTATTAGGTTGAGACAAAATATGTGTTGTACGCAAGGTCTTAAATTTCGATTTCGGTATAGATAGTAAATTTACAAAAATTTTGAGAATGTTCGAAATTTTGGTTTCGATGTTAAAGAAATCATGAAAATTTATAAAAAAAATTGAAAATTTACAATCAAACTTTTGGTACCTTGAATTATCATTCTTATGCAACTTTTACATTAATAATATTCTATATATAATATATGTCCAATGAATCTTATTAAATGGTATGATCAAAATATGTTATAAAAAATATGAAATAAATATGACTTGAAATTAAAATAATAATCAAATCTTATAAGAACTTAATTAAAATAAAGTGTGCCACAAGTTTTATAAAAATCATGTGTGTAGTTGGGGTGAATGATTGGTAGATGTAGACAACTTGATATACTATTTTTAAATAATAAAATTTTAAAATGTATAAAAAATAATTATTATTCAAAATTTTGGGAAATTTTGGGTTTCAGGCTAAATTTCGATGGATATTTAACAAAAGAGTTTAATATTATTTTTAAGTTTTGGGAAATTTCAGGGTTCGATCGAAATTTCAGAAGATATTTTGCAAAATTGGATTGAAAGTGAGATTTCGCTTCGGGACCCCTGAAAACCCGAAATTTCGGTTTAAATTTCGAAGTTTCGAGGGAAATTTAAGACCATATTGTACGTACATTATAAGTCATTGGATAATATATATCAAATTAATTAAAATTTAGAATAGGGGTACGATACGGTATTCGGAAGTATGCATAGCGGATATGGGTATGATATGGATACGATATTGTACAAAATAATATTTAGGAGTATTTGTGCATCATAATATATCATCCAAACAACAAGATTTGTACCATTAATTTAATTCACAATGTTAAGTATCTTTTAATATGTCTAAAGTTTCAAAAATTATTTATCTATATTTAGTTTAAAGTTTAGGGTTTAGGATTTTGAGTTTAGGGTTTAGGGCTTAGGTGTCCATTTATCATGAAGAATATCAATTTAATAATAATATAGTATACTTGTTAATAATATATATATATATATATATATATATATATATATAATCCATTAGTACTTTAATCTTAATCTAAAATTAATAATTAGCTATAACAATGAAATTTAATCTAATGATCAATGTTAATATAATTGATTATATAACAAATTCATAATTTTCATGTAAGTGTAAATAAATAAATAATACTAATTATAGATAAGTATAATTTAGTAAATATTATAATATATAGCGTAATAACATTTTTTGTACTTGTAACTTCAATAATATAACAAATATATTGCATTTAATTATAGGCAACATATTCACTAATAAATTATTCTACACTTTAATTCAATATATTAGATAGTTATATCTTCAAAAAAAATATTAAATAATTTTTAAATTGTTATAAACTATTAGCATCGAAATTCTTTGATGCTATGACTTTTTGATTTTCGATTTGCATTCTGCAAGGAAAAGTTTCGTTGCTAATAATAATAAAATATATATATTTTTAATGAAATAATTAGCTAGGAACGCTGCAACGAATTTTTTGGCGGGAAAGTTCCCTCCAAAACTAAAATTTTTGATCAAAGTCAGCTACGAATATTTGCAAGGAAAATATTCGTTCATGAAGTCAGCAACGAAAAAATTCGCTGCTAGGCTTAGTTTTCGAAAATGGATGCCACGAAACCCATTTACCTTGCTAAAATCGTTGAAAATCACCAACGTATTAAGCATCCTTGCTGATTTACGTTGCTATTTCAATGTTTTCTAGTAGTGGGGTACTACTTTAGTTTGCAAATTCAGCAGAATCTGTAGTTTAAACTACTGAAATTTGAGGAAACCAAAATGAGGGTGAAATGAATATATAGAGAAGAGGTGACGTTTAATATTATTATTGAACTCCACTTAACATATACATTAAAACATAGTTGTTAACTATTAATTTGAAGTTCATGCATATTATAATCAAAATTATTTTTTTTATTGGAGGATAATACTAAATTTATTACAATAGGGTTATTTTATTCTTAACAAAAAAATTAAGAAATGTAAATCATCTCATATCATTCATACTTTTAGAATAGTTTAAGGATTAAGGATTTAGAATAGTTTAAGCATAAGGATAAGGATGAGTCTTTCAGCCATAAAGAGGGCTCTTTGATAGCTTCAACTTCAACCTGTATTGTATTGTATTGTGAGTCCACGCCTAGAAATCCCTATTGTATAACTTCCTACTTAATTTGTTATATCAAATTCCATAAAATTTACATATCCTTTGGCAGCTGTATCAAAGTTAGTTTGATTTCTTTTGATAATTATTGATTAGCATGTCTTATTCGTTGATTATCATGTATTTTTGAAATCGTATATACTTAATTGGATTTATTAGTGTATATGTAAGAAATAAAAGAGGTATCTTCATTTCTGTATTCATTAGTTATTTTATCGGGGGAATTACATGCACACCCCCTTGCTTTAAAGTTGATTATATTTATAAAATAAAAAAATAAGACTTTTGGTAAATGACAACTAGGACCTCTCAAGGGTCTATTTGTAAGGTTCACATGGGGTGAAATTATAAGAATTTTGAAATCCACATGGGGTATATATAAATGTAAGAATGCCTCAACATGAGGGCACTTTACGTAAATTCAAAATGTTAGAGGGTTTTCTGTAATTGAAAGTAACACTAAGGGTCTACAGGTAATTATCTCTATTTTAACACATCCATTTGGTTATGGAATTAAGGGAAATTGCAATATTAGTCTTTTAGAATAGAGCTAGTTATAATTTTAGTCCTATCGCTTACAAGTTTACAAATATTTCTCATGGGATATATTTCATTGCAACTTGGTCCAAACTGCTAAAAATTTAACGGAATTTCGCACGAATAATCCACATGTTGTTAGTTTTATTACTGATTATGTATGAGGCACGCGACCAAATTAACGGCGCCGTCATTCGTTTATTAACGATTTGGACTAAAAATGTAACAAGATGTAACTTATATGACTAATTTTACAAGTTTGTAAACGATTAAAATGACTAAGAAGGCAACACTTGCCATATCATATGAGACTAATATTGTAATTCTCCCTGAAATTAATTGATTTAATTATTAAAACAACCCATATAAACTAATCTTAATTAGTCTTGTGCCATATAGAATAGGTTAAAAATTCTGAATAATCGATGATATACAACATTGCTATCAGATATTTTGAATAGTGTTTAAGGTTATAGTCTAAGAGTTCTCCATGGTACTCTCACGCCTTGAATATTGGACTAATTAAAAAGAAAGAATAGTGGATAAAAAAAATAATTTATTCGCAAATAAAAACATTAATCAACTTTCATATAGGAAAAAATTTCATATATACCGTATATGGTATACTTCAAAAAGATTCATCAGGGTGAAGCAGTCGTTTCCAACCATTGTTGTTATCATCATTGTTGGCGGGTTAGGTTTAGGGCTCGCGAGCCTAGCGAGCCTGCTCGACTCGAGCTCGAGCTTTTATCGAGCTCGAGCTTGAGCCTAAATTTCTCTTCCAAAAGCTCGCGAGCTTTTTCATTTTTTTTTATATATTTTTTAATATTTTAATTATATTCATAATTTAATAAAAATATTAAAAATAACTCAATAATTCACACGAACAAATTAGGTTCCTCTTTTGACTCTTTCTCCTTCATTGTTCACGCACACACATCAGTAGCACCCCTAAAATCTAAAATTTTAAAATCTTTGAGCTAGCAGGTAGCAGCCAACCACCCATCTTCCGCCTTGCCAAATTCCGCCGGAAAACCACCTCCAAGTTGCACCTCATCAACACCTTCGCACAAATCTTTGAACCCTCACCGGCGGAAAGCACCAGCACCACCATGGCCTCTGCCCACACATCACCACCACGCGAAGCCACCACCCCCACCTTCTCTGCAAAAGCGTAGTTAGTTTTTATTTCTTTTTTTATTTTATTATTTTTTTCTCCTCTGTTGTGGGCAGCAGCAGATCCAGGCTTGCGAGCTCGGCTTAGGCTCGAGAGCTCGAGCCGAGCTGTTGCCATAGCTTACGAGCTCGAGCTCGACTATTTAGGGTCGAGCTCGAGTCTGGCATAAGGCTCGGCTCGAACTCGGCTCGTTTACACCCCTTGTTGGGTTGGAACACCCTCCATTAAGTTGTGTATCTCAACTTTAAATCCGACTAGATGGAGAAATTCTAAAGAGAAAGAGATGGATGTAATGAGATGGAGATGAGTGATCTATATATATATATATACACACACATTAGATTTTATATAGGTTTTTAGTTTAGTACTTTGTTTTCTCTCTCAAAGAGTTTGTTTTCTCCTTCGAGAGTTTCATCTCTATATTGAATAAGAGTGTGGTTTTTTGTATGAGAGTTTTTTTGTGATCTTTTGTTATTTTTTAAGATTTGTTATCGTAAGAAACTTGATATTTGATGCTTCAATTGTTCTTAACTACATCGTTGTAAATTGGTCCAAATTGTATTGTTTTTAACGTTGTAAATTTTTTATTAAATAAAATCAAATAACGATGTTTTCTTTAAGAAAAAATCATCTATGGACCTGGTGTAAGAAAAATATGGCTCCCATATTACTAGTTACATATTATTATTTTATCAATATTAAAGTTTATTTGATAAATATTATTTGTGTTGATATTAAGTGAATAAATCCTATTGGCTAAAGGAAGAGTCATGACTCTAATGAAGAGATGCTTGATCGGAGGCATCTATAGTGTTTTATTTAGAGATGAGTCTGGTCCTCTCTCTACCCTTATATAAAGAATAATATTACAAACACTACGTATAAAGCAGAAAAGAAAAGCAAAAATGTATATTGTGTATTTCCATCACTGAATGAGGGGTCAAGAGAGACCTTTCTTCCTCAAGAAACTTTGCAAACCAGTGATTGATGATGATCAACGAGAAAAGACTACCAATGTAGGGTATAGATAAGGTCAGTTTGAAAATTATGAAGTTCAAGATTTATGAAAATTATATTAGTCTTTAAAATGTAACTTACATGTGGTATCAGAGCAAGCTTCAAGAACCGATTATTTTTCAATTGAAGAATTTTGAATGGTGCAAATATTAAAGTAAAGTAATTGATGAAAAATATATGAATATATTGTTTCTGTATGAATACATAATTTATGCAAAGTTACAGAGTTTTTGATTAATTTGCACCGTTCCGCATGAAGCCTAAAAGCAATAAATCAAAGTCAACGTATTACGTGTTTCACTGCAAGTCATGCGCACTGAATGGGAAATTCTAGTACGTTCTCAACTCGGTCAAATTCATGTGTATTTTTTGAAATAACTTACCAATTATATGACAAGTGTAATACACTCTCCCTGTGAAATATACTTGGGTGCGATCAAGTCGGATTTGGGCTAGAATTTTCCGACACTGAATTATATACATAGTGTGATGTTAGCAAAATCCGGATCACACTGAAAGTCAAATGAATGAGTTATAGCCCAATAAAAGTCCAACTAATACTTGGAAAAAAGGGCTGTACACATTTAAGATATTGCCCACTTGAAACTTGTTCAAAATCAGATTTTGCTTTTCGTAAAACTTCATAAATTTGTATGGATAAATATGATTTATGTTCTTTTCCCATGTACCCATTTGAAAGTGTGTGTGTATATATATATATATATATATATATGTATGTATGCATGTGGCGAAAGACATTTATACTATGAGGAATGGGTACTTTGTATGATTTGGAAAAAGAAAGAAAGCAATATCGGGATCATTAATTGTTTTTGGCCATGTGATGATTTTCACTGGAGAAATACTCAGATGTTTGTGTTAATGTGAAATTTTGAAGAGTTTGGAACATGATTATTTTCCATGTGAGATAAATGAAAAGGTTTCAATATTAAAAGTATATATTTATACAGAATGCATGTGTGCATATGATGCAATATATACATGAAAGAAAGTCGACGTTGCTTCAAAATGTTTTTGAGAAATTGGATGTATGTTGTAATGCTACATATACATATCAGCGTAATGCGTGCATACTTTTATGAATATTCCAATTTCACATGAATTTTAATATTATGATTTGATTGTATTACGTTCATGTTCATGTATTAAAATTTGCATTTGAAATTTATTTGAATAGATGATTTGTTAGTCACCAAAAAGTGGCCTAATCATTAAATTTATAAATTTCAATATGTATTAAAGTTTGCATATGAAATCTATTTGATAGATAATTTGTTAGTCACCAAAGTGGCCTGATCATTAAAATTATAGATTTCAATGTATATTAAAGTATTTTAGTTATCCATAAACTTTATATCATCATAAATGACAAAGAGATATACGGGTATATTGAAATTTATTATTATGAGACATTCGAAAATCACCAAAAGGTAGATTTGTTGTTCTTATAATATATAAACATAATGAGTAACTGTGTATATTATATTAAGTTTATTTTGTATATCCAAAAATAACAAATAAATCTAATAAGAACATATATTAAAAGTTTATGGTTTATATATCTTAGTATATCCCAAAGGAGAACTTTGATATATAGTTAATAATTTTTCCATGAAAGGTAAGCATTGATTAGACATTGTCTTTTCATCGATATCTAAAAAAAAAAAACTTTATTATGGTTTTTGTAATTCATTATGACTTAGAGTTACTGAATGTTAAATTGTCTTTCTTTAATGAAGATTAGATGAAGAGGTTCATCGATTAGTCTAAAGTGTGTGTAAGCTTAAAATGTCAATATACAAACTACAAGAAGCTTCCTGTGTATATACATGAAGGTCAATGGGAGCATGTTTATTTTCTTAGTTTTGTATATTGATGAATTGATGTCTTACTTGCCACCAATGATTTTGGTTTATTACATGTAATCAATATATCTTTCTAAGAACTGTGAAAGATATTGGAGAGGCAATATGTGATAGGAATTGAAGTATTCCATAATGAATCACAAGGATTGATAAGACTGTCTCGAAAACTATATATGGATAAAGTTTTAGAAAGATGTAAGATGAAAATATTCAGTAAAGATAGTTTCAATTTATAAGGGAGATATGTTTGACATTATGCAAAGTCCAAAGAATGAATTGGAACAAGAACCTATGAAAAGAATTCATTATGTATGTGATGTTGAAAGTTTGATGAATCTTCAAACTTGTATTGGATCACATTCTTCTTTTGAAAGAACGATAAGTATTTTAAGGGTACTATGCGTATGAAAATTATGTACTTTATCGTTAAAGAAGAATTAAGAAACATAGTGTCAATCGAACATATTAGCACCATTCCACCAAGATTTTAATGAGCATATAGAAAGAATGGACATTATAGATTACCGCCCAAGATATTAACTGGTATACCGAAAGAATGGGCATTATAGGACATCATAATGGAATTATGTTATATGCATATTAAGTTCTCGTGTTTGATACTCTTGATCTCAATTAAATGTTTCTAAAATATTCTGTTTTTCTATATTGTATACATTATGAAATAGAAGTATGATAATAGGAAGTGTCTTTGATAAAAACATTAAAGCTAGACCTCTCTGTTCTCTTCATTAAAGGTCATGATTGATTAGAAATTAGTGTTATGGTACATGGAAGGGACTATGTTGAGCTAAATGACGTACAACCGTCATGACTCACATTAGTTTTGAATTAATCATGATATAAAAGGTTAGCCAATTTTATGAAGGATTTAGAATAATTTCATTGTGCATATTATAGTTATTTTAAATCATAACAACAAATATATGAGTCAAGTGGGAGAATGTAAGATATATACGGCTCCCATATATATCAATATTATACTATTTACATATTAATATTTTATCAATATTAAAGTCTATTTGATAAAATATTATTTGTATAAACATTAAGTGAATAAATCCTATTGGCTAAGGAAGAGTCATGATTCTATTGAAGAGATACGTGTATACTTTAATGGAAGGCATCTATTAGTATTTTATTTAAAGAGTAGTCTGATCCTCTTTCTACCCCTACACAAAGAATAATATTACAGACACTACGTACAAGGCAGAAAAGTATACTATGTATTTTCATCACTAAACGAGGGGTCAAGAGAGAGAAACATTTCTTCCTCAAGAGATTTTGCAAACCAGTGATCGATGATCAACGAGAAAAGACTACGAATGAAGGTTGTGAACAAGGTTAGTCTTTAATTCGTTACGATTATGTGCCGAGTTTAAGATTTATGGAAATTATGTTAGTTTATGAAATGTAACTTACTCCTGGATCATTGACATCATCATAGATTAGCCCGAAAATGGATGATTAATACCATGAATACTTGGAATTTATTTGTAATATGTCTTTAAATAAATGGGAAATTGGACTCAAAGGCCACCGAAAAATATGGGATGATGTCACTAATAGTCCTTGAATTATTAAATTTGTATCACTTTGGTCCCTAAAATATTTTTTGTTACACTATCGTCCCTAATGTTATAATTTTGTCTCACTTTGGTCCTTAAAGTATTTTTTTGTCTCACTTTGGTCCCTTTTTCGATTTTTACATCTCACTTTGGTCCTTTTTTTGATTTTTCACATTTTTGTCCCCCACAAACCCTTTTATTATTTCCAATGTAACTTCAAGGCAATTCAAATTTAATTACTACTTGATCAAATTACATATAATTAAATTTATCATGTAATTAGTTGAGTTCAACTAAATTTTTTTAAAAAAAATCTCTATCTGAAATGTATGGAATATATATTTAAAAATATGTTATATCAATGGGTAACTGCACTGTTTTATAACCGAATTTTGATAAAATAAATTAAATACTTTTTTATGATAAATATTTATTTGTTAAATCTAATCAATTGCATTTAGTGTATTAACTTTTTTGTGATTTTATTGGTACTACTTGTCCTTTACTTTTTATAAAAAAAATTAATATATTAAATGCAATTGATTAGATTTAAGTAGTAAATATTTATCATAAAAACTGTTTAATTTATTCTGTCAAAACTCGGCTATAAAGCGGTGCAGTTAACCATTGATATAAAAAAAATTAAAAAATTATATATAAATTCCATATATTTTAGATAGAGATTTTTAAAAAAGAAAAATTAATTGAACTCAACTACATTATAAAAAAAATTAGTTGAACTCAACTAATTACATGATAAATTTAGTTACATGTAATTTTATCAAGTATCAATTAAATTTGAATTGTCTTGATGTGGCATTGGAAATAATAAAACAGTTTTTTTTGTTTGGGGAGGGGGGGGGGGGGGGGAAAAAATGTAAAAAAAAAAAAGACCAAAGTGAGATAGAAAAATACTTTAAGGACCAAAGTGATACAAATTTAATACTTCAGGGTGACATTATCCCCAAAAATATTTAGCAATTTTGTTTTGGTTAGTTTACGTTTTAGATATTAGGATTATTAATAATAGCAATTTCTTTTAGAAGTCATCAATCCATTTTGTTATATTATGTGTTCATAATTAATTAAGACTGAAAAATATTATATATTAATGTGTTGTTGGATTATTTAAATCTCCTCAATTCCACCAAAGAAAAATCGCATAATTTTGTTTATAAACCGATTTACGGATTTTAATTTAGCTTACATCAAAGAATTATTTATTTGAAGGGTGCTATATGTTGCCAAAATAAAATAAGCCAACCATATGCATTGATCTTGGACAATTCATGTGAAACTGTGAAGTAGCAACCATAAGTCTCAACTATTGGCAACTCGTGTAATGTATTGACAGGTAATGGAAATTTAATTTTGTGAATGATTTGTATGGATGAGTTTTGACCACAATATTTTTCATATACATATGTACTGTAAAATTAAATAGTAATGATGAATATATATATATTACTAGTTGTAATCACGTGTTACATAATTTAAATACTTTTGGATAATAGACTATATAATTAATACTTACTGGAAAATTAGACAAAAAGTTTTCTTATCGCTTGGTTGAATAGTCTTAATACTATTTATTATATATAGATAATACATGTGAATGGATAATTACCAAAACATAGATACGCGAATGGATGAAGTAAACTTAATTATCACATATTAATTATCACATATTTATGAATATACATAGAACATGTTTATAGACACATATGGTCACATATTATATGTGTATATATATATATATATATATATATATATTAAAGAAGTACATAAAAATTAAAATTAGAAATGAAATTGACCGATTTTAATGATATAAATTTTAATTATCCAATTTGTAAAGAACTTATCCATCTCATAATCCATGACCATAAAAATATGACGAGCTCAAAATGACTGTATTATAGGCTGACATATACCCTGGCTCTTTTAAATATTACAATAGAATTAATTTATGGTCAACTTAGGGCTACAATTAAGTTCAATCTCACAATTAACACTTTTCCTTCCAAGAAAATAAAATAATATACATAGAATTTATAAACCAAATCTCGAAGAGCTCGTCTATAAAAAAGGATAACCTTCCACTTATTTAGTAGTTCATCCAAAAAAAATTGCGAAGAAAAAGAAAAGCCATGCATTCTTAAACAAATCTCAAATATATATACATAAATATATTAATCCAACATTTCTTTCAATAATCCCCTTCCTCAATCACCCTTTGTAATTCACTCTGGACTCGAAAGAACCCAGAGTAAAAAATAAAGAGAAAGAAAATAAAATAAAATAAAATAAAAAATTATAAAAGAGATAGAAGAACTCGAAAAACAGAAGTACTACAAAAAATGGCCGAATTCAAGTTCAACTATCTCTTTCTAGCCACGGCGGCCGTCGTTCTCATCGCCGCCTCCAACAGCCCCTTCGCCGCCGCCCGGAGCTACATTGGCGTGAACCAATTCTGCCGCACCTCCGACTATCGGAGAATTTGCACCAAGATGGTGAAAAACGCGACCACGTGGCAGGAGGCGTCGCTTAACGCCGTTACGGCGACGTTGGAGCTGGCTAAGCGTATCCAAGCCGTGGCGCCGCTTATGAAGCCGGTTTTGGATGAGAAGCTGATGAAGACTTGCCAGGACCAAATCGACAGCCAAGTCGAGGATATAGAGACTAGCTTTAACGCATTGAAGCGAAACGACACCGCATCGATCCACACCCGGCTCGGCGCGGCTCTGAGCAACGAGTCGTGCCAGGATACGGTTAAGGAGAGCGGCGTGGAGTTCCCGTTGGCGAAAGCGTTCGGGTATTTGAGTAGGCATGTGGACAATAGCTTGGCTGTTGTGCTGCAGATATGAGTCCAGTATATAATATTGCATGCATATATATATATATATATTTATATGATGAAAATCTTATATTATATATAAGAAAAATAAAAGACAAAAATAAGATAATTTTTTTTATTCATATTATTACTTATTTGTTGTTGTTGTTGTTGTTGATGAGAAATTCGGTTACGTAGTTCTCAAATATTGAATAATGATAATAGTATTATTATTATTATTTTTTGTTTTGTTTTGTTTCTTAATTAGGAACAAGGTGAGGGGACTTTATTGTTCTTAGTGTGTTTTGTGGTTCTTTAATTTATGGAATCGATCAATGGACAATTCTCTTGTTTTGTAGTTTTACCTATTTTAATACTCATTTGTTAAAAGTAGGATGGATTTTTGCAAATGTAATGAATTTATCGTTAATTTTATTACTAGACGTGTCTCTTACGTGTTAGGATTTCCATCCGTTTCTAGAGGTTGTGATTAAATTGCATCAAATAAAACTAATTTTTAAGTTTGTAAACAATAAGATAAAAATAGAATAGGCTCTATCTTAAGAAAAACTGTATAACTTGAGCAACAGAATTATATGTTATGTTGTGGAACTCAGAGTCATATTCCATCAAATATAGAAAAAGAGAGTGAATTTATTGTACTAGAAAACCACACTAGATTTAATTCTCAGGAAAGATTGGAGGCGTTACAACGGTCGCACTAAAACTCAATCTCCTCGACAGAATTAACTAGAAGAATTTAATAGCACAATATAACACTACAACTATATCTACTTGAAGAATAACATTAAATAAAGAACACCCAATATAACGAGGTTCAGCTAATTTAGCCTACGTCCTCGAACCCCACCAAAACTATTTCACTAAGGACTAAAGTGAAAATATTACAAAGTTTAGAGGAAGAATGAAGAAATTGCTAAAAAAAGCCTTATGCAATTTTGGGATATCTAAAAGACTAAATGGTGGTCCCCTTTTATAGGTTTGAGAGACCCACCACTTGCAAATTAATCTATGTTGGACAATTTGCACTTCTTTGAGAAAGAGCTATTTTCAACAAATCTCCACCTTGGCGAATTTCAAAACCTTCAATCTCCTCGTCAAACGGGGTCATCAAACAATCTTCAAATTTTGACAATGTTGATCAAGTCCAAACAAATTTGAACTTGATTGCAGTCACAACTTTTGTCAACATATCAGCAGGATTCTTGGTGCTATGGAACTTTTCGATTCTGACTCCACCTTCTTCGAGTGTCTCCTGTATGAAGTGATACCGAACATCAAGGTGCTTCGTTTTGCATGATAAACTTGGTTCTTTGCTAAATGGATAACACTTTGACTATCATAATGTATTTTGACATACTTTTGTCTAATCCCCAGCTAGTTCACCAAGCAACCATTGAAGCCAAATTGCTTCCTTTACAGCCTCTGAAATTTCCATATACTCTGTTTCCGTAGTAGACAGAGCAACCGTTGACTGTAAGGTAGACTTTCACTGACTGGTGCTTTGGCAAGAGTAAATACGTAGCCTATAGTTGATCTACGCTTATCTAAATCACCAGCATAGTCTGAATCGCAATATCCGAATACACACTGACTATGTTCCCACTCAAATATTAAAACCAATCCAACATCAGTTGTGTCATGGATGTATCACAAAATCCATTTCACAACTTGCCAATGTTCCTTTCCAGGATCATGTATATACCTGCTCACAACCCCCACCGCTTGGGAAATATCAGGCCTCGTACACACCATAGCTTACATCAAGCTACCAACAACATTGCATATGGTACTTTTGACGTGTATTCCCATTTTGCATCAGATTTGGGTGACAAAGTGGTGATAAGCTTAAAATGTGAAGCAAATGGAGTACTAACTGGTTTTGACTTTTCGTCAATGCCAAAACGCCTCAACATCCTACTCATATTGTTTTTGAGTCAAACAAAGTCTCCTTAATTTTCTATCTCTGATAATCTCCAGTCCGAGGATTTTCGTTGCTTCACCTAGATCCTTCATCTCAAACTCCCTTTTCAAATGAGCCTTCAACTTCTCAATTTTTATTAGACTCCGGGGGCAATCAACATATCATCAACATACAGAAGAAGATATATGAAGGATCCATTTTGTAGCTTGTGTAAATACACACAATGATCGTATTTGCTTATTGTTTACCCAATTCCCATCATAAACTTGTCAATCCCTTGTACCACTGCCTCGGAGATTGCTTCAATCTGTACAATGATTTTTGAAGTTTACAAACTAAATTTTCATTTTCAGCAACTTTGAATCCCTCTGGTTGAGTACTTGAGTCATATAGATTTCCTCTTCCAGTCTCCATGTAAAGATACAGTTTTTACATTTACTGGACTAGTTCAAAATCCAACTGTGCTACCAAAGCCAACAAAATCCTAATGGAGGAGTGTTTTACAACTGTAGAAAACACCTCATTATAATCAATGCCCTCCTTCTGAGCATAACCTTTGACCACCAATCTGGCTTTGTAGCAAACATCACCTTGGCTAGGAAATCCATCTTTCTTTGCAAATGCCCATTTGCGTCCAATTACCTTCTTTCCCTTCGGGAGACTGGCCAGTTCCCATGTTTGATTCTTATAAAAGGACTGCATTTCTTCACTCATGACAATCTTTCACTTATCTTTCTCTGGTCCTTTGACTACTTCAATATAAGTGGTAGGAACATCATCACCAGAAATCTATCCTACGTCCTCGAACCTCACAAAAAATAAAGAACACTAAATGTAACGAGGTTCAGCTAATTTATCCTACGTCCTCGGACCTCACCAAAAATAAAGAACACTAAATGTAACGAGGTTCAGCTAATTTATCCTACGTCCTCGGACCCCACCAAAAATATTTCACTAAGGACTAAAATGAAAATATTACAAAGTTTAGAGGAAGAATGAAGAAATTGCTAAAAAAAAACTTATGCAATTATGGGATATCTAAAAGACTAAAGGGTGGTCCCCTTTTATAGGTTTGAGAGACCCACCACTTGCAAATTTACTCTATGAGGGACAATTTGCACTTCTTTGAGAAAGAGCCATCTTCAACATGTTAATCTACGGAGAATTCAACTTTTCACTTCTTCTCACTCTACCATGTCATTAAGCAATTTCTAAGCTAGAATACACTCAAAGCAGATGGGAACTCTTGCAATTCTTATTGCATCTATTATTACAAGGTATTAGGTATAATATGTGTCGTTTCAAAATATTGTCACTAAACACGTGTTATTCACCAATATCTTGCTATATAATTAACATGCAACGGTTTACAATAACAATCCTTTTACACTCCAGCACACATATACAAGAGTAGATAGAGACTTCTAGCTCCGTCTGCACAAGATTCGGCTAAAAGGGTTACGTTATGCATGATAAATGTAATGTGTTCTAACTCAATTGCTGTTTAGATCATCACCTAGAAATATTGGTTTAGGTTTTTTAATGACTTGCGGTTTAATGGACATATATAAAGCTTCTTGCATGATATTTTTATTTATCTTGAATATACGACTCGAAACAATCAAAATGTTTCTAGCATATGCACCGTTCAACAAGTTCATTGTTTATCGAATGGATGTAAAGAGTGCTTCCCTGAATAATTTTCCCAATCCTCGTACATAGACAGGGTGCTGAAAAGGTTCAGCATGGAAAAACCCAATAGAGGATTCCGACCCTTAACCGACTTCAGTCTTCAAATCTTCTATTTTATATAGTTTTTCTTTAAAAAAAAAGTATATTGGTACTTTAGAGGATGTGTGCTAATCTTCTCATTATCTTGATGAAATTGTGGAGTCTGATACAGAAAAAAAAAAGTTATTGCCGTTAAATATCAATTAAGGAAGATTTAGTTTGAGAAGTATTATTATCATTACAGGGTTGCTCGAAATTTATTGAATATAGTCAAAATTAGTGACGATATTAAAGGCGTTACTAATTATAACTATTAAATAACAAGAAATTTTGTTTTCGCACAAAAATAGTTTTCATAAGCCTAATAGTGACAAGATTGGATACAAGTCGTCACTCTTAATAATTAGTGATAAGAAATTTGTCGTCATTACTGACAATTAGTGACTCATTTTTAATGATAACTTAGTGACAACAAATTTAGTTGTCATTCTATTTATATTGTCACTAAATATGTGTTACTAATTATCAATGGTAAATGCAGCTTCCCCCAACGTATGACATGTTTTCCACTTTGCCCTCCATTCTAAAAAATTTCGAACTTTGCCCCCATTTTTAAAATATTTCACTATTTGCTCCCTACCTTTGATTATTGTTGTAGAACACTCTTTCGGATGCGATATTGCAGGAATTGAGTTGGACAATATAATATAACACACAAACATCGGCACGCGTGCAGCAGCACGCGCAACACACACACTTTTATATATATATATATATATATATATTATCAAACTCAATTAGTAACTGAAATATGAGAGTTTACATATCAAATTAAATGGAACAAAATTTAACTCATCCACCTCATTGTCCACATAGGAAAGAGAAAAACTAGAGACGAAGCTACGATTTTATATCTAGGGGGCGAATACGAAAAAATGGGGGATAACTTGTTTTTTTTTTTTTTTGGTTGTGGAGGGGGCAAAATTTAAAAAAATTCAAAAATTTGTAGGCCAAAAAAAGTTAGGAGGCTGCCCTTACCAGCCTCGACTCCGCCTCTGGATAGAATGTAACCATAGGGTTTTTTTTTTAACAGAAACGTTGATTTCTATCAAGTTCTATGCTTATGATAAATGAATTTAGTAAAATATAGGTATTTAATGATGACAGTGGATTTTTAAAGAATAGATCCTATGGTTTGCTAGATCAGGGTTAAAATAATCTTTT